>VWZG01007624.1:798827-1050463 GCA_013396735.1 Grallaria varia
CTTTAAAGGTCAAGTTGAATTTTTTTCCCCTCAAGTGAACTCAACAGGGTTTTCAGCTAGTGCCATTGTTTTTTGACTGTAATACGAGGACCTAGGATCTTTTTTAAGTTTAATATAACAAATTCCCCGCTATTTCAGGAACCTTAAGCATTTTTTCTGTGGCCCATGATCTTGATTTGTGTTGTTTTTGTAAGTTTCCTATGGAGTGGCGAGAACTGATTTCTACAGAGCAGGATAAAAAGTAGTTGTTCTTCAAACCTGCCTGAATGAAACACTTATTACCCAGACCTTTGTCATTGTGAACTACTAGATTTGATGACTGATGCTTCCAGCATTTGTTTCTTACATGCAAGATACTAGACTAATTTCAGTAGCAAATTTTGTGAAGCAAGGTGGTGCTCAGTGTAAACAGAAGTGGCATTAGCAGACCTCAGTATCTTGAGATGCACTGGGTAAATGGATACCTGGATAAAAAGGCGCCACTGGTCTTTTTTATGGATGCTCTGTTAAAATGGCAACTTCCCACAATAGGAAGCTTCTTTTTTCTTTTCTTTTTTTCCTATTCTAAAGAAAAAGAGAAAAAAAAAATCCATCACACAATTCTAGGTAGGTGTTTACTATTCACTCCTTATACTGAATTTTTTTAAAATCCTCTTTAAGGCATGAAATACCACTTGACTAATCAAAAGTCCTTGGGGAAGATTCTTATAGATTTTGCCACTCTCTAGGTAGTCTTAGCTGACTAGTGCCTTCCACAGAGGAATTTATTTTCTCCTTATTTGTTCAGGCTCTTATTGAACAGTGAAGGTAGCCTAAAATTCATCAGAATATTATTAGTTGATTATGAATTATTTTTTTCTGTGCTGACAAGATAGTGCCTATTTGATTATTCTCTAGCTGAATGGAATCAATGCAGCCAAGTGGCCCTCAGTCACTGTACATTTTAAATAAAGTGCACTTACATGTTATTTCTTTTTTGTTCTGACTGCTTCTCCCTATAGCTGCACCCTTTGCTCTGTGTTTAGTTTGAACATGGAAACTTCCCAATAAATATAGCTTAGTCTTAGCTGGCTGTTGAAAAGTCATGAGTGGCTTGTGAATGCAACTGCATTAAAAAAAAAAATCAATCAATTTTAAGACTTTGATGTGAAGACCATTAGAATCAATGGAAAGTACTTCCCATAAATTGAATGGGATTTGAACAAGTATCTGTAATGATTTTCCTATCTAGGTTGGTTCCATTCCAGAAACTTAGTCAAGCACTTTAAAAAAAAAAAAAAATAAAAATTTGATGATTGTGTAGTTAGTGTTCCTTCTTGCAACTTCTTGAATAAAATTAGTCTCCAGTTTCCTAAATGCTTGCACTACAAGTAATCCATTAACTGATGGTACCATAATTTATATCCCCTCTGTTTTGTGCATCAAGATACATCTAACCACTTTCCTGGTAACAGCATGGGAGAAAGAGGCTTGCTGCAAATTCTTGAATGTGACCAGGGGTCACAAAGCATGTCCATATGCCTTTCTGACTTAAGAATCTGTGATAAGTCTTTATCACCTCCTTGCAAATTTCAGGACAAAATCAGAGAGTTCTGGACAGTTCATGCTGTGATCTGGCTTCTTTCCCTGCTGAAAAAAATCAGTTGTGAGCATTAGTGGCCTAGTTTAAATTGTTTATTCCCTCCCTGTGCATGCCCACAATGACCACACATATTGTGAGCAAACCCAGGAAGGAAGAGGTAAGACATCTCCAACCAGCATTTACATCAGTGGATTTTCTGGTGGATTATTGACTAGTTTGCCATGGAACAATGCCCCCAAGAGTTGCTTCTGCCTGGCCCCATTTCATCCTGGCTAGACATATCCCCTGAAACTATGCAAAGCCCTGGACCATGCTGTGTTCATCCAAAAGAGAATCCACAAGCTCAGAGGGAAGAAGATTATTGTGATGTGAAGGCTCCACTCTTCATCTGTGCTTGTTATACACATTTGGCAAGGATTATCACCAACTGATCTCCCTCTCACTGAGCAGCTGGATGTCACTGCGTGCTGTAAAGGAGAGGATGAGTCAGTCTGTTCTTAGCTGTAATATTAATGCTGTTTATATTTTCTTTCCTGAACAGCAGATAGTATCCGTTAGGTTCTGGGAAACCCATAAGCAAGCAAGTATATCCTTGCTCAGTTGGAAAATAGAAACTCTTATAACATTGGTGTTTTTAACCCCCTTAGTTCTCCATAAAATTACTGGGGTATGACACCTTCTGTGGGTAACTAGGAAATTAAATGCTGTCACCACTTCCATTTCCATAGTATGTATATCCATTCCCCCTATTTGTTTTAAATTTATGTTTGACCAATAGTGTTGAACAAACCATTGTATACTGTTATGTAAATCTTTCCCTCTTTCATGTTTTTAAATATAGCCAATGCTGTTCTTGAAAATTATAAACAAAACAGAAACAAAAACCTTATAAACAAATACTTAGTTCCTAACTGGAATTAGTGTTGGCAATAATACAAACTGTTCTAAGCAGAAGAATGCTGCAGTGTATTTGCCATAGCAAAAGATATTGTGCAATCTGAATTTCCTCTTCTCAATAGGTCAAATTGCCGAGAGTCTTAAGTGTTGCAGATCCTACTAAACTGTTAACTATCAGAGGTCTAAATTAAATGTTACTATAAACCAGTGCTGAACATACTACAAAGTTTACTATAGCCCCGTTCCCCATAACCTACAATGTTAAGGGCAAGTACCATCCTGTCTTAATAATAAAGTTGTAGAGCGCTCTTGATTTTTAGTTGTGACAGGTGATTATGCTGGGAACATTGCTGGCCTTGAGAGGTAGTTACCAGATTATTTGTTTGACACTTTTAGAACCTACATGATTCTTTTTTTAAAAGTAATATGACGAATAAGACCTTTACCTGCCATTACATTTCTTTATCTTGCCACTTCTAAGGAGGAAGTTTGGACTAATTTACTTTTTTTTTTCCTTCCAAAGTTCTCACCAAATATAAAAGTCCAAATCTAGAAGGCCAAAATCCAAAGTGAAAACTGAAATGCAAATATATATATAATGATGCATGCTCATTTATGTATTTGAAATTAAATAGGGTTGGAAAAACATATATCCTTTATAACCCATGAGAAAAGTGCGGATAGATAGCTGGATGTTGAAAGAGCAAGATAATAGAATCAGCAAATTGTTTCAATAATACTGCATTACTTTTTCCTCCCTTTGGCTCCTACCTCCATGTGGATAAAAAAAATAATATCAAACTACTACAGTTTCTTCAGAAAACTGTGTTTTGGGCACTAGTGACAAAACCACCTCTTTCTAATATTTATCTTCAACACTAATTTTCTGAATTTGACTCTGCAAAAATACCTGTTGTACACAAAAAAAAAAATTAAAAAAAAAATAATATTCTTTTCTGTTGTTGCTGCCTCCCAGAAAATGAAACTCCCTTTTGCTGATGCCTATTTCCAAATAGTGTACTTTTAATTGGGGGCGGGTAATAGAGGGTAGAAGCAGAATTTTTGTATAAACCGTAACAAATTGGACAGCTCATTTTAGACAGATCTGTTGCTATGCTAAGAATGTGTGTTTCTCAAATCTCCTGTGTACATCACCATCTGTTTCTAAAGAATAATATACCTGTCTAGCCTCAAGCTATTTTGCCAATGACTCAAGCAATCAAATGAAGCATCCAACAGCTTGATAAAGATAGCACTGCTGTCTACTTTAACTAGAGGAACAATTTAAGCTTCCAAATCTCACAAAAACATGCATTTCTGCATGGAAGATATACAGTTACACTACAGTCTTTTGTTGGGTTGGTACATATGAGGCTTGAAAACGAAAACAGCTTCTGGACTGTAAAGCCACTGGTGGTCTGGTAATGTCAGTAGGTGCTGCAGAAAATATTTGTCTTTGAGGTAAAAAAACCTTTGTTTTATAAAAACATTACTGGTTAAATTAATCTACCATAAATAGGGATCAATGTATATAAAAGTGGGATATGCTGTATTTTCTATGAGGCAGTTACAAAAGATTGCTTTGGAGGTAAAATTTACCCCAGTACAGGGTTTACAGAGGTCACCTACTTAAACCCTGACCCTAAAAGCCATGTCTTAGACCTTATGAGGTCTAAAGTTTTGTGGCTGAACTTTGCATTAGCATGTTTTCATACATGGCATATTTAAATCCATTAAAATGTCACTGATTTAAATGTGCTATTCCAGTCTAATGAAAGAACAGAATTTGGCCTTGTTTAACTGATTTTATAGTCACTGGGATGTTTGGATTCTCTGCACTGTATTATATGTGAAGTAGTCAAGAAAACACATTGTTTATTTGTCAGTGTGCAAACTTGGAAGTCTAGAGGTCTGCATTCAATTCTTAATTCTGTCAAGAAGTATTGGTGAATCCCTGAACAAATAATATATACGATAATACTCAAAGAAGCAGAGATCTCAGATGTTGTCCACAAACATTTCTGATCTTTTTTGCCTTCTTATTTGAAATACTTGCAGTTCAGACAGAGATTTACTTCAGTGTTTCCCATTTCTACAGTATTTCTCTACTTTTTATTCCTAGCTGAGATGCTACATGCACAGTCCTCTGGACAGTGAAAGCAACATAAATCCACAACACGCACCCACAAAGATTAACTCGACAGCATCCACAGCAGTGGATGCTCTCTGTTGCCTACTGTGTACCATATTGTTCTTTGGTCTCTCTGAATACTATTTCCCAAAGCCATAGTAGTCTCTGAAAAGTTAGATCCTTCAACATATTTTGGCAAGAGTAGGCTTTTGCTTGATTACAAAAATCCAATTTACTTTTTCTCCCAAGGAATCCAATTACCTGTTATGTTTAGGTTAAGAGTTAAAACATGCATTGAATCTTCAAAACTGAAAATCATTCTGTAAGTGGATGCTTGGATTTTTAGCTGTCTGTCTGCTATTAGACAACTCTGAAATTTATTCTTTGTGCTTCAGTAAATTAAAGGGGAGATTATAACGTATTTGCATCAGATAGAACTAGCATGATTCTTTTTTCTGCTACTTCTACTACAACGCCTCCACTACCAGTATTTATGATACTATTCACAGAATCAAAACTTTTTGCATCACAACATATACTAATGTTTGGCCTAAACAAGGCACTGTCTATCTAGCAGGTGGACAGTGGCTGAATACCAAGTGATGTTGAGAGAAAGACAGCACAAGTTCTATTCAGGAGGTCCTGAGCAGTGTGATGAGAATAGTACCTAAGCTAAGCTGCTTACTCACTCATGTTTAAAATAGACATCATGAAAGGCACTAGTCACAAGTAGAAGTCTAAAGGAGGAAAATATATTTTCTTTGCTTATGTTTATGTGGAACTTGTTCCATGCATAAAAAGTGCATGAAAAGGAAGACCAGAAATGCAATAGAAAGCCCTATTTGCTGCCATAATTAGCGTAGTTTGTATCCATTTATTTTCAAGTGTGTGATATTGAGATATTATTGAAATAAAGACTGAAAGGATACTTAGAGAAAAAAAATCCTTTTTTTCCCAAACTTGATATGAATTCTTTTGAACTGCATTACTAGAAGCAGTAGATACAGTCTCTTTTTACTCTTTGTAAATGGAAGACTGATAAAGTACACATTGGAATACACATTTGTTGATTCATTTGCCTTCAGGAGCAATTATCAGTCTTAAACAGTGAAGAAGTCAAAACTGTATTTATGGACCTCTGCTCTGTGTGGAGTGTTTGGCATGGTTTATAATGCTGTTGGATGACAGAATTAATATTTATTTTATTCTCTACTGACTAAACGGTATTTTCTTTTTCTATTCTGATGCTCAGTTTCTTTACTCCTAATGCAGTCTCATAATGCAATACTGAACATAAAATCAATAGCCCCCATCTCAAACTGGTGTAGATCTTATCTACTATACTTTGCTCTCCAGATTGAAGTATCAACAAATTATCCTATAAGCATGTCATAAAATCTGTGCCCCTTGCACAGCTGTTAAATAACTTGGTGACTGAGGACAACCAGTTAAATCTCGTGTGCCTCTTTCACCTATCTCACTCAGGGGAGCCTTGAAGACTGCTGAGTATCTGAGAAAGGTTTTATTCTCCACAGGTTGAGGGTGCTTGTTAAAGGTAAATAGGGATAATATTATGTGCTAAGGCACTGTTAGGGCCTCATCATTTGCAGTGCTTCGCAGATGCAGAGAAGCAATGTGACGCCTGAGGCGGGGGCAAGTTCTCCCTTTGCCACAGCATGTGCTGCTCCCCAGGAGCTTCTAGGTGACCCTGCCCAGCACAAGTGTGAGTGGAGGAAATGAGGGACATATCACACAGATTATCATCAGCCCCTTCACCAGGAGCCAGTTCTCTGCCTCAAGAAAAATTTCCCATACGCACGGACAGAGTAGTGTAGTTAATCTGAAGCAAGACTCAACCAAGGTACTTGTATTTCTTTTTCTTCTGAACTGGTCAGGTTGTGGGAACAAGATTTGGGATTTAACATCTTAGTGTATTCCATATAAATTAGCAGAAGCTTTAAAACTGGCTTTGGTATAAAAATGCCCTAAACAGTCATGATCTGCTTATACATTATTGAGCCTGAAACTGCACTCTTCACTGAAATCAACTGGAAAAAAAAAAAAGTCTGCACTGAATTTCAGTAGGGTTTGAATCTCAAATTTGATGCGTCAAAAGGTAAAAGCCAAGAAACCAAAAGTCGACAAGCCCCCAATCAACAGATAGCATCATAATTAATATAACGCATCTTACAAATCACTTTAGAAGCATTTTGGAGGCCTTGGCCATGATAATACACAACTTGGCAGAAGGCAAGAGGAGAATTACAACTTCATGAAGACAGTTTACTAGACCTCTGTAGTCTCAAACCTTTGATTTAGAGCTTATGAGATACAGAGCTTAAGTAAGCTTTTTGGGAGCATCCATAGTGGAGAATAAGCTGTTTTATAAATCTATGCGCTGTACAAGTATACTGTAATGCAAATCAAAGCAATATTGACGCAAAGTACATTGATTGTCCCTGAGCCACTACCAGTTTTAATAATAGAATTGCTGCAGATTCATGTTTGAAGTGGCTTTGTTTAAAGCCCTGTTTTATTTACAGCACAGATGAAAACTACTCTGCGGTAATAAGCTTTCCCGTCTCAACAGTGTTTGTTGATGTTGGTTACCCCCAGGTTCCTGATTTGGAAAGAGACTTTGGCTTGATTCATTGAGCAATTTATGCACCATTTACATGCAGTTCCCCAAGTGTTATTTGAAGTAATTGAGTACATATTTTTATGATCTATAAAACAGTCCTTTAAATTTGTACACATGAGGAAACTCTTTATGATGAACCAAAGACTAACCATCCAAGTATGAATAGAATCTAAAAATCAGGGACAGAATTTTCCCACAGCGCTTCAAGTGCTTAAAACTTCATAATAATTCTTTCTTTATTGCAGTTACTTACTGTCAGTATGATACTTCTCATGTGTAAAATTCTAAGTGTTTTATCAGCAAAAGTGACTATTATTTTCCCTTCCCACCCTCTCCTTTTCACCGTGGAGAAGCAGAGGAAGATTGGGCAATTTTCTGGAGTAGTGTAGAACATTTGCCATGAAGATGGGGATAAAATTGCGAGTCACAAGACTCTAGTAAGAAGCCTACATATTTTGAAGGGACAGCGTGCAGGGCTGCCACAAGGAAGGAGGCTGTTGGGAGTATGAAAGAAGCAATTTCAATGGCTGTACATGTTTCCCCAAAGGGAAAATATAACCAAGAAGCTTTACTAAATATTTTGAGAGAGCCTGACCTGGTCATATTAAAGGTCTACTTCTGACAAGGAAACAAAAGTAATTCTGTTAAAAAAAAAATAAAAATTAACCCCCATACTCATTGCCTCTTTCAGTTCAAATTCACAGCATTAGAGGTTGCTGTCAGTGGATTTCATTAAGTATCAGAGTGGTTCTCTGCAGTGCCATTATCTATACTTGTTTGATCCTTCTGAAAAACTTCCACCGCTACATGACTCTCCTAGTTTCTTTGTGACTCATACTGATAAGATTTTATGTGCTAGTTTTTCTCCTTGCCGATTTTATTATTGTTTTAAATTGCTATCTGTGCACTTATTTTGTTAAGAAATACAAGTGTAATATATTTTGTGAAGTAAATAATTATAAATGTGTACCTCTTTAGCAGTAACATTTCATACAAATAAATTTGTATAGAGGCATAAAGAAAAATGTGAATGTGACTCTATATAGGGAAGGAAAAGGCACTATGAGTTCCATTATTGATTCCTTTTTTTTTTTTTTACTGCCCTTTGTTTCCTCAGAAATATGGCTACCTGATATTATAATATAAAGAAACTCTTTCTAAAGTCTGGTGGGTTTTTTTTTCCCCTTCAGAACCTCACTTGAATAATCTGGCAATATTTTATTATGCATTTTCACTTGTACTTGACAAAACACATCATCCCTACAATATATTTTATTAATGTAGCTTTTGCAAGAAAACCTGGGAAGCTAATGTTGCATATATAGTCAAGAACTGTTTTAGGACCCTCTGCCTTTTTTACAAACAGATTGAAATGACAGAGCTTTAAAAATAAGAAATTGACCTGCTTGTAGGAAGGCCTTTGTCGTGAAGAAACCCAGCTGGCACATGAAAGAAAGAAATTCATAGCAGGTTTCTACGTTTTCTGTTATCTATCCATCAGCTTTCTGTGCCAAAT
Organism: Grallaria varia; assembly: GCA_013396735.1. Taxonomy (NCBI): domain Eukaryota; kingdom Metazoa; phylum Chordata; class Aves; order Passeriformes; family Formicariidae; genus Grallaria; species Grallaria varia. The sequence goes on from VWZG01007624.1 coordinate 807,595, forward strand.
GTAGATAACTTTATGAATAAAAATATTGAATACAAACTGTGTGAAGACCTGCTAGTATGATTCCTACTTAGATATTCAGGGACAACAAACATAGTGCAGAAGCTCACAAGAGGACTGCATCCATAAGTCATCTTGTTGCCTTCAGGTGATCAGACATGGATAATCAGGATGATATCATGTGATCAGGATACTTAAGGCCAAAGATTTATGCAATTCATCAATGTACTTTTTCTTCACTGATCATTTCCTTATTTCTGCTACTTCTCTACAACTCCTCCACTATCAGTATTTATGACGCTATTCACAGAATCAAAACTTTTTACATCACAACATATACTGGCTGCATGGAAGAAAAACTTTTAGAAATCCTTGCATCTTAGTAAGTGTGTATGTTTTACAATATTATTTTTATGGTGAAATTTTAGCACATGTTAATTTAAAATGTTTCAGATCTCCATATGAAAAGAAAGAAAAATTTTCCTCACTGAGAAGGGATATGAATTAGAACCCTACTACATATCTAACATTAAATGAAAGAAAAGGAACTGAACTGATGTCCTGTGCCAAATTAGAATTTCATGTTTGAAGTGTGCGAAGGGTTTATTACCAAGCTGCAAATTCAATAAATTACTCAAGACCACAAAAAATTACTTAAATCCATCACAGGGGGAATAATGTTTTGGAATCATTAATGAGTTGCTTCCCTTACATTAATTAGGCAAGACATATTTTCCTCATTATTACAAGGATATGCAAATTACAAAACTAACATGAGATATCAGTATGTACTTTTGTGCACTTATCTGTGTCATATGTGCATGAGGGAATAACTGCAGCATTAAAAGGAACAGTATTTCTCCATTCTGTGGCATGTTCTGCATTTTGTTCATGTTTATGTGTGTGTGTGTATATCCAGTGCTTACAAATAGGGTTATAGACAGAAAAATACAAAGAAAAGCTCCTTCATGAGGAAATATATCTATTATTTTAACACCAAGCTCATCAGTAAGGACAGAACATATTAGAAACATCTTAGAAAATGTTTAATCCACTGATCTTGATAAACTGGAGGATGAAATCTCAGAAATCACAAAGAAAACTATCTTTGAAGTTAGTGGGGTGGGTGAGATGATTGACAAGTAGAATAGAGCACATAAACTATTAAGAGAAGAAAAGTTTTTAAAAGGCAAAACCCCCAAGTACCTCTAGTTACCTAGAATATAAGAAGAAAATTAATATTTGCAAGAATGAAATTATTCAATTTAAGCTATGGGATGCTGACAGGGCTTGTGTGCAAGGAAAAGCATGAGATAAAAAAAAAATAAAAATTCAAATTCCCCAGGGGTTTTGTCTCCCATAACATTACTTACTGTAAGACATTTGAGAATCCTAACCTTTTTTAATCTTCTCTAAGGTCCCTGACTAAAACTGTCTGGAAAATTGTTCTCAGAAAGCAGTTATGAACCTTGCACCATCAAAATGGGTGAAAGCTCAGTGGGATCACTTCAGATTCCAGTGCTATTCAACATTTTTCTTAATGCCACGAGTGCAAAAGTAGGGTATGCTTCTCACAGGTACAGCTGTCACCATCCTAGGAAATCCGTCAAAATTTTCTGAAGGATTTGCTTTCAAAATTCTTTAAAAATAAGAGTCATGATCTAAAAGTACAGTTAAACCATTTGAGTGAGTGCATGATAGTGCATTTAAGTGGAAAGAACCAGATGAACATGAATGGTATGGAAAAGATACAAATGTTGTAGTAATGTTCTTATACCAGTATTTGATCATAGATTAAATATGAATTGTCAATGTTATCCTGGTATAAACATGATAAACACATGCAGTGATCACTGTAAAAGAGTTTAACCTGAAAAACTTGTGAATTAGTAACTGATCAGATCTGGTGTAAGTTATGAAATTCTTCAGTCAATAATTTACAGTCTCATACGTCATGTCTGCATTTGCTTGATGAGCTAAGACTAGATGGGCTTAATTTTCGAGTATTAGAGCATGTCTAGGGTGTTGACATACCTTCTCTCTCAGACACACACACAATTAGATTTTTTTTTCTTATTCTCAATGTTATCACGGCATGAAATTCCTTTATTTATTGAACTGTCTTACTTCTTTTTGTTTCTAAAGAATATTAAACATGTTCGCTAATCAGTAACAGTAGTTAGTTTAAACTAGGGTTACCCAGGAGTATTATTTTAGAAGACTGATGTAAATTTATTGAGATGGGCTGTATTATGAGTCTCCCACTTGCAAGGCTACATAAAGATTCTCATTCCATGTCCAGAAAAGTTGTCTTGTGCAGTTCAGTGGCCACCGATCAAGCTGTAAAGATCAGATTGACTGTCTGAAATAACCAGAAGGAGTAGTATTCAAGTCATCGTCATCATCATGGCTGGGATTAGCGAATGAAGATTTGGGAAGGGCTCTCCCCACGCTTGCTGCAAGCGCGCTGATGGCTAAAAAGGCCGATGCGAGATAGGCAAGTCCGGTTGCAAAAGGGGCAGCAGAAAGTCTCCATAGGCGGTGTTGGCGAGGCACGGTTCTTTCTGCATTGTCTTTTCTCCTCCAGACTGATTCTGCGTGTGTTCTCAAAGGAAGCAGCAGCATTATGGAAGGTGTGTCTCCATGCCTCCCAATTGGAGGCCAGAGTAGACCATTGATGGTAGTCAATATGGCCAAGGCTGAGGTGTTGCTTCAGGGAGTCCTTGTATCTCCTCTTCGGGGCTGCTCTCTTGCAGCAGCCAGTGGCAAGTTCACCATAGAGCACGATCTTAGGGAGGCGGTGATCCTCCATCCTGGAGACGTGCCCTGCCCAGCACAGCTGCGTTCTCAGCAGCATGGCCTCAATATTGGTGACTGCTGCCTGTTCAAGGACAGACACATTGGTCACGTAATCAGACCAGTGGATGTTTGGGATTGAATGGAGGCAGCGCTGATGGAAGTGTTCAAGGAGACGCGGGTGGTGGCGGTAGATGACCCACGATTCAGACCCATATAAAAGAGTGGACAGCACAATGGCTTTATAGACACTAATCTTGGTACTTTTCTTCAAGTGTTTATTGTGCCAGACTCTTTTATAGAGTCTTCCAAAGGCACTGTACGCCTTTGCTAGCCTGTTGTCTATCTCTTGGTCAATCTTACCATCTGAGGAAATGATGCTTCCCAGATAGGTGAACTGCTGCACTGACTTGAGTTCTGATTCACCTATGGTGATGCGGGGGTGATGGAAGGCTTCCTGAGGTGCAGGTTGGAAGAGAACTTCTGTCTTCTTCAAGCTGACCTCCAGCCCAAAAAGCTCAGCAGCCTCTGCAAAGCAGGATGTTAAGCGCTGCAGAGCTGCTTCTGTGTGAGCAACGAGGGCGGCATCATCAGCAAAAAGAAGCTCCCGGACAAGGTGATTGAGGGTCTTGGTGTGGGCCTTCAGTCTCCTGAGGTTGAACAGGCTTCCATCAGTACGGTATCGGATGTAGATGCCATTTTCTTCATCAAGGTCTGCCGTGGCCCTTTGGAGCATCATACTGAAGAATATTGTGAACAGAGTTGGTGCGAGAACGCAACCTTGCTTTACGCCATTGGTTATTGGAAAGGGCTCGGAGAGTGCATCGCCATATCTGACTTGGCCACGCTGATCCTCATGCAGCAGGATGACCATTTTGAGGAACTTCTGGGGACACCCTAATCGTTCCAAGATCTGCCACAGGCCTTTTCTGCTCACGTGTTGAAAGCTTTGGTGAGGTCAACAAAAGTTACATAGAGTCCTTTGTTCTGTTCCCTGCACTTCTCTTGCAGTTGTCTGAGAACAAATACCATGTCTGTGGTACTCCTATTGGCTCTGAAACCACACTGGCTTTCAGGCAGAAGTTCTTCTGCGATAGCAGGTACTAATCTGTTCAAAAGTATTCTTGCAAGGATTTTACCAGCAATGGAGAGCAAAGTAATACCTCGGTAGTTTGAGCAGTCTGATTTATCTCCTATCTTCTTGTACATGGTGATGATGACTGCATCACGGAGATCTGGTGGTAGTTCGCCCTGTTCCCAGCAATGCACAATGAGCTCATGAGATTTAGTATGGAATGCTTGGCCTACATGTTTCCAGACTTTGGGTGGAATTCAAGTATTCAAGTAGTGCAGTTTCAAATGACCAGAATTTGTGAGAGGACAAGGTTAATAAACTCAATTTCTTTTTCAAAATTACTGATGTGTTCCAGTCCAATATCATTATTAAATGTCATCATATTTGGTGAATATTTTGTCTAATGAGTACAGGAACATAGTTAGTTGTTTCAATTTACCTCATTTTTACAAATTAGTTTCATTTCAAATATACAGTTTCATTTTGGCTTTGTCTCTTTGGTTTGATTTAATGCTGGAAAATTTTGTTATCATATATGTTTATTCCTTGATGTAGCCTTGTTTTCCACTTGGTTTAGCTCAGTGATTTCAGACATATTTTAATTTCTCAGGGTTTGATTGCTAATACAGGTAGGCAGTCTCCTGGGTTTTGGACACTTTCCATTGCAGAGCTAGAAGCATTGCAATACTTTTGTCATCTGTGTAGGTACAGAAACCCAATCCAGAATAGTGATGACACTGAGTCCTACAAAACATCTAGAAAACAACCATGGAGAAAACATGCTGTAAAAAAGTTATCTCATGAGGGAAACAAGCTGGCAGGAAGTTCAGTGGAGAGTTAATCTTCCCATTAACACTGCTCTTCATGACTTCATTAACTTAGTTCAAACATTTTGAAGACTTTTTCACTTTTTTTCAGGTCAGGCAAAAGCAGGAGTCATAAAAGCCCGCAATCGTACATGTACTTATTGGATGTATGGAGAAGTACATGTTGACGTGAGGCAGTTCTCTGTGTAGAAGACTTCACTTTCCACACAGTTACTCTCCACACCACATAACTTAGCCACTCCCAGGCAACAGCCCCATTGCCATAGCTCTTTCACCCAAATGCAGCAGGTAGTCTTCTGTGGTGGGAGGAGCTCCAGGCACACTGAACTTGCATGCACATGGTGTGCGAGAACCAAGGACCAGACAACTGATGATGTGCAAGTAATGAGAGCTGGATCAATAGCAGAAGACTTTAATGCAGTACTGGCAGTGGCAGCAGTTCTTTAGAGTTACCTGTTAGAGAAATAGCACAACTTCAGTAAATCCTCAGCAAACAATTTTATCCTGCATTTTGATGAAGTCACAGGACAGCCTCTTTGCTAAACAAAGAACCAGGACATACCTCAGCTAGTAACAACGTGACATTACTGAGACAACCCTGATGCAAATCACGCAACCTGCTGTCTACACAATCCCTGAAACATCTAGCAGTAGACATGCTGGCATACATAAACCTCAGATGTAGGAGTACCAGGCTTTTATCAGAACAGAAATAATTCTGTCGACCTGAAGCTGAACCCATTATCTATGCTGGTTTGAGACAGCATCTGTACTTGAAGGCAGCACCAGGTAAAAAAAATACCATGGGTGCTGTCAAGAGAGAGCCAGTGAGTCACCTTTGCTTTTGGACTGGAGGGAGGTCTGTCATCTGGGGCTATGGTCTTAAGAAGTAGCAACCTGCTGCCATTACCACTGCAAAGTGTAGATAATAGGTTTTTCTACAAGAGAATGCTAGTTTTTACTGATTCCCATCCTTCCACAGTTAAAAGTAGGGTGTTTAGCCAGCCCTGTGTTGGTGGTGCTCAGTGTGTGATTGGACTGTCCCTTCAGTGAAACTGGGGCTATTGCCACCAGAAGGTGCTCATCAGAGACTGAGAAGAAGCTTTCACCTATCATAGATTCAGAATGGTTTGGGCTGAAAGGGACCTTAAAGATCATGTCTTTCCAGCCCCTCTGCCATGTTCAGGGACACCTTCCATTAGACCAGGTTGCTTAGTGCCCCTTTCAACCTGTCTGTGAACACTTCCAGGGATGGGACAACCATAACTTCTCTGTACAACTTGTTCCAGTGCCTCATCACCCTCACAGTAAAGATTTTCTTCCTAATATCTAATTTAAACCTTCCCTCTTTCAGTTGAAAGCTATTTATTTCTCTTACTGTCACCACATGCCTTTCTAGTAGCTTTCTCATAGGCTCTTTTCAGGTACTAGAAGGCTGCTTTGAGGAGCCTTTTCTTCCTGAGGTGAACCCCAATTCCCATCCTGTCTTCATAAGAAAGTAGTTGTTGACTTCTTAAGAAATGCATCCAGTGTGACATCCCTTCTGTCAGGAAGAGACCAGGGATGAAGGTCAAAGCTGAAGGGATTCTCATTCACTAAATTGTCCTTATTACATGGAAAGAGTTGGAAGAGTTTGAGTAAAAAGTACGTACTATCTGTGCATTGCTTTAACATTTAATTCTGATGCTGGAGAATTAAAAGATTGGGGCATTTTTGGTTTTTTTTCAGAAGGAAGTCTCAAATTTTCTTGTCCATCAAGGTACAATTTGAAAATGTTAGTTTTCTCTGTAAGCTTAGGAAAGAAAATACTTCTTGGTACTAATAATGAACTAAAGCCTTCCCATTCATTCAGTTCAAATTACTAACAATGTCCTTCGTGATCTCAAGTAATAAGGCAATTTAGCTTTCTGAAATGTTTCAAAATGGAAACAAACATTTTGCAGATTCTCTAAATGTCAGGTACTCATCTTACTACTTTCCTGTCGTTGGGCTACTTACCTGACCAACACTAGTGGTGTCCTTGAGCAGACACCCAGTTGTCTGGCTCTGAGCAGAGTTTGTGAATCTCCAGGATGTGGCAGAAATGTTCCACTGTCTTTATTTAAGCATGGCTATGCGTCTACAGAGTAAGTATCCACAGATTAGACAGACTTTAAAAAAATTGTTGTGGGAATGTGGAAACAAGATTAGGTATAAATCTGGAATATACTCCTCATGTTTCTGGAAAACAAGATTCATAAAGACATGGGTGACTACAGGGAAGAAAGTCAAACTGAATGTACCCACTGAGAGGGAAATATGCTTTTTTCATGGATAAGTCCATACACATATTATTTTCAGGTTGTTTTCATGTGTTGGAGCTAATAATTCCCATAAAAAATTGAATTCAGTAGCTCTTGATGTAAACAAAAATTAATTAGGTCATTGCAGGTTGCTCATTTCTGGTTTATGAGTGAGATAACAGTGAGATAAATAGCATTTATCTTTGTTTAAGCCCCCTCAAAGTTGGTATGTTGATTTTTTTTTACCATACTACAAGGTTCAATGGAGATTCCCCTGTTGACAAGGCCTTAATTACTCTTAAAATATACTGGCCAGCATTTAGTGAGTCTTGAAAATAATTTCTTTCTTGCTCTTCTCTGAAACAGGGTCTCCAAGCACCTTAAGTCAGTGCATGTGCATAAAATAATCATGGCACCACAAAAAGAGAAATGTTGTATTTCGTGGCCTTTTATAATGCGTAAATAGCATTATTAGACTGTGCACTGAGAATTAGTATCAAAATGGTATGTTTTACAACATATAGCTGTATTTATTATTTACGTGATTAATTAGAAGTAGTCAGGATTAGAAAGTAAGTTTCTTTTTCATGCCATCTCAAAAAAATATTGCTTCATTTGATGCTTGCTTACTGCAGTTGTTTTGACCTTGATTAAAAAATTGATGTCTGAACTAGGAATGGTACATATATTGTGCAACATGCCACTTGCAAAAATAATTTAAAAATTATATACTTTCTTTATATTTAAACTAATCTTGTCTTTACTGGCTTCTAGTTGTATGAAATAGTTTTATAGTTAAAAGAGAATTTGCATAATGCTTTTAAAAGTCTTAATAGCTGTAATAATTTTAAACTACTATGGAGTGTTTATAATATATAGTAAGCTGGAGCATTTAATTGTGTAAAAAGGAATATTAAGGCACATCTAATCAAAAGAGTAATGGAAATATTAAGTATGATGGTTTTTGTTATTTTTTCCTAATTGCATCTGGACATCCAATTTTATTACTTCTTTCAAAGCTCAAATGACCATGAAAAATGAGGTTAAATCTTCACTATCAGAGATATGCTGAAATAAGCTCTATGCAGGTGTTTTATTTAGTATCCTTTCTGGAATTGTACCAGTTGGCTCTGCTGAGATCTGATTCTTCCCCCAGTCAATCAATTAATGTTTTCCCATTCACTTTATTTTAGTCAGGTTCAGGGCTTCTCATATGATTGGTGGGTTTTATTTATTTACTGGAATATGAGAGACAAAAAATACGAGTCATTATCTTCAATGTGCTATTTAGTCAAGGATCAATCTCCTCAAGAGGTGCAGCAGATCTGACATGAAGGACCTGCAGCTGTCCCAGAACAAAACACACATTGCACATAATAACAGCCCCACACAGCTTTCCCCTGTCAAGTGTCCAGGCAAGATACCATAGCATACAATCAATGCAAATCTCCAAGCAAAATGTAATATAGCTCTTTTTCAAGGATTTGATGCAATTCATCTTTTCAAACAGACTTTTTTTTTTCATTTTGTAATGATGATTTAAAGTGGGAAAGCTGTTTCTTTGGTAACTGTATAGAATTTTATGACAGCTTTTGTCAGGAAAGCATCATTTTGGCTTAATATTGCCATCTTAGCAAGGTTAAGTAAAATCTTGTAGTTGTACAATGAAGCTAGGAAAATGGTAAGGAAGAACAAGAAGATTTCTGCCATGCCGTATGTTTGTGCTGAATAAGCTTAGGAAGATTCCACTGTAAGGTACCATAAATTGAGAAAAAATTTCTATTTTATCAGAAATTCTGACATGCAAATAGCATATTCTACCTTGGGAAAAAAAAAAGTATTTGGCATTTTACATAAACAGTAAGTTCTGAGTTCATTTGGTGGGTTTTTTCCTTAATTCAAGGTCAAAATATCTATGTTAATGAGATTGTTTTTATTATTTGTTCTTAATATTTTTACCACATTGAGGTTTCCTTTATTTATGGAAGACTGTGAAAACAACTTCAACATTTTTTGAAATGAAGGGAACAGCTTTTGATTTAAAAAAAAATGGTTTATCTCTACTCTTTCGAGCAACTTTGCATCTTGCTCTTTATTGTCATTGTGCTGATTAATTTTCTCCATTTTAGTACAAATCAATGCATATTGTTGAAGTTTTCTATTAAGCCTTTATACAAGTTCAGAATCTACATCTCCATGACATTTTCTGCTGCCTCTGTTTGTGGAGTAAGATCAATACACACATACGGATTTATTTTCTTTAAATTATATGCTCTTCAATATGAAAATAATGTGATCTATGTTCTGAAGCTAGAATCCGTTAGGATTCACCTGGGAAATAATTTATGTAATTACAGCATGGTAGTCTTGTCTTTTATCACTGAAGGCAAGGCAGGAATTTTTTGAGAGATGATGATGTGTTTTATAGCATTTAGGATCAGTAAGTCCCTTAAGGGCTGAGCATAAATGCAAATAAAGTAGGGGCTTCATTGCATATTTGCAATTTATGATCTAGTCCAGTTTCACTTGCCAGCAGGAATACCATAAGGAAAGTAATTCTCAATCCCTGACTCTTGCTTTGGGACTAGGAAAAAAAATAAAAATACCCACGCATAACAGAGTTCCTGCTTGCTCCAGACACTTGAAATTTTTACTTTTTATGAATGTCAAGTCTGAGTACCACTCCAAGTTTGTTCCTTCTACCCCTCTCACCATTCTCATTACTCATTTTTGGAAGTTACTGGGTGCCTGAATACACACAGGACACAGAACGTCTATTTAAAAGCCCTTTTGTGTAATATAACTTTATCTAATTTATAAAAATTATATTGGCTTACATAATTAATAGTATACTGTAGCTTAAAACTCAAAGTGGATCATTTTAATAATCACTTTTATGTTCTGTAGTGACTCAGATACTTTTCTCAAGGGGGTAAAAAGGATATTTCTCCATGCCTTCACAGTATAAGCAGTCTTACATAAGATTTGCAGTGACATTGATGCAAGTGAACACATTCGGTGATGTTTTTCTGTCCATATGGCATTCAGTTCTGATTGTATGTCACAACCTTGTTTTTGTCGACAGAATCAGCTGGACTTGCAAATCTTTTCATCATTTTGTATAGCACTGATGTCATTGTGCAGCAAAGAAAGACACATCTTGGAACACAGAAAAGCTGGGGTACAAGGTAACTGCTGGGAATGGCTTTGTAAAAACAGGTCTTGCCATATGGGTGCTTGGAATTGGAGTATTTTAATGAGGTTATGATGGAGAAGTTTTGGAGACATCTCTGATGATTTTCTGCCTTCACTGACTTTCTACTGTATGGGACTACTTACATGTGTGTTTATTTATTTATTTACAGGAGCTGTTTTCCTGCATGCCCGTCTGTTTGACCTTTGAAATACTTATACCTGTAAGTAACTGACCCGCAACAAGCTGCAGTTCTTTTGGCTTTCCAACTGATCTCCATTATTTCTTCTCCCTTTACTACTTTTTAAAGTCAAAGTACATTCTTGCAGAAATCTCCACCTAAAAATATTCATGTTTACTGTTACATTTGACTGTCAGATATTCTGAAGAATTCTAATAAGCATATTTCTGCTATAAGAATAGCCATGTCTAGATGGAGAGATGTTTTCAGGTTTTCAGACCTTTTTAGATTGTTTCTTTGAATGGGTGACTCACAAGTAGCTTGTTTTTATTCCTTCATCCTGCAGCAAGAATAAAAGTACCTTTATGTTTTCTTAAGACTTAACTCAGTTTGAAGTGTTTGAAAACTGCGCACTGAAAATCCTCCATTTTTGGCTTTCCATTGAATCCAAACAGTGCGCCAGTGCCTGGTGCTCCAGATACATGCAAATATATGTGCACCTGTCTGCAGTGGAGCTCTTCACATTGATAGAAATGTTGCTGTTTACTTCAGTGATTGCCCATTGAAATAATGATAGTACATTTATATTTAGATAGTAGCATCTATTTCAAATGATCCTGAAGAACCTTATTACTGTTAAGACTTCTGTCAGTCATGAGGAATCCCTAGGGATTTCAGTGCATCATGATATGTTTGGATTTTATCAGAGGAATGGGGATATGGAGATTTGGGGATTTGGGGAATTATCTCTTGAGTCAAATTGCAGTCTTCATCACTATAAATAGAAAAATCTTTACGAGTTGTTGAACTTAGACATATTTTTATTAACAACAAAGCAACTTTCAACCAAAGCGGATGACAAGGTGGGTGAAAAATGTACTGGACCAGGGGGGCTGACAGGGCAGTGGTCAATGGTGCAAAGTCCAGCTTGTAGGTGGTTATCAGTGTCATTCCTCAGGGACTCATACTGAGGCCAGGACTATGTCATGTCTTTAGTAACAGCTTAGAAAGCAGGATGGAGTATCCCAGCACATTTTCAGGTGATAACAAGGTTGTGGGAAGTCTGTACGATGGAAAGCAGGGCTGATACTCAGAAGTAGCTAAACAAGATGAGAAAGTGGAGTGATAGGAACTTCATGGAATATGACGGATCCAAGTGCAAAGTCCCATAGATGGGATGAGGAACCCATCAGACCAGGCAGAGGGCCAAACAGCTGGAAAACTGCTTGGCAGAGAAATAACAGGGGGGTCCTTGTGAAAAGCAACTTTTAGGGGAATCATCAGTGTGCTCTTAGAGCAGAGAAGGTCAGTGTCATTCTGAGCTCCATTAAGAAGGCTGAGGGAGAGGATCCTTCCTCTCTGCTCCACACTGGATCCATTGGTGGGCTCACCAGTACAAGATAAATTGAGATATGCTGGAGTGAGGCTTGTGTGGAGCCACTGAGACAGTGGGAGTCTGCAGCATGAGGTATATGAGGAGAGTCTATGAGCTAGAGTCATTTATCGTGAAGAAGAGGAAAAGGGATTTTATTCGTGTCTACAGCTCTTAAGGGGATTGTGTGGAGGAGCTGGAGTCTGACTTTTCCCAGAGGAAATCAGTAGAAGGATTAGAGGCAATACTTCAGATTATTGTGATGGATTCTCCAAAACAATCATATACACATAAACTTTAGATCCATAAACACCTTCCAAAATTTCTATTTTGAAGGAATTTGGGTCTGTATGTATCCAATGAAACTACTGATTTCTAATCAAGTACAGTTGAAACTGCATTAATGTCACATACATTAATATGTATACGAAATTAAAGTTTTTAAAGTATTTTACATATGTACATGTAAACTGTATAATTTTATTTAAATACCTATGCTGCATTTAGAAATTACTGCGTTCTTTTTGTTCATTGAATATTCTTATATTTTAATTTAAAGCTTGCTAGTCTATGAGAATCCTTTTCAAAGTCAAGTAATCATTTCCAAATATTTTATCTAGAATGTAAGAGATGACTTTTTATCAAACTAAATTCTAAGCTCATCTAACTGCATTTGGTCATGTGACAAATGAGTGGAGAAGAAAATACAAATTTATGTTCTTAGAGACAATTTAGATTTTTACCTTCCTCATGGAAACTGAAATCTTTGGTATAAAATCATGCATAAGATTTTTAAAGAGAGGGGAAGAGAGGATAAAAGTCTGGGATTACAGTTGTTATATAATGATTATTAAAGGGCTTTCCAGATCATTGTCTTTTTAATATTAGAAAAAAGTACTTACCAGATCTAAATAATATTCTTTTATTCCCCTTTGCTTTTTAAAAAGGATTCAAATGTTGAAATAAATACTTTTAAAGCTATTAATAGCTATGGTTGTATTAGAGCCAGAAGGCAGTTACTGTACATGATAGATGTTTGCCCTAACACACAATTACCACTCCTGAGAACAGTGGGTGTGTGTGCAACACCAGTTCCCTACTCCACTGCCTCTAGAGGGCCCTGGACAAAGGTGACAGCTTCCACACTGTTGATGGGGATTTGGATGTGTTGTATTGGTGAAGAAGGAAATCCATAAAGCACAGGTTGTGGTTCTCTTTTGGAGATTCTTTGCCCTTTCATGGCCAGGCCTCGTGGCTCTGTGCCATATATAAGTGAGTCCATTCTGCCCCAGCAAGGAAAAGGACTGTAGAAAGCAAGGTTGGGATACATAAGGCACGCTCATTTTTCTACATCCTAACCATGCCTCTTCTGTGATGGGCAGAAGAGCACAGGGTACCTATGTTAATAAAGTGGTGTTAAAATCTTACAGTTAATTTCACATAGGAAGATTACTGAGTGATTTGTGGTATTCTGCTTCAAATAATTTACAAAGGAAAAATGCCATTTCATTGTACTTCAAAGACTAATTTCCTTTCGATGCTTTAACCCTTAGCACTTTTGGGCCTTTGGATTAGATTACAGCAGTCCTTTTTCAGGCTACTTTTTCCTTATCTTCAACCTTCTTTTGGAAATGGCAATACTTCTAGAGAAAATACATGTTTTATTACTGCACCAGTTTCCAAACTCCAAGGAACAGAGTGTATCTATTGTCCTATAGGACAATACATATTGTCCTGTATAGGACAAAGTAATGATTTCTTAGAGATTTATTAACAGGGCTGAGTGAAAACTTCAAAATATATCAATAAACTGTTGATAAATGTAAAAATGAGTGGTTTTGTACCCCTCTTCTAGCTTTTAGAATACAACATCTTACCATTACCATTAACTCTGCAGAAGAAGAAGAAATATGCTTGATACTCAATACCATATATTACCCTCTAAATGATTCCTCTGAAACAGTATTTTAAATTCACAGATTTGAGTCCTTATACCAAAAGTAGTTTGGATAGGACAGCACTGGAGGGGAAGTGTTGGGTTCCTTAAAGCATCTGTAAGATTTCTCGAAGGGAACCACTTAAAAAAACCAACAATCGTCTTTCTGCTTTCTTTGCACCTTGGACTGTGATATAGTGAAGCACCTAAGCAAAACTGAAAGAAAATAAAATTTAATATATTTAATTACAGAAGTCTACTTTTTTATTTTTAAATTGCTTCCAGGAACTCATGTAGGTGCCAGAAAAAAAACAAAACAACAAAACCAAAACTAAAAGCCACCAAAAAACCTGAACTGCAACCCCCTTCACAATATTCATGATCTTTCCTTACTGTGTTTAGATGTATAGTTTCTTTTAAGTTGCTTCCTTTTCATAGCAAACCCAAAGATTTGTTGTTTTATTTCAGGTCCCTTTTATGAATACATTAATTCGGTCACAGAACAAAAATTACTCAGTGATTCCCACACCCCCCAGATACCACTAAAATTGTCTTCAGATACCACTAAAATTTGTCCTGCTCCCATAGGAGATTTGTGAGAGAACAGGGTGGAAGCCATAAACAGGCAGTGGCACAAAAGGCACCAATTACATGTTTATGCCTTCACCATTTGTCTGGCAAAGCCATTTCCAAGGCGTTTCCTACAACAAACTGCAGTCTTCTGGTGTGGAAGCATCATGTTGGCACTTTCAGGGGGATTCCCAATGTCTTTTCATTCCACCAAGAGAGTGGGCAGTCTTTTCCTACTGTGTTCAACTTGTAGAGAAGAAACATTATACTAGCTGTTGAGTGGCCAAATTGACTCTTCAGGAGTGTAATTCTGTTGTGGCTAAGAAAACCTACCACTGATTTACAAGGCTGGACCACAGTGTACAGAGTTAAATGAGAAATAAACCTCTGATCTCATAAGCTGTGAGGATGGGTTTTGACCAGTGTAGGAAATGGTAAACGTTCAAGAAACAACTTATACCAAAGGAAAGAGTTAATGTAAGCGACACTTTCTGCATAAAAATCTAATATTAAATATGTTCCTTAATGTGTTTTAGAAATTAACCATATGATTCATTTTGCAGCAGCCCTCACCACTAGTGCTTAGTGAATCTCTCCCATATATTTTTGTCTTTCTCTTATAAGTATTTTTCAGGCTTTTTGTCATGGCTGAAAACAAATCCTTTACTACTGTACTTCTGTACTCCCTCCGAAAGTGTATGACTCAATCCATGTAGCTAAGACTTAAGCCTTGTCTAACTAAAGAAAACTTTTATTCATCTTTATAATCCACAGTAAAGATCTGTCATATACAACCGTCATCACGGCTGAGTATTTAGTTATGTCAGAGATCTTCAGTCACAACCAAAAGTTTCTCTGCTCAAGAGGGGTGGAGAGCAGAACAGCCTTTGAGGCTCGATACCTAAGCAACTGCTGTGCGGAACAGGGATCTAAATTTGCTGTAATTTCTTTGTGTGATGTTGTCACAGTCCATCAAGAGTCCTGAATGCTCATAGGAAAATAGTGAAGTGTCTATTATACTGCATAGGCTGTCAGTGTACTGAGAGATAATTTTGAGAAAGCTAAGACTGAGAAGAAACACAACATAAAAGCTGGGCCACCTGCTGGGGAAAGTTGCCTAACATTCAGTGGTCTTTCCTAGGCTTTCAATGTTATCATGCAGTCAACATTTACAATGCTATTAGAAGAATCCCTTTGTAGACTCCTTCAACTTTTCAGTAGAGTAAAACTGTGTTGGGTAGGTGAGGGTTTTTTTCATTTTTAGTGTATGAGTGTGCATGCCTAATGGGAGGGAAACTCACGAAACCACTAGCTGACCAATATGATCAAGGTAATGCCATTTATTGTTGTGAAAACATCCCTTAAATAACCCAGATAGCTTACACACTGCACACACACTGCAAACCACCCTGTGACTGGTTAATGCAGATAACACACAACTCTATTGGTGTAAAATAGAGTCCCCGTGATCTCTCTCTGTGGCCGTTGTTTTTCAGTCTTCTGCTGCAGCTTCTCTAAGTTTACATTCTTCTCCTTGTTGATCTCCGTGGAGGCTTCTCAAAAATAGCTTGTCACTGCAGTCTTAAAGGCCTCGCAGCATGACTGCACCCAAAGTTCTCGGGTGGCTCACATGTCCATTTTCTGCAAGAAATTCCCCAACGCAAGCCCAATGAAATGAATTCAGTATGCCAGTTCTGGGGTGCCTGTTCATTAGTGTCCTCTTGCTGTTCACATTTTATTAATGAAGCAAACCATCACCTCCCTACCAGCAGACACTTAATTCCTTCCCAGAATCCATCTGCTTTTCATGGTCCTTTGAAACCAGCTTTTTATTAAATCAGCTTTAACAAAGTCTTATTTCCATGGGTCAATTAAATACCAAATATTGTTATTTCACAGTTACAATGCCTTTAAAGTATCTCTTAGCTGTGATTAATTCTAAGATGATTTCTGGGGAGGGGATTGGACAACCAAGGACCTATTTTAAAAAAAATTGATTCTTACTGCAGATCATGGAATAATGGTGGGATATGAACTCAGAAATGGGAAAATTAATAAAAGTGTGATCATGGAACTCTTCCTTACTCAGATCTTGCTTAGACAAGTAATCATTCTGACTGTTTATTATGGGGTGCATTGTATCCTAAGGATAGATTTTAGTTCTCATGATGCATATTTCAAATGTAATCAGAGAATGCACATATGCATCTATGATTCTCTGAGTTGCTACAAACTTCATAAAGAATTAGTATACACATACAATTACTTTAGGTGCAATGCAGAATGAGAGTATTTACAAAAATATTTTGAGAATATCCATTACTCTTTCAAGTACTGATATAATGTTTATAGACAGTATCTCTTCCAATGACATTTTATTGTGTTCGCTATAAAACATATATTTTAAAAACTCTCTATATCTCCAATTGTAAATAAAGTTTTTGACAAGTTTAAAAATCACTTTTTATGTCTTCCATTTTATGAATGTATAAAATATATTCTAAACCTTTATTAAATATTAAAAGCTGTCACTTATATGACCTCCCTACTACTAAAGGTCATTTCTGTGCTTCAGGTTGGTGTCACTATTGAGGTAATAATAACACTTTAATCCATAATGGGGCATCACTGAAGAACTGGTGGCAGAAAGTTTAACAAAATGGATGTAGTGGGACCTAAGAAACAGTAGGGTTTGCATTTCGTTTGTGCTGAATGCCCAACTTTATCTTCCAACTCGACATCTGCTGCTGAAGTTTGGGGAATATGTAAAAAGATTTGCAGTTCACCTCTAACTTTGTTATATAAATTATTGATTTAACCACTGACATTCATTTTATTGCTCTTGTGTGTTTGCACTGTTTAGGATTTTTTAAGTTAAGACAACCCAGTTCCTGGTATTTTATGTAGTGAGTAATAAATTGTGAACTTTCTCTAAACTGAAATGAGATGACCCATAACTAAAGACAAAAAAATTTGGTAACCACTGCTTGGACAGAGACTATCCAAGGCATCTGCCCATTTGGTCTGAGAGTCACGGCACTTGATATCCACGAAACACATAGTGCAGATGTAACTCACAGTTCTCAGTAAAGGGTGAAGATATTTGAATGGTGGAGTTGAATGTACAATTGTGTTATTGCCGGTGGATTAGGTAAATTTTTTTTCTCTGGACTAGTTTGTACCTGGACTGGACAGTGGTGGTGGTGGTGGTGGTTGTGAGGATTGCTCTGGGTTCTGTTCCCATGCTCACTCCTGACACCTGCCTCACAAACCATAGTGGATGTCTGCCAGTCTCAGTAAGGAACAGCAGTTTGGAAATCTTGAGCCTGAAAAATCAAACATAATAATGTTCTTCCTTGAGGTAATTCTGTCAGATATGGTGAATGTTTATCCATTAGATAAAAGAAGAAAAGGGTAATTGCTTCTGGTTTTAAGAAAGTGTACTTGACCTATCAGTTCCATGTGTTAAGGTTATGCTATTCTGACACATGTGCATACCTGCATGTTTTTTATGAATAAGAAACACTCTTTTTTTTAAACATCAGGTATCAGCCAGGACTTTCTGCTCATATTGTGTCTTTCAGCCATTTAGTGGAATGGCACGGACACATCTTTCAAGTGGCTTTTTAGCAATCATATGGCTAGACTTTCTTTTTGGTAACGTGCAATTCTGTAAAGCTATTGCTAGAATGTTAGAAAGGAGACTATATTAATGCCATGTTGCGATAGACAAGCAGTTTTGGAAAGTCACCATAACTCAGCCTGGTCTAGATAATTCCTGTGTTTGTCTGAGCCATTAAGTTTAAATGAGTTTAAGAGCAGAGTATGAGCCATGACGTCTGGTACAAATATTTATATTCTGTTATTAAACTCTGTAAATGCAGAATATTGTAAATAGCAAATGTATAACCAACATCTTGAGGTAAGATGGAGGATTTATCACTATGGGGAAAAAATAATATAGTCTCCATAAACATTTGCATACAATCCTGAACGTAGATAGGGAAATAATAAATAGAGAGTCTTAAACAAAGGGAAGATAGAACTTGGAAACAGAGGGAGATGTTTTGATATGTGTCCAGTGTCTAACATAAACATATTTCACTGTACTTTAAGTAGTCCCTGATTATTTATACACTGTAAATGTCTAAAAAAGTAAGACCAGACTGCTCATAATCATAATAAAAATGAGGATTGATCATATTTTGGATCCAAGGACCATAAAAGCTAGAACTCTAGATTTTTTTTTTTTTCCTTCTATTATTTTTGTTCAGCTCATCTGTAAGAGTATACTGTTTCTTAGAACAGCCTAATCCAGGTTCCCAGCTACTCTGCATATCCATAGTTACTTTCAAAAACAAGTATGTTTATTAATCAGCTGCTAACTAATGAAAACTAAAAAAGAAATTTCTAGTCTCCTAGGTCTTATACTGGATTGAAATAAAAAGGAGAAATCTGAACATTTTGCATTTTTTTGAAAAATTCAGCTTTTACACAATGACTTATGTGATTTTAATGTCACGTTTCAATTTAGTTAGGAAAAAAATTCTTTTTAATAGAAGAAAATATGCTGAAATATAAAATAGCAAATATGTTATAAGCAATACTTGCACACGAATATTGCAACATCATCCATAGCAATGACATTGTCGAAATTATGTTGATTGTATTACAAGTCTCATGTAGCATAATCCCCTCAACAGCTTAAACAAGACTTTAAAACATTTTTTTATATTGAGTGCCTGCATTTTTTTGACCAGTTGTATTGATTTGGTTTTGTTGTGAAATACATAAACATTTTAGCATCTAAATACTGATTCATCCTCCAGTGGGGATTAGAGGAATCTAAAAAAACTGTCCAAGTGAAGTAACTGAAACCTGTGGCCTTACTGTTAGTCTTTGGCTATTGCTACTTCATTGTCTTTTGAGATATTGCTAATTTTCCCCAGGTTCCTGTTTTTTGTTCTGAGACACTTAAGGGAATGAAGGTGATATTTATTCTACAGGTATTTTACAGAGAGCTTTCAGGCAGATAGTAATTTTTGTGATTATTTCTATTCCTGTTTGCACTGTTAAAGTATAAAAATAATATTTTTTAAAAACCACAGATTTTTAGTGTTCCAATCACAGTAGGGTTGTTTACTTTGTAACAAAATGCTTTACAAAAGCTGTAACTTCAAATGTAAACCTGACTCTCAGTGCCCCCTGCCATGTACACAAACAAGCCACCTAATCATCAACTTGAAATTGCATTTTAACCATAGCAACCTGAACACTTACCTTCTGAAATGCTTCATTAATGAAAATACCAGGTGAATTCTTTGCATCTAGAAAATTAGAGTAATTTAGAAATGTTTAGTTTTTCATTTGCAAGCTTCTAGCCTGTAGGGAGTAATTCACTTTGATCACTCAGGTTGTTTTATTTTTGTTTTTAATTCTATATATTTCTGCATTAATTTTAAGTTTGCCCTTATAATCTCTGGGTAGAACCTAGACCTAAAAAAATTTAAAGAAATTCTTCTATGTGTTCTATGATTTGGGGAATTTGCTTGTTTGTGGGGTTTTTATGCCTGCAACTACATAAAATATAAAAACAATATAAAAAATAAATTCAAATATGAGCATATAAAATGAAAAATGGCCAAAATGTTATTTTCATGTAATTATTTATTAGTCTTTCTTGCTAAAGAAAAAGACTAGCTCCAGATTCTTTTCTTTTGCCTTCCCACATACACATATTTACTGGCACGCTTGAGAACTGGGGCCTCACACTCAGGACAATATTCCAAGAGCATGGATTTAGTAGTGCAAAATGTTTGGCAACAGTACCAATTTTATCATCTCCCACAGCCCATGGTTTATTCTTACCTCTTGCCTCAGCAGCATACCATTAAAAGAAGAAAAAGTAATCTGCTATACTCCCTCCCTCCAAACCCTCAAAGCAGTAACACAACAGTTCAGCTTAGCTACTGGAAGGAAAATACTTGACAACCATTTATTGCAGGTGATTCTGCTGTGCTCTG
The DNA here is from genome assembly GCA_013396735.1 of Grallaria varia. Lineage (NCBI taxonomy): Eukaryota > Metazoa > Chordata > Aves > Passeriformes > Formicariidae > Grallaria > Grallaria varia. The sequence goes on from VWZG01007624.1 coordinate 827,847, forward strand.
AAGAGGACAATATCACAGAATTGTAGAATCATTTAAGTTGGAAAGGACTTCTAAGATCATTGATTCCAGTTGTAAACCTCACACTGCCAAGCCCACCACTAAACCATGTCCCTAAATGCCACATCTACACAGCTTTTAAAAATATCTTCAGGGAAGGTGTCTTGGCTGCTTCCCTGGGCAGCCTGTTCCAATGCCTGACCATCCTTTCTGTGACACTCAAGCCTTTCCTTATTTGAAAATGAAAATAAGAAAGGTATATCAGATGTTAGGGAAAGGTGAGTCAACTAGTGACATAACCAGAAGTCAGGTTCTGCTGTTGTTCTACTGGTAATGTTTCTAACATTGCAAGTGCCTGAAGAGATCATGGTGTTCCTGTTTCCTTGTTTTAGGGAGAATTTAGTTCCTGCTCTGTACAAAATATGTTTTCTTTGGGAAGGTTTACAGCCTTGCAGGGCCAAATTTTCTAGCTCTTCAGTGTCATGTCTTCATATTACTTTTGATAATAGTGAATGTAAAAATAGTACAAAATGCATTTTTTCTATGATTGTATATCAGAGGAGAAACAACCATACACATACACGTATATAATAAAGAAAAGAAGTTACAAATGGAAAACATTTGTTCATGGTTCCTATGAAGTTCAGGATTAAGAAATCCCAAATTTCCTACGCCAACCTTTGTTTGGACTTTAGGCACTGAGCAGAGACATTTACTTCCTTCAGTTTAGCTTTTCAAACCACAAGAATCTTAAGCAGAGTAGTTGATAAGTACTTTAAACATTTTTAGGAGTTCTTTTTGCTGAGAAGAGAGGTAAACTGCTATATTTATGCTGAATCCTGTAGAGCGGAACTGCTGATATTGAAGGTCATCAGTCCAACACTCTCTATAGAATTGTCCCATCTGGATGAAAAGTGGTCAAGGGGAAGCCTGGTTAGGGAGTGCCAGGCAGTGCAGAGCTTGTTGCTGACTGCCTAACGTGCCCAGATCACGATAATCTCTGTGGTGTGTGCTCCCCGGAACAAGGCATGAATAAAGCCATGAAGACAACAAATTGCTCATCAGAATGGAATGATGCATCAGGGGAAGAACAAGGAACCAGACACATGTGAAGAAAATAAATGAAAGTTACATTTAGATGGCTAAAGAAAAGTGAGAAGATGATACTTAGGCAGCATTTCTATGAATTTTGCATCATATTCTGAGAAAGAAAGTAGTGCCCAAGCAGCTATTTGTGTTTGAATCTAAGAATCTTGTGACGTCTGTGATGCCATGGACCATCCATGGATTGGATGAAGATTCTCTGCTTGGGAATTATGGTAATTTGGCCTATTTTATTTATCTTATATTGTAACTCCTGCTTCTCATGATTCTGAAAGCAACCTTATTGCTCACAAAAGAAAATGAAGGAAGAATGAAATTGCACAGACCTTTTTGTCTGCAGTGTATAAAGCTTTATGCTGGTGTTACACAAGCATCTGCATATGACTAGAGAAGCCAGCAGATTGTGGTGTACAAAAATAGGTGAAAAGCTTTCTCAGTTGAGTGGCAGCACAGAGGCTTTTACACAGCTCAGGAAGAAGCTCAAAGTTTCTCTTGGAGGAAAATCCAATTTAATGTCAGTGCTTTGCTTGCGTTCATGTACATGGCTTATTCATGGAGCACCTACCAAAGCCAAAATAAATATCTTATCACACCTTCTTAGAACCTGGAAATTATATAGAGATGTATAATACCTGAAAGTAAAGGATTAATCCAGTTTAATGCTGGCCACAATAAAATGTCTCAATATGCCTTCAAAATAGAATCATATTCTACAGCCAGAGGTGTTCTTTCTGTTTCATTTTAACATATACTTTTATCACATGAAATTTAAAAGATTTAATATAAAAATATTTGATAACCATTGTACAAGTATTAATGGTTCCGCAGAATTGTAAAACTTATTCCTTTTTAGAGGGAATTATGATGTTTAATTCTTGATAATCTCTGAGAGAGGGCATAGTTTTAACTTCAGCTATGTCATTTTATTCTAAGAAATTACTTATTAATTGTAGCAGTAGAGCTTTGAAAGCTTTATGCACTATCAAAACCCAAAAAAATATTAAGTGCTGTCCAGGCTCATAGTAGTGCCTGACACAACAAAGAAAAAGTAGTTTATAAGGCTGTGAAAACCAGTACATATCAACTCAACAGAAAAAAACACAGATGGAACAACTCAAAACCTCAAAAAAAAAATTCTTTACCTCCCCAGTCTGTAGCTAATTTGCACTGCATAAAAATCAGCTAAATTAAATATGAGCCTTGTAGATTATCATAGTTTAAATGTGCAAGAAGAATTCCCAGGTTCCTGAGGAAACCTTGGTTCTAATAAGCTGAAAAAATTTTACTGTAAATCTCAGTTTGTCTTCTTACCTGTGTTCCAGCACACATATCCAAATTGAGCTCTGGTGAAAAGTGTCGAGTTTTGGTGGTGCAAATGGGGGGCAAGTGTTGCATTTAATCAGAAAACCATTGGCTTTCAGCCTCACCCAGGGGTGATATGTGTTACTTTCCTGGACAGTGTGACATTGCACATATTTTTGCATGCCAAGTTGCATCAGGCTGCCATGGAGAGCAAACAAGTGAAATAACAAGTCCCCCTGGCATACTACAGCAAAAAATCTGTGACCCAGATTTTCCTAGCTCTGCACATAGCACAGTTCAGAGCTAGAGCAGTGAAACGACAGCCTTATGCTTCTGGAATCTGGTCTGCTTAAGACAGGTCCTCAGGGACAATACTGGGAGCTCACTTGTACTGGGATACAGCAGCTAGCAACCACCAGAACATTGGAAACTACTGGCCAGCCCTTTTTAAAAGTGACCAAGGCCACTTTCCCTTCTGTGTACCTGTGTGAAATGGGGACACTCTAATTCTTTGAAGGAATACCTCTGAGAATAGCTGCACTGGCTTTGAGGATGTGGGGACACACAGTATAAGGTATCATTTCTAAACTCTAGAAAAACAGGCTGAAAAAAAAACCAAATACGTGGCATTGCCCTTCTCCAGTGGAGTACCAATGTATTGGAGAAAGGTGGTTACATTCTTTCCAGCAAGCCAGTAGTTTTTTTGAGGCAGTGACATTTTTTTCACCTAATTTCCCATCAACTAGTCTCTACAAGTTGTCCCAAAGTAAAGCCTAAGAGGAGACAGGCTCATCTCTCTTGATGCTACCAAGAGAAACACTGTACTTTTTCATTATCACTTCTTTCAGGGAAAATATATGAGACATCCAGAGAGGTCAAACTAGACTTTGGAATGTCCTTAGCAGGAAGTATTGATATCCTTTGTGTAGTGGGTGTTTGTGTATTTTCATTATTAAGGTTCTGATTCAGGAAGGTAGGGAAACCTTTTGGTAACCTTCAGCGCAAGAAAATGCCTGATTTTGCAGTGAATGACCTCAACTAGAATACCCCTCTGAAGTACTTGAGAGCACCTGCTACTTCTTTGTATTCCCAGACGGAATAAGCTCTAACACCCTAGTGATGTTTCTGCTTAAAGTGCCTGGCTGTCCAGCAAAGTCAGCTGTAGTTTAACCTTCAGATTTGATGCAATCCCTGTGACTCACCTATAATAAATTTTTAATATACAGAACATATTCAGAGAGTTTTGATAAGCAAGGCTACAGGCTCTGCCAGCATAGCCAAGGTGTTATCACAGGAAGGGAGAGATGTGAGAGCTTGTAAGTATTAGGAGAGCATTATAGTTAAACCTTCTGGATTATGGTGGTGGACAGTGAGCTTCAAGATTCTCATTGTAAATATAACATACTCTATTTGTCTAAGCTTTCAAATAGTTGAGCATATGGTTTATTTCAGTTACAATAAAAAGTTGGACAAACAAAAGTTGGACCTTACAGGTCATTCTATACCTATGCATACCAAAATTAAGAAAAAAATCTTGCCTCTAAAATAAGTTATTCTGAATTGTCCTTGACAATTGTCAAAGACTAATTATTCTGCTAATGTTGTGTGACTTACTTAAAGGCTATTTTTACCACAAAATTTTCCTCACAATGAGAATGCTTCATTCTGCTTCAGTAGTTAATGGTATGTCCTTGAAACACAGGCCCTAGGTTTTGAAACTATCAAGGGCTTTTGAAAGTGCATACCAGTTTACCTTGTAACTGAACTGATTTTCTTTTTGTCTCATTGCATTTAAAAAAACAAGTTTTCATAAGCAAACACTGACAATAATCACCGTGCCTGGATTTGAAATTGTAGGCACTTCTAAATACATGAACATATGTGAAATAATAACATTATATGAATTTGAAAATATCTAGATCCTCTGTACAAGACATCAGAACATAAATGCCCATTAGTAGTTTCAAATATAACTATAGTAGATCATGTTGTCCTTTTCTTCTCTTTTTATTTAGTGCAAGTGTTTTGTTATGAAGGTAGTAGTATCATGTCTCAGTGACAATAAACTGCTTGAATGGTGCAGTCAGGCATAGCTATGTTGATTTCATGCAAAACTTTGACTCTCATGACCAGAAGGCAATTTATAATTTACTTTTCTAATGTGCATATATTGTAAGATACAGAGATCTTTCTGGATGATAGAGAATATTCATGTCTTTAGAATATGGATTAAAAATTCTTGTAACATTTTGTGAGAAATTTCTGTAAAATGGCCATGGTTGCTCTTACCAAGGAAGTACACCCTGTTGCATTTGTTGGACAGACTTTACGGTATTGGAGAAAAGCAGATCCATAGGGCATGTAACAAATACTTGTTTGCAGTTCTCTAATGCTGGACAAGAATTCCTATACAAGCCTCTTCACCTAATTCTGTTGAACTCAAATGAGCGCCCTGGACTTATTTTCTCTTACTCTCAAAATCTTATTTACTGTTCTTTTTTTAAGGGGTGGAGAGATTTTGGAAGAGTACATAGTTGACCTCTTTCAAATAATTTGTCAGGAAAGAACTCAAGTGGGAAATAGTTGTTGATCCAAAAATTCTGAGTCAGAGGAATTTATTTCTTTGGTGCATTCAGGCAGTATTTTTCATAGGGCTTGCTGCTTTATACCCATATTCAGTTACGGAAAAGTTTCTAAAACACTTGAAACCACGGGATAGAAAGAGTATAGTGGAGCAAGGTGACACTGGCATTGATGTTATTGTGCTAATACAAGATCCCTTGATTAAGAGTTTGTCATGTCCCTTTTGAAGCTATACAATGAATCAGCCTCTCTCTGGAGATGTTTGAAGGGGTGTAAGCAAGGATGCTGTACACAAATACCTGGGGGATATTTGCTAACCTCTTCCCTCCAGTCATCAATCACTTCAGCTAGGCCAAAGTGACAATGTCTGGAGGTCACTTGGTAAATAAGACACCATTAACTCTTTCCAGCATTATGTTATAGCTTCCAGTCACTACCACCCATATCAGATTCCCAGCTACCAGTTCTTATCTTTAGGAAAACATCCTTAAAGACTTGGACGTCATCATGAAAGTAGAAATCATAAAAGAATGGCTTGAAAGTTTGAAATTAAGAGGAGCAATGAATTGCTGTTGTTTGATATACTTTGTTGTAATTGAATCAGGAATTACAATATTACAACAATATTTTTATTGCAATATAATTACAATGATTTATCAAGTAGGTGGAGGTGAGCAGATGTGAGGTGTAAGAGGTACCTTTGTTTATATCAGACCTGTTTTGGAGCATGAGGATAATTTTTGCAGGACGTATTGTGTGAATTAAGACACCTGAGTGGGCAAGTTGCAATATGAGTATTGACATATAAAACAGCGGATTTATGGGCCTGAAGTTAAGATAAGCAATATTAAACACTTCACATTCTGCAGTTCAGATAAACAGAGCAATTCTTGTGTTATCTGTTTCAGATAAGATCTCAGAGAAATGTATCACTGCAATCACCTGTACTTGATAGCTCACAGCTATAGCTATCCATTTGGCACTGAACCATGTAATGTGTTATGTGGATCTCGAGGACATGTAAAATTGAGTTGCAGTTCTAAAATCTTTCCTGCATTGTCTTACCATGGGTCAGCATTTCTTTTAGCACAGCCATCTGGTCAAAATGTTCACCTGTTGGTGGTATTACTTAGCACTGTCAGGGTTAATGTCTTTATTTTTCAAGGCTTTTTTTCCTGAGGTTAACTGTAGATTAATTTCATGGTTTCTTACTTTTCAATTTTTTTTCCCAACCACATAACCTTTAAAGGTAATGATTTTCAACTGAACTCTTCTTTTACCAAAACATTTTTAGGGGAATTTCTCTTTTACTATAAGGACAGCCCTTACAGATATCATAAAATTCTCACAAAACTGTAGCTTTGATTTCCTTGCATCATATTCTGTAATCCAGTCTCTGCTCTATCCTCTCAAAGAGGATTTCTTTTACTGGCACATTCTGGAAAAGGGGGAAAATATGTATTTAAAATGGAAGGAGTTCTTTACATGCCCTAAGCAGCCTAGAAAGATAGCTTAAGGTAAAAAAGAAGCACCTGTACTCGAGACCTAGTGTTTGGGGAATATCAGTGCTTCCTTTAAAAATACCACAAGTGCCCAGATGTCTAGTTAAAACTAGCTCTAGTAAAAAGTGAAAGCTGACTTTATGCTAAAAACTCAGTTCTAATTTGCATCTTCCCAACTTGGAATCCATTGATACGGGGGGAAAATACAGTCACTGTCTTAATTAGAAAACTTTACAATTGAGCCACTATTTATTCATGGCATCCTAGAAGTAAAATAAACAAAAACCAAGCAAGGTAAGGTGTTAAAACTAATCTTTAATGTGTTGTAAAACTTCTATCAGCTAGGTGACATCTGTAAGGAAGACTTAAATTTGTTTGCCTGTTAATTTATGTGGTTTATTTCTTAATTTCTAATCAACTTCAGTCTTCTGCAATTTCTTCCAATGAAAGTTCAGCCACAGATCTCCAAAATAAGTTCTGATTTGCTGTTGTGTTCACATTGACTAACTTAAAGTTTTAATGTATTTTATTCAAAATGCAAATTTGGCTGAAAGAGTAGAAGTAGTTATAAGCACTGATCTATGTAACACATAGACCACCAGCTTCCTTTCCAGTGGATGAGAACTCGCTCAAGATTTCTAGAGAATTGGATAGTCATCTTTATCAATAAACTCTTCACCAGCAATTGATATGTGGAAGGCATTGGCATTTCTAAACAGTAATTAATTTTTACTTAATCCATGCAAGACTAAAGAAAGTTCTTCTCTCTTACTCAGGTAGCAGAGAAGGCTACAGACTGTGATTAGCATTGATCAAACTGCTTATTCATCTTCTCCTTTTTTTTTTTGAGGAGCCATTTCTTATTTATTGTAATGAACCAGATATGAAGAAGCCATGTGGAGCATGCTGAAGGTGCTGATGAAAGGTGGTCAAATAGTTGGGATGATCAGCATTTACATTTGCAATGAAGATGTGCATTTCTTAATTGCAGCCTAAACATTACAGCATTTATGTGGGGATTAATACAGCAAAAAAAAGATTCCTGTAAAGTTCTGGGAGTTCAACTCCTAAATGTAACACAGTCACCTTATTTCCATTTCCTCAAATGCAAAAAAAGGGGTATCTGAAATTCAAAATTGAAAAGCATCTAAAAGGACTATAAATTACTGTTGTTATTGGCTTCTACTCAAAGCAAACCAGTGCAGTTTCACTGTTCAGTGATGTGTTTCAATTTGTACTCGGACCTATACATATAGGAAGGAAAAAGAATAGTTAAAGAAGCAAAACCTTGTATATTTATGGGGGGGGAAAAAAGGATAAAAATTATAGGTTTTAATCTGCTAATTTGAAAACAAAGGTATGAGTTATGGGTTTTACTGATAGAAATTAATTGAAGTAAATTAAACTACAGTTGTCTGGAGGACGCTGTTTTTCATCTCAATAAACTGTTTTTACGTATCTTATGAGAAGTTTGATATCCAAATAGAATAAAAATTCTGTAGGGATCAAGTTGGTAATCTCTTTACCGAGGAGTGAAGGATGTTCTGCCCTGTTGATAGAGGTTCAAAGCAGATCTCAGCACTGGTGATGCTCATGCAACTTTGTTCTAAGATTGTTTGTTCTAAGGTTGCTACACGTAATTTCACCATGTTTTTTCTCCCTTTTGAAGTCTCATAATTGTCTTTTACTTTCAGTGTTGCAGCCTTTAGGAGGAAAAGTGCCTCTGAATTGGTGGATAATCATTACTACCATTCAGTATAGATGTTAGCATTGGTTTTAATATTGTTTGGTCATATATAGCTCTGCAAACCAACAGAAATCCTGGAAATTATTCTGATTTCTCACTCTTCTACCCTACCACTCCTTGAGCTATGCAGTGTGAAATGTGTTGATTTGAACTTTCTTGTGCTAACTTACCAAATTGTGTAATGTAATTTAGAAATGTTATTCAGAAAGAAAGGTGTACATTAAGGTTTTACTCCTGTAACTTTTACTTGTCCTCAAGTCACTCGGCTAGAATATTCGATGTACAAAACAAAGTGGTAGTTGCCATAGGAACCTAGAGAAAATAATGGGTCCTCAAGAAAGGTAGACCTGAATCTGCCTTACTTGAAATTATTTGAAGTTTTGCAATTATGTAACAAAAACGTGGTTGAGGCTGTATGTGAATAACTTTGAACAGACTTTAAAATACTGCACTGGTGCAGTATTGGTAACTGGTAATCTTTGCCCCCCAACCCCCCCCCAGCATTCTGATTATTTCTGTATCTGGTTTTGATTTTGTGCTTCATTTTTAATGTAGCAAGAGCATCACATTTCAGTCAATTACAACAGTATGTATTTTGTTTCCTTCTAATCGTTTCTTATATCTTTCCAATGCACAGTAGCCACATGATATCTCTTAATTGCTCGAGGTCATAGACATACAATACCAAGACAGATAGGCAGAACTTCACATTAAAATCTGAATTTCATACAGCCACATGGAATAGCCAAAAAAGGGAGATCTTATTTCTAAGCTGCATGAGAGTTGTCCTCTGCCTCCTCTTTGCTCTGTTAAGACTTTTCTACATGGCTTAATGAAGAGAGGGTAGAAAAACAGGAAGAGATCAAATAATTTCTTTGTCGCAATTCCCCATATCTTTCAAACTTTTAAATTCTGCAAATATAAAAATGGGTTTAATTCCAATTTTACATATGAAGTCATGTTTAATGTTCAGTGACATGAATAAGGGGCTTCATATTACTTTCAGCATACATTGGATCAGATTTATTAGACATTTGACATGACATTCAAAATGGCATATATGTGATTGCATGCTAGAATGAAAATATGAAAATTACCATACCTTCTGCCAGAAACACCAGTAAAAACAAACAGACAAACAAGTGGATGTGCTTTTGTGATGCACATGATTTTAAATGCTGCAAATTACAAAAACCTTTAAAATTGTGGGTTTGGAGACAACCTTTAAAAGCAGCATATTTTCCTGTATTCAGAGAAAATAGTTAGTATCTATACACCATACATATGATAGTATTGTCTTAGACAACAAGAATATCTCAAAACATTAAATAAATTACTTATACAGGAGGTGAAACATTCCAATTATTGGAATTTTGGGTTGCACTCAGTGATGTTCTTGTTACATTTGCATATGTCTTACGGATATCTCAAGGTCTTATAAGGAGAAAAAGTAGTATGTATTTATTCCTCTGGTATTTGAAAACATCAAAGATTTTCTTTTGCAGTGACGTGCCATAACAATGTCAAGATCTTAAAATAAGACCATGACATTAACAAAGCAGAAGGCTGCTTTCATGGAAGAGCCATTCGTAAAATGCCATTCTCACAAAGCAAGTGATTGTTCTTAAGATATTAGGAGGCATTAATGCCTCAGGTGTTTGCTCAAGAAGGCATAACTTTAGAAGAATCCAAAATACTACAAGTTTTTTATTGCTAATCTGTGAAGCATGAGAAGTGACCAGCTGATTAGTCACTGTAATTCAATGGCAGCACTCAAGAATTATGACAGGCTTTTACATTGAAAAATATTTTGAGTAACTCACAACTTGATGTATTAAAATCCTTTAAAATCAACAAATCTATAGAAAAAGATACCACAGATAACCTACTCACTTTACTGGACATAGTGTTGCAAATAATGAACCTTTACAAATAATTCTTTATCCAGCAATGTCTGCAGAGGTTTAATTTTAGATGTAGCCCAGGGTTGAAGAAAGCTAGCAAACAAATGAAGTCTGAAATAGTTGTGATGATTTGTGATGATGTTTGATCTAACAGTGTGCAAAGTCAAGGAATCCCTTTAGAGAGAGAGAAGGGGAAAATGTGAATAGGTGGTTTAGCAGCAGGTTTGGTCTGAGGTAAATATACATGGAAAGATTAATTTGAGGAAGTGGAGAGGTTTGGTTAGATGGTATTTTGGAATTGTCTGTATTTTCTCCATTTGCTGCCTGCTGGAAATACTATGGAAAAGGGGCTGCTCTTCCACGTGGAACCTCTTCCATGCCCACCAGATCCTGACCAAATATCGCCTCTGTAACCTCTGAGTTGTTTTCCTCTTGCATTGAGCAAGGATGGCAGGGGCTCATACACCAACACTGCACCCAGCACCACAGGAGATAGAAACACAGGCACCTGTGTAGTAGCCTTCAGCAAAGAAGGATACTCAGCAGTTAAAAAGTATTTGAGCTGACGCTGTTAAAAAAGTAGGCCTATCACTGTATTTTGTCAGTTCCTGACCTAGGTTTCAAGTCTAAACAAATGCTTGTTTTAGACTGGTAGGCAGAAAAAGGAAGTTATTCAAGTGTTTTAGAACCTAGAAAAAAATAGATCAAAATAAATTAAAAATCATCTGGGATTTGAGGGGAAAATATTTCAATTTTATTTAAACTTTATTTGCCTTAGAAAATATGAAAATTCCTATTCCACTGCAGGCATGTGGGATGTTTCCTCCATTCTCATTTATCTCAAATACCAGAAAGGGTACCGTCACCAAGAGGTCAATATGTCTATTGAAAGGGAAAGAATATAAATGCTGAAAAATTATATAAGGAAACATACAATTTAGTCAAAAAAGTAATATGAAAATGTTGCTTCTGAATGGTTCCATTGTTGAAAAATTTCATCATTCATTTGTGAAGAATCACAAAATCCTCACTCTTCATTTGAGGAATTTGTTTTTAATGCTGAGTCCTTTCAGAACCTTTACAGCACATTTCTAACTTGATCTGTTTGGAGTGTTAAAAAGCTTAATCTTAGTTATTAATTTTGGAGGTAATAACACCTTTTTAAGAAAACTTACAACATCTCTGTAGGGTATTTTTATTCCAGTCATAGATATGTGTATTTGTCCCACCTTTTGCTTTAGCAGGGTTTTTTGCGGAGTTTGTCTGGTTCTTCCTAGAAGAAAAATTATGTTACTACACACAAAAGATCATGGAAAATCAAACACAGTGTAACCACTGATATTTCCAGTAACTTCAAATAAAAAGTATCATTCTTTCATCAACTTTTTTAACATTGTTTGATTCAACAGTGCATTCTAACTCTGTTATCACTGCACAAAGCTGCCACTGCAAGCTATCCTTTTTGACTGGATTAAAAGTCCCTGCATTTTGCCAGGCTAGTTTTTCACTTCCTTCTGTATTTTAAAATTCCCTGGCTTTTGTCCTTTGTGTCCTCCTTTAATTTGTATACCTGAACATATCTCTGTGCCTTCATATCTCCACAAATACACACAGTTTCCTGCATCCCTGTCCCCTTCAGCCTGTGCAAACACTCATTTGCTTCTCTCACCGACTTTTTTCCTTTTTGCAAGTGTATATACATTGTTGTCTCCTCCTGCTCCACCTCAGATGTGATTATAAAGTTCAGCGGTTGGGTATTCAGAAATCATATATTTGAAAGGAATGTCTCATTTTTGCAGTTATCATCTCGAAACAGTTGTTTACACCAAAGGAAAAAAAAAAAAAAAGGACTCCTTTCAGAGTGATCATTCAGCAGTGTCTTGCCAAAATCTGTATCTGTGCTGTTCGGTGGAGCACAGGCCAAAAGCAATCTAAAGCATGGTGTGGTGTAAAGCTATACACCGTGCATCTACATACCTTATCCCAGCTTCTGACGAGCATGACAGCCCACCTAGAGCAGAGTATGCTTCTGCACACAGCTCCAGGGCCTTCCCAGAAGGAAATCACTGTCTTATATGTTGCCCACTTGCCACAACATGGCCCTACGAAGCAGTTTAAGATCTATTTTGTACTTTCAGGCCAAGGAATTGCACCTATAGGTGTGCCCACCGTGTTCAGAAGTGGAGGTAACTAGGAGATACATTATCTACACTTTTAAAGTATTTTTCTGTATAATGCTGGGTTTTAACTTGGGTGCGACACTGAGCTGCAAGCACGGTGTGATTGTACTCCTAATGGAGGTACACATAGGGAGATCAGTGCTCTCCTGATCTGGGAGGGCGTGGAGGCTGCCATCCAGCTGTTTTCAGAGGGGGCAGAAGTGGAGCTCAGCTTTGCTTTCAGTCCCACTGGGGAAGAATAATAGATGACAATTGCTTTAGAAGGGACTGTTCTTCACAGTATGATTTGGAGTCGACTATTCATCCTTTAGAGTGCAGTGAATAAATAACTTTTTGTTACAATGAATAAAATAGTGGAAGTAAAAAATTACCTTAATTCTGAAAAATTATCTGTAACATCTCTTTCTTTTTTTTTTTTAATCAGAGTCCTGAAGCTTCAATGGTATTGTTGCTAAGATTAGTCTAGCATTGAGTGTTAAGTATCTGCATTTAGTAAATTTTAATTAATTGTAATTCCTAAAAAAATTAGGAGATTTTGGATTCTTTCTGTATAAACGCATTGCCAATGAACCAGTGTGGTAATTTTTGGGAAGGATACATTGTAATTTTCATGTGTATCAAAATATAGAGACTCTTTTAACTGCAGCGCAGAAACAAGTTAATTATAGAGCTATCCACAACCTTCCTGTAGTCTCTGTATGTTTACAGAGAGAGAGATTATAAATTCATGAGTCTATGCTTACTGCTATTTTTTTTTTACTGTTATTATTTGAAGATAATTTTCTAATATACCTGGTATACAAATAAGCATTTTTGTGTTTTCTGGGATTGCCAGATGCTTGCCCCTTACTTCCCAAGATACATATAGCCCTTTTATTTCTCTGTAAATTCATGTGTACCTGGATAAATGCTGTTTTCTAGCTGTATATGCATTGTCCATATGGCTAAAAACCTGTTAAATGTCTGGAAGTTTATCCAGAGCAGCAGTGCAGTTAAGCTTTATGTTCAGTGAAGTGTCATTATTTTTTTCAGGACAGTAAAAATCAAGGAATATTAAATGGAAGCAGATAAAAAGGTGTTATTACAACAGCTCCTTAATTAGCCAGTCTGATTTCCCTTTTGATCTTTTCAATTAGCCAATAAACTATCCTTTAAGTTATGTTATTGGCCAAGTACATCAGGAAAAGCAGTTATTTTAAAGGATTTTAACAAACTCTCATCCATTTTTACAAATGTAAATGTACTGTAACCCTTAGCCAACTGACTAAGTAGCCATCTGCTGTATAGATGATCACTCTGATTATGTGCAAAGACAGCAGGTCTCTACTGTAGACTTTATTTTATTTATAAGGCTATATACATTGGCTTCCATTCTAATTGGATTTTGCACAGCTATAGCAATGTAGGAGGTACTTTAATAAATGCTCAACAGTATCTATGACTGCCAACTTGGCTTAATATAATGAGATGTCCTTTACAGAAATGTTCCAGAAGGGATTATAAAGGGATTGTTTACCACTTGGTCTTGCAAGGAGTTAACCAGGATTCAGTAACAGCAGAGGTTTGTAGATGAAAATCACAGGCTGAATTTTGACTTGCATTGCACTATAAAACTCATATAAAAAAAATCTGTGGCAATACATGGCTTTACATATTAATTATCCCTGGACAGAACTTGTTTCCTCAGATAACACCATCTCAGGTTATTTGCAGTAGGACCCCGAAACATATTTTTGAACATGGAACAAATAGCTGTGCTACTGTTTTGATTCTTTTACTGCACTGGAGGTATGCGATTCAGCTCTCCAAAAATCACCACTGCAGAGATGGCTGCAGGGAGAGCAGTTTTGATGAATATACAGCGAAATTGTAATGATTGTTCTATGTCAAAGCCAATAAGTCTAGACTTAGTGTTTCTGTTTGACTGGCTTTCATGCTAGAAATTCTGATTATTAATGAGGACAATTCATCCATTAGCTGGAGTAATTATACAGCTTTGAGACCCTCTATCAAAGAGATTAGTTTTTAAGGAGACAAAGTCAAGAGGCTGAGGAGTTACGTCTGTTTTGTGAGGCAGAAATTTTTTCAGAGTGTTTGTTATTCCACTGAAAGTCATGTTTGTAATTTTTAATAAATGCCATTGAAAATTTCAGTGAGGGCAACATTTTGCTTCTGAATGTGTGGAAGAACATGCAATTGCACCTAAAAATGGGTAACTGACCAGGCAGAATGAAAGATCCAAAAGGAACAGTGCACTGTAGTTGTTCCATTTTTATGTACTGTTTGTTTTAGTAAGTGAAGTGAAATTTGCTACTGTGCTAAAGAAAGGCAGTGCCACTCTCCTCACTGAGATTCACATGAGTGAATACTTCATAATAGCTCACCACAAAGACATTATTAGCAATAGTAAAACCCATTCACATAATTAAAGTTATTTTTTCTTTAATAACAGAAACAAAGTAATATAAAAATATGTGCAAGCCTAACAATAAGAGGTATATAATAAAAATAATCAAACCTTCAGTCTGAATAATACTATTCAAGTTGAACATGTCTAGATATTAGGTAATAGCTTTAATTTGCATTAAAATAAGTTTAAAAACTGCATCACTGACCTACTACATGATAACATCATGTAGATTGTCAAACAGGGAATAAAAAGGTTTAGGACATTTACTACTTATTTGTAACTAGCTAAATGGCAGCATCTTTAGTTTGCCAAGACGGAAGTAACACCACACACGTGTGATACAGTATGATAGAGTGTAATTATAGCTGAGACAAAGTGTAAGCCTCTTAGAGTAACAAATACCTGATTGGTTTAGCACTGCAGCCAAAAATAAAGACAGGACAGACTGCTGGGTAATCTGGATGTGCAAGCAACAAAAAAAAGGAATTAAAACCATGGCTCAAATGTTCAAAGTGGTGCCAGATTATTAAATTTTAAAAACCGTTATATTGATTCAAATAATTTTTCCCTGCACTTTTCATTATATTGCCTTTCAAAACTATAATTTTGTGATCATCTTCCCAATCAAATTACTTCTTGGTGTAATTATGCCTTTTCCACTGTCAGAGTTTGACATTTTCTCTCTAGAGTGACCCATTTTATTGGAGGGATGAGGGAGAGAGCATGCTGAACTCTTCCACACAGTGACAGATTCAGCGTGGCATGATGTCAGCATGTAGTCTGCAGTCCATGGCCTTAGAAACACACAACCTGTTCAAAGACAATCACTTAATTTTATACCTCTATTAGTTTAATAGGCAGGTTGGGTTTGGGGAAGGAAAGAGCTGGGGAAGTAAGAGCAGTCCTTTATGCTCAAACAGCTTTCCAGGAGAGAAGTATTTTCCTAGAGATAATTTTCTCTACACTGTTTAATTTAATTGTTTTGGTGAGACACCAACAGGTGGATTCAATTCACACAGACCATCTCTGTATTCTCTTGCTTCCTCCCGCCCCCCATCTGTGTCCTCACTTTCTATCTCAGATACCTCTTCAGCTGTTCTGTAAATCCTACCATGCATTGCAATGAGGAAATTGAAAGTAGCATCGAATATTTAACTGCTTCTGGAAATTGGCAGAAAATTAACAGGTTAAGTGAGTGAGTATGCTTCAAAGAACAAAAGTAAAAGAGAGTGTTTTCCAAATTCCTGGAGCTGAGTGCAAATGCTTACATCATTGCAGCTAAACGGGGTGTGGAGGTGGTGGTGTGGGGAGTGGTGTGTGTGTTTGTGGGTGTAATTGCATCAGTGTTATTAAGTGCTTAAGATTCAGTTTTTCTGTTTACTGATTTATCTCTAAACCTAACATAATTAGCTCCACCTCTGACATGAAACTCAAAAACTCCTTAGAAGGATAGATTCAAATGTGGGCAGCATGCTCTCTTCTTTCAGAGACAGGAAATAGTATAATAAACAGATTTCATCTGTGAATCCTTAGGCTGACACTGTAAAATCAGAGACTTTGCAGGAACATTAGGAAAACCTGTGTGTATTGCATGAGGAGCAAGAACCATTGTGCTGCAGGCCTAGTTTTCAGAAGTGTTCGAAACAGAATTGTAACTGTAGTTGGTGAGAGTTGTAAGCATTTAGACCTTTTGAAAACTGGCCCTGGGGTTTTATTCTTGGGAAGTAATAGGAAAACTGAGAGAAAATAAATCCTTATATAATAGAAAGACAGTATTTAATTTTTTTTCAGAATAGAACATGTTAATTATTTATGCAATATCTTGTTATTATCAATGGAAATCCAACACATTAATCAAAAAATCCAAGTCTTTCACCTTCCTAGGAAAATGTTACTGTGAGTGACAGTAGATATTAAGAGCTTAAATGCCAATTCCTGTCTCTGCATAATGACTTCAATATGCCATTTTCAGTTTGCCCATTAATTTTGGGTCATACTGATCGTTATAAATTTTTATACATGTGTGTGGTTTGCATACCTGCGTTTAAACCAGTGTGTTCAGTTGTAAAAACTGCCCACTGACACCGAGATGTGCTGTCCTTGATGTATGTACAGTCCTCGGCAAATATCCTGGATAGATTCTGGGAAGAAGTGCTTTCGCTTCACAAAGTCATACATGCATACAAAGAACATTAAAACTAAAAAATTGGGAATATTCTGAAAAACCTATTGGTTTAAATTTATTCTCAATTCTGAGGTGAAGTTAAAAATGTCAATTTGTATCCATTCATGAATTATATACAGAAGAAAACTATACCATGATAAAAGAAAATACAATACTTCTCAGCTACTGGATTTTTTTTTTGAGTCAATACTAAAAAAACAAATAATGACCTCTGTGTCTAAGGTGCAGAATCACTGAGATTTGTCCACAGGAAAAGGAACTCATATATGTATTTATCTGCAAAAGAGCAAAATAACAGTATATAACTCCACAGTGATCTGTGCATTTAACTGATAGATTTGCACATTTAAATAATAAGTAATTTTTTTTTATTTCCTGATCTTAGTTTGATAATAAATATATCTGAACTGAAACATTTCAATTGTAATGATGACACCTCATGGTTTTCTTACTTTGACCTAGAATGTCATTCAGCAAAAGATTCTCCCAGCCATGAACATAGTTGCTGCTCAGTAAAACATGCTTTCACTGATTAAGTAGGAAAAGAGTGTGAAAAATTTGTCATAAAAACAAGCCATGGTTGAGTCTCTCAGCTCTCTATTTTCTCTTGAGTTTCATGTANAATCACATCAACCATAAGCATCTTATGGGAGCTTAATAATGGAATGCCTCACTTTCTGTATAGATAGATCTAGTTAAAAGGAAACTTATATTTGCAAAAATTATAGGCTTGACCCTCACTTTCTTCTCACATAGATCATTAACAGAGTTTGATTTAGTTGCATCAATAATCTTTCTACTGTCCTTCCAGTGTTGAGGGAATTAAGTTCCCAAATTGGCTATTTCTTTTGGACAGCGTACCAAGCTTTCTAATCTATGTAACATTTTATATTGTCTCTTTAAGATCATCTGTTAGTGGAAAGCAGCTGGCACAGTGATGCATCAGATGTAGCAAGACTAATAGCTATTACTTTACATCTTCTTTAAAGCATTTTTACATTTTGGCATGGCAGTCAGGTGATTTTGAAGTGACGGTGATGGGTTGATGAAAGTTCTACCTGATGTAGCAGATATAACCTACAGTTTCCTCTAATAAAGCAGATCATCCACCATGACTTAAGTAGAAATAATAAAAAAAAAAAGCCATGGGTTTTCATTTTTCTTCTTGTATAAGTATTTCATTTTGAATAATGCATAGTCTTGCATTTCCAGTGTTACACAAATAAATGATAAGTCACAAGTAATAAGCTTCAATTATTTAAGCTTTAGTAAAACCCTTACCAAAGTACTTCCAGATGAATCATATTGTATGAAATTCTCTCAGTAGTTGCTCAACTGTTACTGATAAGGAAGGCACAAAATAAATCATAGCATTATGATTTGGGTAAAATTCTCTAATGCACCTAAATGGTAGAAGATCAAATTTTTAGGGCTTTGAGCTGTGCAACTATGTGGTCATACACTGACAAGAATGTAAATGCAGATTCAAGTAGAATTTAGCGCTTTATCTTTTTACAAGCTTTTAAATGTTCTGTGATCATTTCTCTGCAATTTTGAAATGCCTAAATACTTTATTAAGTCTTGGATTGTAGAATTCAAAGTATAAAGAAACTTAAACAACTGCAGTATTGAAGAGTATAGGATTTGATTCAAGAGAACTGAGGGACCAAGATTTATGACTAAAATATTTCAGATATCTAAATCCCAAAAAATGTTAGGATTTCCCCAGGTTCCTAGTATTCAGTTACTCTGCATCCAGATGAACTCAAACTTATACTGAGCATATAAGATATTATCTTTTTCTGAAGCGGCCTTATTTCTTTATCTGCATGGTTTCAAGGAACCTAAAACATAAATCCATTCCTTCCCTTGGGTTTTAATTCAGATTGTATTTCTCCTGGTTGTTTACAGTCTCCTTTCATAGTAAAGCTATCACAGATCCTGATTACAAGAGTATGTTTTGTTTATTTATAAGCTTTCAAAAGCTGCTCATCATTATTTTTCTCATCTCATTTTGGCATTAATGAGCACTTCTTTAATGTACTTTGGAAAGGGAGTAGAAAAATATTCTCTCAGTTCTGAAGATGAAATGAGGTACTAAGAGGTGGAGAATTTGTTCCAGTCACACAGCCAGGCACCACTTCAACAGGATTATGAGCCAGATGTTTACGTGGCCCCCACCTACACAGCACCTGAGCACCTAACCACCTTCAGTGCACTTGCCCTTCATAGCACTCCTGTGAGATAAAGAAGGTCTATAGTACTCCGTGTATGAATGAAGTACTGGGTTACAGGCAAACTAAGGGTCCAATGCTAAAGATACTTAGAGATATATTACCTTGAAACTTTCCAGAAACATTACGGAAAGGAAATAGCTGGAGCAGGGAATTTAAAAAGTCTCCTAAACGTTGAGCTAAAGCTCAGATTGCTGAACAACCTTCCTCTTTCTGGAAAACTCCTGCTACTGCGTATCATACACAATCTGGGTCATATTCCAACTAAGCTTATTTCTTTTCTCTATTGGCATGCTGCACAGATACCCAGGCACAGACTGTTTGCTAAAGAAACTGATTTATTGGGGTCATCTGCAAAGGTTAATACTCACATAGGGAATGCCATTAACAGGTTGGTCATTCGCTGTCTGGATGGTCATGGGGCTTTCCACAGCAGACATTTTGTGACACCGTCTTCCCCTGGGTCAGTTGAGACTCCCTGAAATGTTGGCTGGTGAATTGCTGTAATTCAACCTACCACAGTCTATCTGCATGACCACTCTGTGCTCTACTGACTATCTCAGGCCCTGTAAAAAACAGATCTTATGAAAACTTATTATTTGATGAATATATATCTTAAGTATCTACAAAAATTAATAAACACATCTGAGTGTAATAGAGAGCTGGAAACAGTGTTTTCCATGAAGGAGTTTCTGTGAGTCAGCTCATGCTGATGTCTGTGTGAGGCCAGGATAGCCTTGTGGACTTCGTTTATCTGTGAGAAATCTCACCTGGGTAGAAAAGGCCTGGGGAGCAATTGTTACTGCCCTACCAAAAACTGAGTGTGTGTAGGCACTGCTCTTACACCCAGCTGCATTATGGTTAAAACTAAGTTATAACATTTAAATCCATGGGTTTCACCACAGTGTGCACCAGCATATGTATTTTTACCTTTTTATCCTTTAAAAATGTCTGTGTTATCCCTGGGTTTGGAGGGCTTCCTGTCAGAGAGCCATTTTCTTACTCAAGGCTCAGCTGGTGCTTTCTGGGAAGCACTGTTTCTGCAGAGCCCAGATTTTCAGTGGCGCCCGGGAGAGCAGCAGCACCTGTTCTTTTGGCAGAAGGGATGTGTGGAGAGGATGAGCAGAAAGAAACCATTGTTTTCTCCCAAGTTTTCCTCACGTTATTGTTTCCAGATGAGTCAAATAAACAGAAAAGATTCTTGTATAACTGAATGACTTGTATGTGATTTTGCATGTGTGTTAATATATTACGCTAGGGAGAGGAATCAAGTTTTGTGCCCATCTTCTACAAGACAATCTTGATTGTTCTTGTTTTCAGCATATTTTACTAAAAAAAATAAAAAAGGGTGCTGAGTGAAGCTTATTACTCCTCAGACCTCAAAAATTTTTCTGTTTGCCTGACTAGAAACCAAGTAAGAACTTCAGAACTGGGTCTAATGGTTCTGCAATTATAATGTCATACTATCAGTATGTTCTTTAAAAAGTCAACATGAGGAGAAAAAAAGGCTATGGGATATTATTCTCTCATTATTACAGTGTTCCTTTGAATACTGTAAAAAACATCAAATACATATTAGAAACAAAGGGGAACTGAGTAAATGAGATCATCCTGAGGTCTTTGTTGCTCTGGCTAGATTGTTTTTGATGTCTGAACAAGCTCAGTAACTGGTTTTATCTTTATCTGGGGCCACAATGCAGCCTGCAGCATCAACATGCCAGGCCAGACAGCCAATAATCGTGGCTGAGGTTTTGACCTTTTCAGATTTCCTCACAACTAATAAGCAGTTAAGTGAGAACTTTTTTTTTTTTTTTCTCTCTTCTCTCTGGAAGAGACTTCTCATACAAAGCAAAATACTAGAAGTGTTAGTATGCAAAATTCAACTACGGTTTAGTCTGACTTTTCTTCTTCAGAAATTGTATTATGGAGAGTGCATGAAGAAGCATTTCTTGGTCAGCTGCTCTTCACCAACCACAGACATGGTTGCCTCACTCCTGTACATTAAAGATTGACTTTTGCAAACAGAATACAAATATTTCAAAAAGTATTGTTGTAAATCTTCAGTGTAAACATTGTGTCCAGTAGTGTTGTATCCACCAAGAATTATCTGAATTTAACCACAAGAATTAATTTATCATACCTTTAAGGCCAACTGGTGCAAACTGGTTAACCTCTGTTCCTCTGGTTGCTGCATTCCTGGTGAATAGTTGTCACTTCTTTACTATGGCTTTCAAAGGTATCAGCTGTTGGCAGTAGGTAGGAGAACATCTGTCTTAGATTCTTAGGGCCTTTGCATCCTTTGAGCCTTGCATCCTTAAACATTTGCAAACACATTCTCAGTAATATTAGGCCTCCAGGGTTCTTGCTTTGCCACCTGATAAGGCTCACTTTAGCGTCTTGTAAAGTATGCCTGTAGACATAATAGTCTGGTCCAAGCTAATATTTTGCACTGGATGTTATATGATGCCTTAAATACTACAGATAACAAAGGTAAAATCTAGTATACTTGATTTCAACTTAAGAACTGAGAAAATGCTTTAAAAATCTTTAAGAAAGGAGATTTGTCCATTTGCATAAGGAAACACTTCTCATGTGTTTAATTCTTAGCTTACAACTTGTAAGTTTACAATGACTTCATGATCAAAACTGCTTATGCTCTATTGGAAATCTAAAACATCTTAAATCCAAGTATCCCTTTTCCTATACTATCAACAATAATCACTGGAGAAGACAGCAAAAAAAGCTGTAGTATTGCGTTCTGGTGACTGCAGCTGGACCTGCATGTGAGAATTATGCATATGAAATAAGATATTTGCTTTGAAACTCTTTATCAACTGTGATTGTTTATGACATGGATGAGACTTCTTAGGCCTCTCTTTAACTGAACCAAATGCTTCATTGAATAAAATAAGCAACTGAAATACATAAAACAATCTTCTGCCAAGACCATGGCTTTTCAAATACTTGCAGTTTTTTTTGTAAATGCTTGTCCTTTCCAAATTAAATTTTATTTTAATTTATTTTAAAGAATTATTTCTTGATAATGCAGATATTTTTAACTCTGCTTCTGTTACTTGCTCTTGAAGTGTAGGTGAGTGTTGAAACATTGTTGTTCAACATGGAAAACCTCTGGCTTTGAATAGAGTAAGTGATTTCAGTTGAAGACTGGGTGTTTGAGGAGAAGAGGAAACTATGGAAGCTTTCTTGCATCCAGACTGGTGAGTTTGAATGACTGTTGAGACTGGGACATTGGCTTTGGAGTAGCAGTTAAGGTGCAAAGTTGAAAGAGTAACAAACTTCCTTTTTTTTTTTTTTTTTCTTGTGTTCATCATTTGAGCTCAACTTCTTGTCTCTCACTCCAAGGTAAATCTGCAGAAATTACATTGAAACAAAAGTTGTTGGCCAGAGTGACAGAACTGAGGTCAAAAGCTCAGCAGCCATTACTAATGCAGGCACTCTACATCCTCCTTCCTTAATTTTGACCAGGAAGACCTATAGCAATTTTCAACAAAAATTGCTTTTTTCCTTCCTAAAAATTATAGTTAAGAGAAACGGAGGGGAAGGGGGAGAAAAAGAGGGGAAAGTGTCTACTTCTGCATTCTTTTTAATGTGATTTTGCAGTTACTGTGTTCAAATACTCTTTTATTCACTCTGGGGATATTTGACTGTGCTTAGAAGCTTGGGGTACAGGTTGTGCTTAAATCATAAATGTGCCATGTATGCACCTTTCCGAAGGTTCATTTGTGCAAACAGGTGTTTGATAGAAACACACATGCACACATGCTGTGCAGGATGGTTTGCAATTGCACCAAGAGTTTATCACAAACATCACAGTGTCTCTTTGTAGGAAATACATGTGTTTGCACAGTAAAGAACATGTCTGGTAGAAGCAACATCCCTAGGCTTAATCTGTGGATTAAGAACAATCGTTACATGTAAAAGGCATGTATTTGTTACTGGGCTGGGATGAAGTATAGCAACTACAGGAAGATAGCTATTAGATAATACACATATTCTATAGTGTGTCTAGGTATATAAGTATTTTATATTATGTTTGTATTGCATATTTTCACTGTACAGTGAGGGTATATACTTGGGGATACAAGTACTAACACTGCTAAGAGATTATCTCTGTTAATACAATCCAGCAAAGTTATAGGAGTTGCCTGTGTGACAATGAGCAAGCTTTTAAATGAGCTAATATTGCAAGTCATTTTATGGATAGAATGAAGCACCAAAAGAGGGTAATACATTGTTATCATTAAAAAAAGAATAAAAATTATTTTGTTTAGCCCTTCCAGAGGAATTACTTTCTTTTGGTACAGTCAGTACAAACGTAGAGCTGAGTGTTCAAAACTGTGTTGCCATAAAGGCAAGCTGTTGTTTTCTGTAGCCAGATTCACGGCTATCCCAGAATGACTACGATTTTTCCTTCCTGTTTTGTGCCTCCACTTTTGATCAGGCCTGCTTTTCTACCCAGAAAGAATCCTTGCTGACTGTGTGTTGGGTGAACCTCAGCAATGAATCACCCGAATTTGCTGTACACTGAGAACTCCGCTGTGCTGTGTCCTAATTCCAGTTCCAGACCCACTTTCAGGCACCACAGACCATGTATCCCCTCTGTGGCAGTGTTATCCAGCATTCCCATTTCTTCTGCATATGCGTAGCATCAGTCTTATTGCCTGATATTGAGCAAATGGTGCCATCGACAAAAATAATGGTGTTTGAGGATTATAGCTACATTTCAAATTTTGATAAAATTATGTGCTGTTTTTTTGTCCATCCCAGCAGATCATGTAATCTCTTTTATGAGAAAAAATCATTTTCACCTCCTAAAGATTCACTCCTCTCGTTTTTGTTTTTTTTTTCGGAAGATGACAAGATTAAAGATTTAATTGCTTTTTATGGTATAATACCAAGATAAGGAGACAGCTTTTTTCACTTTGCTCTTCTCCCACAACTCCTCTCACTCATCTGATATGTCTCTGCAGTGCAAAATGCCAGTTGTTTTAACCTTGTGTAATAAGACACTTCCGATAACAGTGCTGAAGACACAGAAATGTTTTCCTTGGAAGTGTAATTTTCTTTTTGAATAAAAATTAACACTACAGAAGACATGTTTTCTGGCTGGCTGGCAGCAATTAATTGGAAACTCCTGAGTACTAATTCATTGGAATCAGTTTGGAGTGTGTTATCTGATTTATTTTTAATTGAGTGATCAGACTTAATTTCTTTGCACTGATAAAGTTACTACTATTTCCTGTTAATTTTATTTGGTTTGAAGAGGAAGTTTTTTAGCATTGGTAGGCTTTTTTGTGTTTTGGGTTGTTTTGATTTTTTCTGTATTAATTATAGTATTGAGGTTCAGGCCATGCTGCACCTAGGAGAGAGAAATTGCCTCTTTTTCTATTTGCAGCATTTCAGGCCAGGCAGCTGTGCCCCAAGTCTAATTCTGTTCCCTTGCCAATCCCTGCTAACATGAATGGAGGAATCACTTTCTGCCTCCTTTGGCTCTGTCTTTATCAGCACTGATGCTTTGAGGGCAGTAATAAAGAAGTGCTATCTTAATGACATCAGGAATGACCTTAATGGACAGGGAGATTGTTAGGAGTAACTGTGATTAGTTTTGGACTGAGGGTAAGTGATCTCATACGGGTAGCAGAGAATAAGCCAGGGAACTAGTAACTCCCTAGATGAGGGAGCAAAGGAATAGAGAGTGAAAGGATTCACTAGAGCCTTAGGGAAAACAGCTTTCTTAAATGAATCAAAATGAGTTAATTTTCTTGAAATGTCAGGCTTTGTTGCAGGGTCTACGTGTGCAAGTTTGAGAATGAAGACAAACATTACAGGAGATCTTGATTTCAGTAGTACCAATTGATTCTGTTTGTGTTATTTTTATTTTTACAGCAGAGGAAAGATTCCTTTTATCCTTTCTACTGATAATTGCTTGACTTGGGCTCTCAAGTTCCTTTATGGCATCTTTTACCCAGTACACATACAGGAATTTTTAGTTTTTCTGCCTAAACTTCTTCTAATTATGTTGATCCTGTGCTGATAACTGAAGGTGCGTTCCTTATGTCGTATGAATATGCGAGAATAATATCCAGTCTAACAATAGAGCCGTCTCTCCCTAAGTTGACATGTCCACTTTTTTCTTATAATTGAAGAGCTTTGGATTGTCATTACTTCATTTATCCCCCAGCTTACAAACAGGCATAGGCCTAATAGGCCTAATTATTTTGCATCTGGAATGTGATTATTAGAACTCCTGACATGATGACAGGATTATTTTTTTTTTAATAAGTAATGCCTAAGCCATTTACTTTATTCTTTTCCTGTCTGAACTGCTTTAGAGGTCTTGTGCTGCTGTCACAAAGTAGAAAATAGATCAAGGAAAGGAAGTACAGCATTTCAGAATCCATAGTTTCCCTTTTTGAAACATAAATAATTATGGACAAATAAAAACATATTCTGTGGTATAAAGTTAGGTGGCTTAGGGATTTTGAAGAGTAGACATTTATTTTGGTTTTGCCAGTCTAAATCTGGCTGAGTGTGGCTGCACCTGAAGATAAGCTTTGGGCTGGCTTGTATGGAACAAATTAGTGCTATCAGCGTTGTTCTTATGGCTGAGCTGCTTTTAATCGAGAGCCACAATCACAAGTGTTCTTGTTCACCAGAACATCTGAAAGGGCCACTGTCAATTGCAAATTGAGTATGAACCATGTTCTCCCTCTTGGAAGAAGCCTCTTGGCCACAGCTGAGGAGACAAATGAGTGGGTCATTGTGAGGGGACAGCTGCATAAGCTCTTGCTGTCTGTGGGTGAGGAAGAGGCATAAATCTCCAAAGATCCAGCCTGGCACCTGGCCTAGCCATTCCAACTGCTTGATATTAAGAGCTATGTGTGGGTTTGGAAATCAAATATCTTCTCTTTACCAAAGCTGCCACTACAATGAAAAGCATCATAACCTCTCTATATTGTTCACTGAAATAGTTAATGTGGCTTGAGAGAGGGAGTGAGTAAGAATATACTTGATGATCAAACTTATTGCTAGCTCTGAAAAATTCTGGAAAATTTTCCTGTTGACCTACCTGTCTGTGAATTTAAATATATTTATTTAAGATAACCCTGTGCTTTAGAAGGGTCCAGTTTGGGAGAGCTGCCACATGGCCTCTTAACTTCTCAGTCTATCACAGGGATACAGTCTTACTCATTTTAAAATACAGTCCTGTAACTGCTTTTCCTATAACCTGTGTACCTTTGCATATCACCTTGAAATGTGGCCAGCAGACTTCTATGTAATCTAGAAAAGTGGTTACACCCTCAATTAATCCTCAGTGTGGCAGTTGTTACATCATCTTGCACACTGCCATGGGGAGCTCCTGCAGCTGCACTGTGGTGCGAATTTGAACACTTAGGCAATAGGTGAGCAAGGAAAGCTGTTATAGTTCAGTAAGTGATTTAACATTACAGCTTCTGAGACTGAAAATGGTCTACTATATTTAGTCTTGCTTTCTCCCTGCTGAAAGTCAGGCTCTGACTCCTTTACTTGACTCTGTTTTTCTTTTTATCAAAGCTGGGTTTTTCTGATGTAACAAGTATAAGCCATAACCCCCAGTGCTGTCAGTAGGTCTAGAACATACTCCATCTCTCTGAAAACAAGGTTTTATTTTCTAAGTATAACATGTAAGTCTACAATAACCTTTCATCAGTAGAAAAAAAATTGATCTGAAAAAAAAGGTGGGTTTTATTGCTAGATCATCTCCTTACCACGCTGACTGTTTTGAAGCTAGCTTTTATTTCATATTGAACCTGATTCAAACAGAAAGGCATTCATTATTGTCCATAAGCATTATAGTTGTCATCAAAACCCAAAGAACCATAATTTTAATTTGTCATCAAATAATCCACAGTTGAGAATTAAAAACCTTTTTATTTGCTTTTGAAGCAAGAACAGTAACATGTGTAAGAAAATGGACATATATTTTACACATGTGTAGTATCCTTCAGATTCATTGGATGAAATTCCAATCACAAGAAGTTCTTGCAGGGTTTTAGGTGGAGTTGGGACTTGTTAATCCTTAATGAAAGCCAAATTGGTTTTGTTCTGAGACAAGAGTATGAAGACAACAATTGGGTACAAAAGAAATGAAATTATGACCAAATTATTCAGCTCCTTCCTTACCCTGGATGAGTTTTATCAAACTTTAGTGGTTCCCTAGAGTCCAAAGCCTTGTTCTTGTAAATGTTAATGGTTTGCACTTTTGAGCCTGAGATGCTGACCCTCATACTAAGCAGCTGTAGACATCAGGCCTTTTTCAGGATTACTCCAGGGAGTGAAAGAACATGGCATGAACAAGCTGCTTCGAGACTGGGACCAATGATGCTTGATTTTACTTTGTATGTATGGCTTATAATAACGTAAACTTAGTGTAGTAATGAGTATGTACCAGATTTTATTCCTGTTCTGAGATCCTTAATGGCCAGTGAGCTTGAGGTCACATTGTTGTTCTTCCACCTGACAGGGCATTGACCATCCATCTCCACGCAGCTGCCTATGGTATTTAGACTTGTGCAGTTTCATTTATCCTTGAAACATTTCATGTACTGAAAGGTTTCAAGCTGAAATTGGTCTGTGAGTTAGAAACACACACATCCAAATTCAGACAGGCATGTACATGCACAGGCAGAGAACATACATGATCACATCAGCCTGCTGAAGTGGGAAATGGGTAACAAAAGAGGACAGGATAGGCAGAGAAAAGATTATAGCTGAGAAGTTCTGGGATATCTGCAATACTTATTATTTTTTTAGGTGTTGGACAGGAGATAGTCTAAATGTGTTTCAGTCTGACTCATGAATACATTAGTGTGATTTTATACACTCTCTTTGTATCTATCCTGGGCAGGACTGAGCACCTAATACAGTGGTATCTCCCTTCTGATCCCCACCGTGATTGTACCTAACTTGGCGAAGGTTTTTCTTTTTCCAAGGAAATTACTTTCTCAACAGCACATTCCCCAGCATATGCACAGATTTCTGGATTTTGTCTTCAGTGCTCTCTTATTACTGATGTCATTGCTTTCATTTTAATTTTTATTTGGGAAAGTGCCACACAACATGGTCTCAGGAACTGCCCTAAAAGTTAGTAGCAAAATCACTTCTCCTGGGTAACATTAAAGAGGAGAACACACACATCTAGTTCTGTGTGGCTTAAGATCAAAGACGGGGGAAATCATCAAAAGCCTTTTCCACCTTCTTTAGCCCTAGGGACTCTTCCCGGGGTGCTTGTGAGCTTTGGCAGAAGTTGTTAGCATTATCCATAATGGCCTTCCTCAGACTTGCCAAATTCTTTCGAGTTTAGTAATATAATATCACTGTTGGCTATATGTAAAACTTCTTGCCATCATCTCAGGGCTAAAGTTACAGGAAGCAGGGGCTCTAGCACTGCTTAAACAGAGTAACTCCTGCTGTTTTCAAGATTGTTGTTTCTGAACATTGTGAGGTCCTGTGTGGGGTTTTTTATGGGTTTTTGGGGTTTTTTTTCCTCAGATCTGCTTAGGTCTGGAAAAAATAAAACAATTTAAATTTGATTCACAAAAGCTATAATTCCATATTGCCTTGATATCCAATTTAAGATAGTGTTCTGCTGTAGGTACAGAAAGGGTTCCAGGGGTCAGATGTGATAGCAGCTGTGACTGAAACCAATAAAAGAAGAATGAAAGATTTATTCACTGATA
This sequence comes from Grallaria varia, assembly GCA_013396735.1. NCBI lineage: Eukaryota > Metazoa > Chordata > Aves > Passeriformes > Formicariidae > Grallaria > Grallaria varia. Next base: position 856,735 of record VWZG01007624.1, read on the forward strand.
AGTCACTTTTCTTCAAAATGAAATTATCCGAAATCACTATCTGTTGGAACAAGGAATGGATTTCATAGATCAGAGATTAATAAATGTTCTGTTATACTGTGAACAGTTTTGTGTCTCAGTATTTTTCTACAAGTTTATTCAAATCTGCTTGTGGAACACTACTCAGAATTCAGTGATGCTATGTAAGATTCAGTAAGTAAATAGTGCAAGTGACATTGCAATTTACCAGTTGTCCTGTGATTTTCAGCTGGTTTTAAGTGTTTTATTCTACTTAATACCTAAAATAACACTATATTGCTTTCTTTCCTATGAAAGAGGATGTGAAGAGATTAAGCTTTTACTTTTGTCCAGCATTTTTTCCCAACCTGATAGTAACAGAATGAATGGATAGGCATTTACAGAAGTGCCAGTTTCAACTACTTGAAGGCACTTTCATGTCTTTTTTTTCCCCCTTTGTTGTTCCATTTATTTTAGCCTTCACCACTATGACTGTGTCATCACCACAGTAGACATCCAGCTGGTAACCCACTCTGTGCATTGAAGTACTGTGCAAGCAAAGCAATTGTGAGCTGAGCTTTGTGTCTGAGGAGTGAAAGACATGAAGAAGTAATACACATACCCCATCTCTAGTAGAATATTTACATATTTACAAATTCTTCCCACTGCCTCACTTTCTTCAGTTCACTACTCTTTGCATTCATCTGGGCACCAACCCAGACCTACTCAAATCACTAGTCTGAATCCATGAGTCCTCTGAAGAACAAGACTTCAATCCTGATCAGAGGTCAGAAATGAGGTATATGCATGATTAAGCAGTATTGTCAGACTAGCTGAACTGCAATGCTGTTACCAACTGAACTTGAATTTATTGAGGTATGGGAACCTGCTTGGCAGGACTTTTGAAGTTATCCTAAAAGAAAGAAAATCTAACATCAGACAGTCTCCTATGAAAGAAAGGAGATGAAAGGAAGCAAGGAGAGCGAACACATTTCTGCTTAAATGAGCAATGCTAAAATGGGCTGATGACAATGACATGACCTATAGCTCTTCAATAATGAGAACATCCTTCATGTGCAGTGTGTGTTTTGCCTGTGCTGGGCTGAAGTCAAGCACTGCCTCAGTAGGCTTTTAATGTCCCGGCTGTCGTACAGAAAAGAGAGGCTGGGTAATATGCAGAGTGTTAAGTTTCTGAAGTGACTAGGCTTGGGTAAGTACAACAGGATGATAAAACATGGGATTACCAACCAGAGCTATTGATTATTTTCTTTTTACGTTCCTGCATAATTTTCATGGCTGATGTTTGGTCTACCATGGTTTCACATCTAGGCTAGAAATTCCATTCAAGAAATTTGGGTATGTTGAAACAAGACTTATTTATCAAAACAACTTGCAGCTCTTTTCTATTTGAAGGGAGCTCACATCATATAATTCCTGTTGGTGAGCTATAATAGTAAAGCTCTCATCTGTGGATCATTAGGCACCTGTGCTGGGCAAGGATGGAGAAGCCCAGTGCACTTTTATTGTTTAATTTCTGGGAGACAAGTTCTATTCAGACTTGCAGTGGGTTACAAAAAGCTCCTTGTGCTGCTTCCCCATGTTGTTTCCCTGGGTAGCAAAGACATAAGCATGGTTTTTACTAAGTGATCAGAAATTAGAAGACTCGACAGACTTAATCATCCTACTGCAATGTCACCATGGTGATTTCCATTTACAACCAACAAATTATTAGTCTGATTTATTTGTGATTCTTTTTCTTTTTTCTTTTTTTTTTTTTTTTTTTTCTTGCTTGCCTGTATAGAAATGGTGCCACAAAACAAGCCCTTGGTCTACACATTAATATAAACTTGACATTCATCAGAATGTTTCTAGGCAACTGGGCAGGGGAAGTAGTTCATGTCAAGTAAATTGTCTTAGCTTGCAACACTGAGTGGCTTTGTGCAAATTCCCTGCCATGAAAGGCCCCTGGAACAAGTCTGTCTGCAAGTCAGGGCTCAGGACCCCCCCAAGAAAGTGCAAGTAAGAGCTGGCTAAATTTGTGTTGGGGAATATCATCTGCAGTTGGCTGAGAAAACCTGAGAAACTTCTGAAGTAGTTGACTGACTATCTACTGAGTTTGTTCTACTTGTCACTGTCTGAGATACCCACATGTTTCTTACTCCGGTGTCATATGTGAACTGATTCTTAAATTTGGGACACACCAACTTCATTCATAGTAAATAGTCAGAATTCAAACAGTGCAGCTACAGACCCTTTTGCCGATTGGACTTATTTTTGAGAAGTTTTGTTCTTCTGCATAGTAATATTGTCAGCTTGCTTCTTGCCTGTATTTGTTATTGCTGTTGTTGCCAGTTTTATGAAGTGATGTGCTTTGTATTTGGTATTTGGGAGGAGTGAACTATTTCAGTCTGTGTTTTAACATGAAAACCAGCCTTTGCAATAGAAGAGGAGAGAAGGCTGACAAGAAATGACAGGCCTCCACAGAAAGGCCTAAGGTCCTTCAGGACTATTTGCAGTACATACAGCTTGCTCCATAGCACTTAAAAACACAGCTGTTAAAATAAATCATCCCTTGGGTTGTTCTTTTGCCCATCATACAGCATCCAATCTCCCATTTTGTGTCTTTTCGGTATTTAACTGACGACTTTCATGACTTGTTACTGTTTTTCTCCATGCATATGGACATTGCTAAATGTGTCTCTAGAGGCAGTAATTGCATTTTTAATTCATTTTAGTAATGCTACTTATCTTTGGAAACCCTTATGCAGATACCACACACTGGCTTTTCTCTGAACAGAAGGCCTATTTGTTTTATACATGCATTATGTGGAAGAATATGACACAGCACATGATGGTTTTAGATTTTAATAGTCAGTGATGTCTATAAATAAAAAGCTTTTACAAGTAATGTTGAAGCTCATTGCTTCTCCTGCCAAGTAAAAGGCCACACTGTGATGAACACTGTTTACAGGACAATAAGATCAAGAGGTAGGTTTATATTAAAACCTCAGCTAACAGCTTTTCAGGCTTTTATCAGACTCCTGATCTTTCTTTCTGAGTTATGATGTAGGCTACAACAGGTTTCACGAGAAAAGGATTTTTGACCTTTCCATGCATTAAATAGTAAACACAGAGTATTTTATTGTAGTTAAATTGTGCTATTAATGCATGTCAATTCAAACACCATAGCTCCTTGCTAACACTTTTATAATCAATTTCTTCCCCTGGGTCTACATCATATATGTAAAAAAAAAAAATTACTCTCCTACAGAAAGCTGTCCTAGGTCTGCTCAGTACTTCACAAACACAACAGAGGCAGATTTTAAGAGCCTTGCTTTAAGCAAGGTACTTCTTTAACTGAAGTTGTGTGCCCTGCAGATGTCTAACAAGTCTCTGGACATCATAACAAAGTGTTTCTGCATGTGTTCTGGATGCATAGGGAGTAAGATCTGAAATAACTTTATTTTATTTATTCTATACCATTAGTACAAAAACCTAATTACATAAAAGTAATAGAAAACATCAGTCTTCACTTTCATCTTCTGTGTGAGATGTAAGGGTACTGCTGCTTAGAAGAGAAAGGTTGATAGTAATTTATTCATTTTATAAATCTAGCTAGAGGTAGAACAAAAGCATTCATTTCGCTGCCTGTCGAACCACTAGCATACAACTTTCTGAAAGGGATCCAAAAAATGTTCTTTCCAAGAAGCACCATTAGAGAGATATCCCAGCTAAAGTGAGTCACTAGCAGACACACAAATACATTTTGTGTGCTATTTTCTAAAGCACCATTCTGTGAATGTTACCTGGGATATGGTGCCAGTCTTAGCATCTTGTAGAAGTGCAGTTAGAAACATCCAACCATGAAAACATGAATGAAGGATAATGCATAATTTCAGCATCAATTAAAGACTGTAAACCTCTGTTTAGCTTGGACATAGGTCTTGTAGTAGGTAAGGGCCAATAACAGGGCTTACAGTGGGGGAAATTATATTACTAGCTGGCAATTTTTTTCTCTGCTCCATTGCTGTCTTTTTAAGAATGTATTTCCAAACCCATTTCACAGAGTGCTATTTATTTAACTGCCAAACATACATATCAAGGAAGGAGCAAAATTGTAGGAAAAATCTCAAATAATGAATTACATAAAGAGGCCAGAAAACCTTTGGTTCCCTAGGTTCAGTCTTGGATTCTTCTGCATTGATTTTGGTGTCTGCTGGTGAAAGAGAGCACAGTGTGCAGATATGATTTACTGCGCTCTGTGATGACATTCACTTTCTCTTGGGCCTCTTGCCTCTGTTGCAACCAGAGAAGCACAACAAAACTGGAAGGTCTTCAGGACTGAGCTAGCAACTGGAGAGAGCTGAAATTGAATTTGTGGTACTATCCTATCGCTTCCTAATTCTGTTTAGGCAAGACCTATTGATGCAATGGCCTGTCTTGAGGTCTTTTTGAACTGCCATTTCCTGATGAAATAAATCAGAAAGCATGAAAGCAAATAAAAGTAGAAAGAAACCAACAACTCTTAGTTCACAAAAGGATAGCAAGACTTCCCTGTAGCAGAACTGGAGAAAAACAGTAAGCTGAGCTTGAATTTTTCAAGAAACAGCCCTAGGTTAATGTATTGTGCAGACCAATTTCTCAAGTGAAGTAAATGAGCACAGTCGTTATGTTCTCAGTTAAGCTGTAGCAGTGTGTCCCTCTATTTTGACCCGGTTTATTCTCACAGTACTGTTTCTCATGCTAGCTATCCAAAAACACTGCTGTTTTAGAGTTCATTAAAAGACAAAGATCTGCTACTTTGGTTTCTTAGTGATTTACATCCTCTTCATATGCAGAGAAAGATGGAAAAGCAGGCTACTGTGGCAAGCCAGCAGGAGAACAAGAAAGAAATAAAACAAGAAGGCCTGGGAATGTTGAGATGACCTTGTATTATTATATCTAAAGACTGGACAAGAAGCATTAAGGGGGGGATTTTCTGTTAACCATAAATAAAGGGTCTTGCATGCTAGGAGGCTGAGTGAGCATCTTTAGGCCATCGCAACAGGTTACTGTCAGGTCTGTCTCATACAGGAGGATGAGTTTTAGGCTAAATTTCACTGGGACACATGTTTGAAGGAGTCATATTTGTTTTTTTCCCAACTTATAGTGGTCTATAGTTAATGAACTTTGTGTGTGAACCAGTTGAATACATGTCCACTTGAATACATTAAGTCCTCTAATTCACATTGAAAATGAGCTAAATTGTGTGCACTTTTGTAAGGGCTTGGCAGGTTCTGAGGGGTTCGGGATACATTTTTTTTTTTAATATGAATGAAAATTATGCATTTTGGACATCTCAGGTATTAAACTGTACTGTTGCTTTTTAAGCTCCATACATTTGTACTGTAAAAGTTCTTTTCAGTACCTGTCAAAACATAATACATTAATCTGTCCAGTCCAACTATAGTCATTGGTACAAAAAAGCCCCAAAAAACCAACCAAACAAAAAAACCCAAACAACCAAACAAAACCCACAACAAAACATAGACAATCTGAGAAGCACAGACTCCCTTTCATCTTCAACTAGGTAGGTGTTGCCTAAAAATTCCAAGACAGCTCAATTGACTTGTCACTGCCACCACTTCCTTTTGACAGAGGAAATTGACTATTTTGGATGAAGAGGAAGTAGGTGAAAAGGGTACCATTTTGTCTGCTTTTGGTCTTGTCAGTCATTTCATAAAAAAATAGAATGATCAAATGATGGATCCTTTGGTGGCAACTAGTCAAGCAACAAGTAATAAACCCTCATGAAAGCCATCATGAGAAACTCAGTATTTGTGAGTACTTTGTCCAGCATCAAGGGTAAATCAATGTTAATACAAATCCTGGCACTGAATAGTGGATAACATGACATCATTTCTTTCAGATAGGCTCTCTAAGAGAGACTCATCAAATCATGGCAATCTGCCTGGGCTTAATGTTGAGATAATTCCATGTTGCTGTACTACCTCATCTTCCCAACCAATCTAGGTCTCACTGGGAGGAAAAATTAAGTTAGACTTTCATTTTCTTCTGTCCTAGAAGGAAATAACTGTTTCACCTTTTATATTAATTACGGATTTAGGTTTTCTGAGTACATTTTACTTTCCTTAGCCTAACAACTTACACACACAAATAATTTGCCAGGAAACTTGACAGACCTAGAAAAATATCTGCAAAACTCCTTCTTTTAATTATTTTATTTTTGAGAAAGCTGTTCATAGCAACTTTGGCACACTTCTGCCAAGAACTTCAAGTATTAAAAACATGCTGTTTTTTTGAGAATATCATTGATATTCACTGATATAATTTGACATATCAAAGAGCACTGTAAATTTTGCTTCATGTCAAAAGCATATTTTCTTCTAGCAGACTCCTTTTGAAATGTTGCACTAGATATGCATGCAGGAGAGCTTTCCAACAGAAAACAAAAAAAGCCTGAAAAGATTTGACCTAAAAAAGAAACACCTGCCCTGCTGAGATCTGCCTGGCCTTCAGCCAGCAGTACACTTGTGAAGAAACCTAATCTTTCCCTCTTCTCAGGTACCACTTGCATAAACGGAGTCAGGGGTGTTTGATGCCTAAAGAGCTGGGGATGGGCTTCCTCACCCTTCCGCTGTACACAGGGCTCTGGCAGCCTTCTGAGAGAGAAAACAAGGAGTATGCATGACACAGTGCTTTGATTGCACTGCTTGTGTCTCGTGGTATGGCATCCAGCAAAGTGCTTGGCTGTGCAGGGGAATGGGAAAGGAGAAGATGAATGTGCCCTGACAAAGGAGCATTGTTTTGGCAGTGTGCAGCCTGTAGGCTCCCAGATGCTCAAAAGTCACTTCCCACACCCCTGCTGAAGGGCTGTGTTTCTCAGCTGCTCTGGAATGACTTATAGCTACAGAGTACCATCTTCCCTGAGATCCCAAATTGTAGGAATGCTGACTCTCAAATTGGAACTCATGCTAATTAACTTACCAGTAAAACTTTTTTTAAAGACGACGGTAAATCAGGCATGTGATCCTTTCTTCCATTTATTTTTACTTTTCTCTTTTGTTATTGTTTAAAAAACCATCTGTGTGATGATATGTTCAGCTGTTAATTAGATACCCAATGGCTAATATTGTTACAAACTGCTAAGAACCAGATGGAAATGACAGTGGTATAACAATGTTCTGATAGTGGAATATCAGTGACCAGCAAAAATAGGGAATTTTTCGTGTACAAGGGACATGGAATTGCTGTGAAAAACACCTTATTTTCCAGTCTGTCTCATCTTAATAGATGGGGACTAGAGAGTCAATCTTTTTTTAATTTCCCTTTGACTGAGAATGCACTGGCTACAGTGGCAGCTGCACAGATGCAACAACAGCCAGAGTGGGCTCATTTAAAAATTCAAATTAACAGAAAATGTATACATTATTCGCCCAGCCCTAGTTATTACCCAGTTCTGCACAGAAGGCAGAGCCCTGAAAGTAGGTTTTGACAGGTACATAAATCTTGGGGTTTTTTCATGTTTATCTGTTTATTGAGGACAGAAAAAGATGCTGACAGTGTGGTGTTGCGCCACGTAGACACAGCCCAGCCCTGGCAGAGCTACCCTTCTCTAAAAAACAGGAAGGTGGTTGTAGACAGAGGAAACCATGTCTAAGGGGGTAAACTATGTATCTGGGGTGTGGCTTGAATTGCAGAGACTAGAGGTGGGTATGAGACTTGTAGGGGCTGAGGAGGCTCCTACACACAAATGTTTTTGTGCTTGATTTTGTTCTGCACACCATTTCGTTCTATGGCCTGAATCTGGATGTAGCATTGTTTTAAAACTTCTTGTTTACTTTCTCTCTCTTTTCTTTTTTTTCTTTTTCTTTTTTTTTTTTTTTTTTTAATATAAATATCACACTGGATGAAAGCAACAGATTTTTATCCCCACTCTAGGTGGTCAAAGGTGATGAAATGCTTAGGCCATGCAAGAAGATATTGAACAGCATACAACTTTTAGGCAATTGAACTACATGTCACCCCTACACTTGGCTGCAGTGATGAAATTTTTTTTTTAAAATAATTTATCAAACATATGCCTAATCATAAATTGCTAAATCCTGTGGCACATTGACTAGTGACTCCCACCATAGAATGGTAGGAAAAATGCAAATCTTGATGTTGGCCACTGAGTTTTATTATTGTTTGTTAATCGCAGAAGTACTGGAGTATAACTGTGACAACATTTAGAATGTCTGGTTATAAAAATAGGTAATTTAAGAGCAGATGTGCTAGCTGCTGTGTTACATGAATCTATCTCAGGCTCTGGAGTATTCCATGCAATACTCTGGTCTTCACTGATCCCTTCAGCCATGGGATCTCTCCTAGACTTCAGTGACCATGGGATCAGGACTCAGGTGACTAGAAAGAAACCTTTGCTTAATGTGTTATGGCTAAAATCCATACTGAATCTTGCCAATATAAGACTGTAAGCACATTTCTAAGTAACACTCACTTAGTGATAGAGAGTCTTCAACAAATGTTAAGGAATGTTTGTTGTTTTTTTTTTTCCTGTAGCACTGTGGGATATGAAAAAAATAATTAAATGTGTCACAGATTTCTGTAAGCTGAAATTATATGTGTTTCATTTAGGTCTTTGCAAATTATTTAATTTTACTTTCAAGCTTTTTCTTTCTCATTTTAGTCTCTCTCAGGAAGGTTCACGTCTAATCCTTCTAGGTTTTCATCTTGAAAATGTAAAAACAGGATGCTTTATGTGTTTACTACCCTTTTCCTGACAAACAAACAGAAGCTTAAAATAATTTAAAGCAATGAAATTTATCAAAAGAGCTGAGATCTGCAAACTTCTCATTTCCAAATAATTGACTTTTTTCAGTGCAAAAACTTTAAACAGCTTTTAATCAAGACTCACACTGTTTCTTGCATTCTCCATACTCTGTTGGTATGAATTTTGGGTTATCACTAAAATTAGATTCAATTTGGAGTGAAAGAATCCTATGTCTTTAGAACTGTTGCAGTTTCAGAAGTATTTTATGTACCTGCCCCTTTTAGAATTCATACTTTTTATGTTAGGGTGTTTGAAGACCTGTCCTTTTTCTAACAGTACGTATTTAATGGAGCAGAACAGCAATACAAAATAAGGTCCTGAAAGAGCTACAATTTAGTGGCTAGAATCAGCAGTAAAAAAGAAAGCATTCTTTGAGTTTGTTGTGTTGTAGTGATGCTTTCCTGTGGCTAAATGATATTGACTGTTGTTCTTATTGAAGAGGAAATAAGTATGTGCTTGGAGATACTCAGACAACTATTCATCATGCACTCTGGCAACAGAAAGAATCCTCATGCCAGAATGCAAAATCCAGCAGCAGCTACAGTTGCAGGATATCAGAAGCCTGTATTAGAAAACTCACAGGCTAATCAGAACCCAATTTCCAGGCATGATGCACTTCTTCAGAAGCATTGCTTTAGGACATAACTCAATTCTCAGAATACCACAGTCTGCAGCTTAATTCAAGCATTTAGGGGGAAATGAGGGTGTTTAAAATATGCATTTTGTTCCTTTTTGCTTTGTACTGAAGCTTTGGTAGAGTACTGGAGTGAATAATGATAACGTTCTTTCCCAAAATCTGATGCTGGCTCAGTCATTATGGCAAATCAGGGTGAGGAACCCTGCTGTGAAAGGCAATAAAAACATCATTTTTTATAAGGCAATAGTGAATAGTGTTGCTTGATAAACCCACTATTAATATCTGTAAAGGTAAATGACTATTGCTTGGTTACTACAATTTGTTGAAAGTCATGTTGGTTCATAACCGCTGCCTTAAATCTGACTCCTGATACAAAACAATAGGTTAAAACCTGTCACTGAATTTGTTGCTCTATTTGGATCAATTGGAAAAACTGACTATAAGAAATAAGGAAAATCGGCACAGACCAGCAAATTGAGTCTCAAGGGTGTCTACACTTGCAAATCTTACACAATAGGTTCAGAGAATCACAAAAGGCTCTCAAGGTGCAGGTGAGATAGAAATCATCCTAAACTGTATTCTGGCCATACCTTGGTTTATATCTTCTTGGCAGCACATGGAATATGCTTTTCCTTATCTTAAGCTACCATATCTGTATTTACCTCCAAATATAAACAAATACAGCAAAAGGTAAATCAAACCCACTCTCAGAGAAGCATCTTCTTCCGTGACCATGAAAAGTAGAGTAACTGGGTTAAGAATAGCACCCATGTTACAGAGCACACCTTCTGTCATGATGACTCAACCTCTCATCCTTTTTTCTTAGACTTCTATTATTTAAATTTTCTAATGGGAAGCACTGTTTCTACACAATAGTGCCAAAATTAAAACAATAAACGAAAGTAACCATTAAACTATTTTATTCTTAAATGGATTCAAAAATACTGCAAAATACTTGTTATTGCTAGTTTTCATATACTATTAAATGCTTCCTATTCTTCTTGTAAAGACTAAAGGAAATGTGGAACTTGAGTTCAACAGAACCCTGGAAAAAAATAAAAGCTTTATCTAGAAAAATGAAAGTACTCCTTGGAAACAAAACCTAATTAAAAATTCTTAAAAATGCCCTAGAGAGAGACAAATGTGCAGATAGAAGTCACAGTCTCTTAAATATTGACAAGTATGTCTAACATGACAACACATTCAGACCAACCTTTGCCTATACAATCCAGCATCTAGCATGGTTATAATGATTAAACTTCATAACACTTATTAGAAATCTTATGCCTATTAGACTAAATATAAAACCATATCATCTTGAAGTATTACTGTTATTTCCATTTATTGATCAGTGCTTCACAAATTTTTTGTTTGTTTCATGTGTTTAAGCTCATATTAATTTGTGAGAGTATTTAAGTGATACATCACTAATGCAGTATACTTCTGTAAAGAAACACAGGAAAATTCTTGGTCCTCCTTGAAAAAATAGTTGACAATAACTGAATTAGTGTGAATGGTTAACATTGCTAAAACTGAAAGAGAAATTATTCTTTATTCAAATTTTAAGGCTTCTCTAATAATATTATGTAATAGGAATGTACAAAGTCACGCTATAGATCTGTATGAAATGTATTAACAAAGTACTTTATGGCTTACTATCTCCACGATTTTATATCCAAATGTGCAATAATACTGTTAATACATTTTTATATCTCTGTCCTCCGTTGTTGAGTGAGTAGATGCCAAATACCACCTACAAGACATCTGTAGCCACCATAGCAAAAAGCAAGTCTGTACATTCTTCTCATTCCCCTTCTGCAGAAATATAAGTTCTTCTTAGAAAAGGAGTGAACATATTCTACAGTTTATGTAAGGCCTGCCCCCAGTAATATAGCACGTGAAAGGACATCATCTCATGCTTTGTATCAGTGTAACACCAACAAGACCAGTACTCAAAAGGCATGAAGCTCTTCTTCTCAGTGAAGCCCCAGGTGCACTAACAAGCCTTGTTAGATCTAATCAGCCTCACCTGGGCCTTCCCACGCCCACAGCCTCCTGCGCTTTTCTTAAGCTCAGTTGGGGGCTGTTGTTTCTTTCCTGAGTTGTGCTTTGTGGGTGCTGGTGCACCTCTTCAGCCTGGCTTCATCCTGTGAGCTGGCTTTCTGCTTTGACTATAGCCTTGCTGCATCACAATGATACTGCTTTATGGTTAGACCTGGCCACCATCTCTAGGGCTGCACTGCTTACTTCTCTTGGGCACTACGGGATTCCCCCCTGCTTAGGGAGTGGTGCTGCTGTGGCTGATCCCTGACACACTGAACTGAAATGGCTTCCCCTGACATGGAAGGTGGGGTTGAGCATGGCAGCAGGGAGGCGCAAGAGGTAATTTTATGTTCTTTTAATCTTCTGTGTTCTCAAAAATGTCTTAACAATTAACCCGGCAGAGTTTCCATAAAGTGCAGGTGGGAAACCGATATACTTACTTGTATGCCTTGAAAATACACAACTAATTATTCTAGCTTTTGTACTAATTTTTGAATATTTGGAAACAAAATTTTCTGCCACTCATCACATAACTGATTGCAATGCCAGAATCTGACTGTTCTGCTCTGGAGACTGTTATTTTACTTTGGAGTACACCTACCTGTCTGTACCCAGTGATAGATGGATAGGCAGATGGGTCTCGACATGTCCCCCTATTTCTATACATCTTTGCTTTTGTACATCTAACAAAGTTTGTTCTTAAATAACTGTGCAGATTTAATGTCTTTATTCTTTATTGTCCCTTTATGTTAGACATCTTGTAAGGAAATTGCATTTGACTTGAACATTACTTCTTTTTTTTCTAAGATTAATGCTGATACTCACATATAATAATGCATTTATTTGAGACTTCTCCCTACTGCTAGCTATTGAAACCCATAAAATCTATTAGTGATTTCCTAAGACATTCAACTGGTTTTCAAGATTAACATGAACTAAAAGTGTTGTAATAATGTAACCTGGTTAAAAGTGCAGCTCATTGATGCTTGTGTTAGAAGATGCTGTCTACTCTTGGTGGCAAGCAAAAGGCTTATCTGTCCAGACCATCAAAGTCTTCTAATTTTATTTATTTTTTTGTTTTCTTTTTGTTGAAGTGGTTAAAAAACAATAAAGCAAAATGAAAGATTCTGACTTCAGAGCCAGACAGAATGCAGCAAAGAAGGGAAATGGAAAAACTGCAATTGCTGTGAAGAACTTAATTGTAATCATGTGCTCTGGAGTTTTACCTGTAGAGCAGGGTGGGGAAAAGGGAACTGGGGAAAGCAAAAACTGTACTTTTCAAGGTAAAAATCTGTGTTTAGTCTGTGATTCCTGTATTTGAGGAAGCAGCTCAGCTATAAAAGCATTGTTCTAGTACAATAGTACTGCACTGTACATACTTTGTGTCCCTTAGCAGTGATGTGTACAGACACTGTCACTAACCAGTGTGGCACAAATCCTACTGTCAGTCATTTTGCTGTGCCTCTGCAGTGATGGAGCTAGTGACATGTATGGCATAGCTGCTGCTGTGTGTGTGTGTGTGCAATGCTGGATGCTCACTGGAGATCCAAGCCAGTTCTGATTTTCACTTGACTTTAATGCAAGTATAATACTATGTGTATACTTAGTGTTTGGAAATAAATCCTCTGTGCTTTTTCCAGGTCCTCTCCTTTTTAATGCGACAAGGTGAAATTCACTCCCAAACTTCACCTTTCCTGAGTTTTATGTATTAAATTTACCTTCGAATATTAAGCTTAAGATTTCACTGCAAATCATGTTCACACTGCCAGCAGCTGAAGGTGGGTGCAGGAAATGGAAAAGCTCTGGTTTCAAACTGTGGCTTTTCTTATCTGTAGTTCTCAAGTAGGAGGGGAAAAGGGATTGAGAAATAACAGGCCACACATTCAAATCAGATTGCAGTGATCTGTGTTGTTTATTCTCAGAGCAACATGGTGAACTATACATAATAAATAGAAAATATTCTTAAATTTGTTTGTTTCATGTTATATCAAACATGACAATAGACTTCTCTGTACGTTTAGGAGAATTTCAGCATCACAAATGTTATATTGTCATTCTGATAAGGGGTTTCTTCACAATATCAAATAGGGAGAGACTTGGAAGAGTCAAGGTATAAAACACCAGTGTAGCTATGAACAGCTCGTTCCTGAAGTTGACTTTGGAATTGCTTGCAAGACAGAAATGTGTTGTCCAATACTTGCTTTTGTTTGTACTGAGTACTTCCTTTCTGTGTCATGTAGAAATGTAGTTGCAAATCATCTGTGCATTTAAGCACATACCTCTGCTATTGGATGCACCTGTTGTGGTTATGAATAGTCTCTGACTGGGCAGACTACTGCAGGTAGTACTGAAGGTCCAGCAAAACCATTTCAAGTTTGAGTTCAATACTGACTGGTCAAGTCTGTAATTAACCTTATGCAAAATTATTGGCAAATCACTTCACTGGTCTGTTATTCTGGGTTTGTTTGCATTTTTCTTTCCAAGATTTGTCTGTATTTGAAGACTTCTAGAGCAAACTTTGACAACAATTATGTGCCATGCATCACAAAGTGATTCCAAATGCTCTTTGAAGCCCTAATACTGGGGGCTTAAACAGTATCTGTTTATTAGCTACATGACTATCAGAAACTAACAGCTGGCTCTCTAACTTCTACACACATTTTAAAAAAGAGAGAAATACTGTAGAAAGATCCTCCCTCCTCTCTTCCCAGTCTTGTTTCTGTGACTAATAGTCATTAAAATGTCAGATTTTCTCTGCAGGTAGAATAGTCTGGTAATGTTCAAAAAACAGAGGAAAATATATGTTGAAAGGCAGTGGATAAATTGAAGTGCTGGCAAGATGCTGGATGTTTTCAATATTCAAAATAACCTGCCATGACTTGGCAAGCTACCACTGCCATTTATATTCATGACTTCAGTTTCTTGTAAAACCAAACAGCAACAAACCATTTCAGGAAAAAGAGCCTTACACAGAGGAAGTGCTTTGTCCCTCATTATTAATAGTTACTGGAAGAAAATGAAAAGTACGCATTGATAATTACAGAATAGAAAAAAAGCCCAACAAACAAACACCACTTTTTTTTCTTTCTGTTTGTATGTAACTCATAGGATTTTTTTATAGGCCCAACTTCAATTTGTTAATCTTAGAGTTTATAATCCCAAATATGAGACACCCTAAGGGAAAGACAGAGGGTGCAGCACAATGCTAGGCTATAAACTTCACTCATTTAACAGCTAGTGATCAAAGAGTTATTTTACCCTGGGGAAGGAAAAGAAAAACCATAACAAAACCAACCAAAGAACTAGTTTGTTTAGCAGCCAAGGAACATCTGAAAATGTGTAGCACTTGTTTTCCTTACTGGTACTACTTTTGGTGAGATACTTGACAAGAGAAAAGGCCAGTAGTTTTATTGGTGTATCTTCTGTTTGTGTTTTAGGAATGGCTCTGGCAAATAACTTGTTGTGGATGATGTTTATGCAGTCTGAAAAAGGAAGTGAGCATTTACATTTTGTTTTTAAAGGACATAAAATACTATTTATGGAAGTTTACTGGATTGCTGCTTTTGGAAGCTGGGTGTGATTCAAAATGCAATGTGATGTATTTCCTTTTAAGCCTTCTTGTAGGCATAGTAGTCCTTAGTCTGACTTATATTTATGCTTTAAATTCTTGAATAGTTGGAGCTTTTACCTCTAGTAATTTTTGACATTTTTTAATATTTCTAAGATAAAACTCTTAAAAATATTAAACATTAGTAGCAATATATTGAATTTTTAGCATTTTTACATCATAAGCCATGACAATTTGAAAAAAATTCTATATATGGTACGTGTTTACTAACATGTACATAGATGAGATTTATAAAGTTAGCCACCCATTTGTAAAAAAAAAATAGAAAATTTAAATCCTTTATTAAAGATGCATCTGTAGATACTTCACAGGAGAGGAAGAAAAAGCACAAAAGATAAAAGCAGAGAGATGAATTCCACAAATTGGTACTGAAAATAGAACCTGTATTTTCTGCGCAGATTTACAACAGCAATGGAACCCTGGGATTTAATGCTGCGTTTCACCATGTTCTTAACGGCATTAGCTCTTTATGAATCAGGAAGCCAGATACCAGACTGTGCAATAGCTTTATCAAGAATGAGTTTCACAATATGAATGTTTGATTATATTTGTGAAATAATTTACTCATCAAAGAGTGCTATTAAATGTAGGATGCCTTTACAGCACTGTTTCTATTGTTGCTTTCACATTCTATTTTGCTGGCGATAAATCATTTTGAAGCAATTCATTTTTTACACATTGAGAGATAGACAGCAGATCCTGAACTCAGCAGGTGACACATTAAATTCAGAGACATGTCAGTCACATTTAAAGCATATAGCTAACTCCTCGAGCAGATCACTCCAGTGGAAAAAACAGTTCCTGTGCAGTTCTCTATCCTTGTCAAACTGAAAAAGAATTTGATTTTTCTTCACCTTGATAAAGTACTTTTTATGAATATTCTGTACTTTTTCACAGAGTAGTGACGAAAGACAAACCAGTATCCATATCAAAAGTACAGAGTTCATACCTTGAAAGACTGCAGTAGAGCTTTTGATCAATGCCACCTTGATTATCCAGTATTTCCCAATAAGATATATTTGAGAAATTAATAAGAAATAACATTCTAGATTTTTCAGTGCTGAAAAACTGGCATCCACCTTTGACTATCAGCTAGGATGTGAAGAATCAACTGAAGCCTTTGGTCTGAGAAAACACAGACCTCGCCTGGAGCTCTGCTCTCCTGCAGACTGTAACACTCACTGCTGAACTTCCAGCACTGTTCCTTAGGGCCAGGTTTGCTTGTAGGAATTTGTATGTTTTGATAACGCATACATAAGACTAACAAAGTAGGAAAATCCCATCAATGATAAGTTTTAACTGACAAACTGATGTTTGAGGTTCTTGAGACAGGAGGAAGTTACCTGTGTCTTCATTTTAGCATGTTCAAGGAACTACTCCTGCACTCCGGTGTGCAAGCCTGACTTATTCAGACTGTTCAGTAACTTTAGTTTTATGTAGCCAAAATTAGGCTGTGGCATGCAGTTGCAGTGGATTTTAGTTTGGAACTGTCCAAGCCAGTCGATGTTAAGTGTTAATTTTGCATCTCAGCCTGCAAAAGATGATAAGCAATGACTGCAGTAATTGTGTATGTTTCTGCTGTCTCTTAGTTAGTATTAAAGTTTGGACTGCAGAGGACTGTGTGACTGCAAATTTTCTCTGGATCTTTTGCATCTTTTATTTCAGGTTATAGTTTTAAATGGAAAATTTACAGTACTTGTTTCAGGACACCGCCATTGGAGTTTTTATGGATGTTAGGCAAAAATTCCGAACACTGATAAGAAGTGTTCTGTTGTGAAGATTAATTGCTGTTTGTTGTACATCAGGGATGTTCAAACTTTAATAGGTGATGTCCTGACTATTCCTTTATTCTGGTGGGAATATTTTTTTTCTCTGATGCAGCCTTTCTCTGCTGGAAAATTTGTGATAAGTGTATTTCCTTTCTTTGACGCTGGTCATTAATTTTAACTTTAAGTGGGAGTAAAAATGGAGACAAATGTGACAGGTAAGACTTTCTAATTGACATTTGTGGTATAAGCTCTTTGCACATTTTCATAACAGGATGCCACCAGTATTTCCCTTAAGTAACATGATGGCTCTTGTCAAATGCTTACTCAAAAGGTCAGTTACAAAGTCTATAGCCGTTGTTTCCCCTTGCTGCTGCTGCTGCACATTCCATCACCTGGTGACATTAGAGAGAAAGCAAGTACTGCAGCCAGGAGACCTCCACTTCACCATTAAAGGACCCCTTTAAGAGAGTAGGGGTAAGACTTCTTGTGTCTGGTGTGCAATGTGCTCAGGAAAAGTGGCATAGCATCCCTGTGACTGCTCTGTTTGTCAGGCAGGCATTTTGGCATATAAGGAAATCGCCATGATGCTATCCTTTATGCAGAAAATTAATCTGTATCTCTTTACAAACCCTGCAAAATGCAGCATGTACTCTTTAGCCAGGTGTGATAATCAAGGCATTGTCACATGCTGATACTGTGTAGTTCCTGGAGTGTTTCTAATGATTTCAGTTAAAGCATATTGAACACTAAGAATAAATCAGAAAAAAAAAGTCTATCTGTAACAATTCTTCTATACATTTCATTTTATTAGAAGTTATTTACTTGTTATATAGACTAAACCTCTGTATTAATTTCTGTATCCATCATTTTCCATTCCTCTGTTAGCTAAAACTGTGCAGAACCTGGGGACAAATGGGAAACGAAATCAAGAAAGGTTTTTTTTGTCATTAAGCTTTATGCATATTGTATTATAAGGCAGGCTAAATGTCCCTGTTTTGAAAAACAGTTCACTTATGGAACTGAAGAAAAACTTTCATAATTCCATTAGAGAGATGTAAGAGATTCTGTTGAAGAACAGAATTGTTCAATCTTTGGACAAACGTTCAGAGAGCCAGTAAAGCTAATGCAGTCAAGGAAGAGGATGAAGGACATTCTTTAAGCTGTGGAAGTAGATTATAGTACTTGCAAAGATTTCTAAATGCAGACTTGAGAAGTGCAGGTGGAGGCATCTATATAGAGTTTTTGTGATTTATGTTGACAGGGCATATGCTACCAATGCTGGGAATTGTTTTCCTCCTGACATAAAGGTCTCTCAATAATTGAAATTTGACCTGAATGTGAGGGATTGGTTGAGGTAGCTCAGTATTATCAAATTTTCCATAAATTTCTTGAATGGATTGACCTTTAACATCTTTTTAAAACTCTAATGTTTCCCACTGCATCTCTGTGATGCCTTAAATTTATATCTCTATCCCTCTGTAGCAGGAGATGGGAATTTAATGTGTGCTCATGCTTTTCTTCTCCTCCCTTCTATCTTCCAGTCAAGTTCTGGAAGCACTGGTCATAGGTGGGGAGTTTTCAGATCTTTTAACAAAAGAATTGGTGCGATGAGTTCCATCTAATGCATTGGCATTTTACGATGAATAAATCTTAATTTACTCTCTGAATCATTAAATTCTTGAGCTTTCTTTTTGATGAAGATATTGATATCCCACTTTCCTTTTTCTTATTTTTGTTGTTGCAAAGTACCGAGGTGTTTTTCCTTTTAATTGTCACAAATCTGTTGCATGCCTGCAAACAACTTCAATACAGTGCTTTTCCTTTTCTGGGGTTCATGTCACTTTCTCATGATCAGAGTATTCAGTAGATGTTTCTATATGGATCAGGAATTTCTCCCTCTGATTGCTGGTTTTCCATGTGTGTGTACACGGACATCCCACAGATGTCCTTGTAATTTTTCAGTGAACTTCTCTGTGGAACAGAAATATGAATTTACTTTCTTGGAAATGGTAGTTAACTGAATGTCTTACCCTTAAACTTTGATCATTGCTGGCTGCTATGGAGAAATCTTTAATTTTTGCTGTATTTCTAAAGAATTAAGAATTTCTGTTTTTGTAAAATTTTCAGCAGGTTTGTGCTTGTTCAGGTTCATAGGCAACTCTAGTGTGGTCACTTCTGTGGGGTTTTTGGACTTCTTGAGGTATATCTGGGGGCACATGTTCCCCGTTTGTTACTTGCATGTGGATGACCTCCACAGGTACCTTCTGACTTCAGTTATTCTTGCAATTTTTGACTCCTGTGATATCAGGGCAGTAAGAATAATATGTCAATGTCTTTTAGTACAATATATAAATATAGCTATTTATATACAGCTACTTTACAGATACTCTGAACACTCATTAGGCAATAGCACAAAAGCAGTATGAAGCTAAGCCCAGAAACTAAGCACACCACTTTAAATATAAATATATGCTTTTAGAGCAGCCAGTTTTAAAAGGCTGAAAACGGCTATGGACCAAATCGGCTGGGGGAGAGAATTTAGACAGAAAAATGAGAATGATAATGGAGGACTCTTTAAAACAACTTCCTGTAGGTGATGTTGTGTCTTTTAAAGTCTTGATAGAAGAGCAGTATATACAGATACATGTTTATTGTTTCTAGGAATGTTCAGTGCAGATTTACATATTCATAATGTTGGACAGTGAAATATAGGGTTCTTCTAGGTTTTTTTAAATTTACATCTTTTTTAGCAAACACATAGTAATATAGTTTTTGCATAAATGTATATAAAATCTGGATTTCTTATCTCTGAATATATCTATTGGTGTGAGTTTTAGTAATTTTTTTGTAAAAATATTTGTGGATCTTAATGGCTGTATGATAGTTGTGTATCATATATCTGGACTTCAGCAAGGCCTTTGTCTGTAAGGACTGTGAAGTGCTGGTGGATGAGGCTGGACATGACCCAGCAATGTGCACCTGCAGCCCAGAAAGCCAATTGGGTCCTGGGATGCATCAAAAGCAGCATGGCCAGCAGGTCGAGGGAGGTGATTCTACCCCTCTATTCTGCTCTGGTGAGATCTCACCTGCAGTGCTGCATCCAGCTCTGGGGTCCTCAGCACAGGAAAGACATGGACCTGGTGGAACGAGTCCAGAGGAGGCCACAAAGGTGCTCAGAGGGCTGGAGCACCTCTCTTCTGCAGACAGGCTGAGAGTTGTTCAGCCTGCAGAAGAGAGGGCAAGGCTCTGGGGAGACCTTGCACCCTTTAGGGTTAAATATATGCAGGTAATTGTGTACTAGAATGGCCTAATCTGCTCTAAGATGCAGTAAAACTCTGTTGAAAGCAAGTGGTGTTGGAGCGCACCATTTTATGTGATCGTTCTTAATACCTGAAATAATGTAGCTGCCATTTATTAGAGGCAAATTTTAAAGCTCTTTCTGGGAATTCAGCTGGGCCATTATTACTCAATAGAGAATTTATAGTTTTCTATATCTACGCACAAATGCATACATATATATAGGGGAATTGCATTTTATAAGTCTTTTATTTGCAAGCCAGCAAATTAACAGTCTATCTTAAGCATCATTCATAGTTGCCATAAATTTCTTATTTTCATTAGTAGCACACAAGAAGAAAAACCATAGTTGGCTGTTAAAAAAATTCTATAGCTTTACTTAAATTGCTTGTACAATTGCTGAAAATTTAATAGCAGGTTTTGCTAAGGCTTATGAAGTATTTTGTAATTGCCTGATTTGTCAAACACTGATTAATATAAAATATTTTTTATTTCACTTTCCCTTTTTTTGGGGTGAGATCAGGGAAGAATATTCTCTGGGAAAGAAAAGGAATACCTGATTTGGTTTACATGTTATTAATTGTAACAGATTTTTTTCCTTAAGCAATTTTTTTAAGTATATGGCAAGAGATGTCCACTGTGGCCATTCCTAAATATATCAGTGGCTTGTCCGAAATGTTTTTCAGCAACCTATTTTGGTGTAATTCTACTCTGCAAATCTTTTACAACTGCTGTTGTGTTTATTATGACCTATAGTACGTTTTATTAACTATAAATATTAGTTGCATATGATCTCCTCTTGTAGAAATATCTGGGGGTTTTTGTTTGGTTTTTTTTCTTTTTTTTTTTTAGGAACTCTGTCAGTGATTAAATGTCCATGTAAGGGATTTAGGTCATCTTTATTTTATTTCATCCTTTCTCCAGTATTGAATTGGGGAAGAACTTGAAAGGAAATAAGAGGATCTGACAGTTTTCTCCCTGTTTCTTTTTATGCAAGATAATGACCCATTCTTTTAGTATTTTCAGATCAGTGTATTTAATTTGTGGTTCAATATATTCGACCTCATGCTGACAAATTATCAAAATTAATATGTAAATTTGTTCAGATTACCTTTCCCAAGCCCTCCTCCCCCTAGAATTTAGCAAGCGTTACTTAAAGTCTAAGCACTTGTAAACAAACTACTGTTTAGGAAATACTTTCATTTGCTGAAAGCATTTTTTTGTATCCAACAAATACTCAATTTGTGTGTTCTTGATTCTTACACATTTCTTCTCACATTTTGTATTTCTGTAGACAGAAAAATACTTATTTCAAAGCATTAAAATCTATTAAAATTAGTTTTTAACTGCAATCCACACCAGCTTTCTTTTCCCTGTTGACTTTTCCAATAGAGTGTGGTTTTCATTGGGTTTTTTTTTATTTGTACCTTTTTGCTTCTAAAATCTTTTTATGTGGAGCATTTGTATTTACCTTGGAATTGTCATTTGTGGTCTCTTATCTGTTCTGTGTAGTATTGCCTCCATTTGTTCTGTGCGGCACAATGGGTTTTTTCAGCTCGCGTATTCCATCTTTTTGCGTATTCTAGGCACCTTTTATCCTATTTAAAAAAAAAAATTAGAAAGACAGACCTGTATCCCATTACTATGCTATGACATAACTTTTTTGTGATATTGTCAAAGTCATTCCTTGGCAAGGACTACAACTAAATTTATTCTCCCTGCCCTAATAAATCACACTAATGTACACAAAAGAACAGTGGCAACAGAATTTCTAGATTCAGACCAGGGCAAGACTTCTTGCTAAAATGGAAATGAACTTCACAATATCACTTCTCCATCATGGGGTTTAAAGTAGGAGTTCATCTGTGTCTGGTAGACCTGAAAAAAATACTACTACTTTTGTTGTGGAAAATGTAATTGGATGTTTACCAGTAATTTTTCGGGGGAGGACAAATGCAAAAAAAAAACCCAAACCCAAACCACTATCATCAATACATTCTTAGTTTTCATCTTGTTTGTTGAATGGATATTTTATAAATCTGACAGTTGGAGGGAATGTCAATTTTGGAGAAGGTTTATGGTGTCTCATTTCATATAAGTAGTAGTGTTTTAAGAAGGTGGCTGGGTTTCTTGTTAGTTAAACGTGGCCAAGAATAGATATAATCCTTAACCGGGAAAGGAAATAAAAATATCAACCAGAACTCTCATGAGAAACATACATTTAATTAAACTGAAAGTCTTCGAGGAAGGAGACCATTTTGTTCATATTTGAAACTTGTTCTTAGCTCACCTGGATCATGACCAAAGATCCTGCTTTGTTACTGCAATACCTTCCATGATGGACTTGGTCCTAAATAAAATGCGTCCATGTATGTGCAAGTGTCCTAAATGTCTGGAACTGGGAAGACCAGAAGGCAGTATTTTATGTGTCTTTGAACAAACCAAAATCTCATTCAGACTATCCGGTTTATCATATAACTCCATTTAACTTCTGTCCTGAATATAATTGCAAATGTGGACAGGCTTAAAGGTATATCAGTGAGTATATAAATATGGACATGTATGCATTGGAGCAGCGCTTCATTGCTATGGCAGATGATCACTCAGAATAAAGGACTTTCTAGTTGCCTTGTTAGCCAAAGACACCTTAGTTCTGCTGCAGTGGGCTGATTACTTGTCCATGTCCACTTCCCAAATGATTAGAAGGGCATCCTCCCCTCTGACTGAGAGGCAAAGTGTCTCCAACATCACTTTCTTTGAGCATTAGACCACTACTGCAGCCACCTTCACAGAACTCTGTACCTTTGCTGAAATATGTGGGTTTAGCATCGGATCTGCAGCTGTTTTACACAAAAAATGTCTGGCCAAAATGCTGCCTTGCTGAAAGGTATTCTCTCTCCTTATAGGTTACTCCCTTTTTATCCAAATTGTATCTCTTTATATCTGAAAGAATTTACACCAAAAATTTACACAGACACCAAAGTCCTGCTTGTGATCATGTGGCTGTGTTGTACCATCTCAATATAGTTTTTGATGGAAAGCATTGTATACACTAAAGAGGAAAGATCTTCGTGGTTATATTCTTCTGAAGAAGGGATAGTAAATTGAAGGCAGACTCTTCACATAATTTAAATTAAGAAAACATTTTCATAGCCTTGTTATGAGTGTTTACTTCTATACTTCAAAGTTTATTGGCATTTCTGGCTCAGCCAGACCCCCACCGATATATTGAAAAATATGAATAATTGATATTTGAAATTATTACTATTTTTTTACATAAATTTGTTTTTACCGGTACTTTCCATAATCCAGAAAGAAATTTATTATATTCTTCGTATAAAACTTCTAAAATTGATTTTCCTATGCAAAATGCATTTTAGAAGTTTAAGCCAGTGTCACCTTATCTAGTCTTCTGTGACCCTCTGACACATGCTAATTTGAATTTATTTCTATGATATCATGATTTTACTAGTCTATATAAGCAAGTTATTATCACCGTACACATTTAGTATTACAGCACTTAGTCTTACGTAAAGATTTATCATTTATTTTCCTCCACCTTACACATGCTAATTCACAAGGTCCCGGTGTGTGCAGCAGAACAGTTTTATTAAAACCCAATTTCTAGGTAGGTAAACTGGGGCACACAGAGTTTGAGGGCTTTGCCAGCCAGCTGACAGCTATTCAGCTTTAATGAGCGATAGATATGCTCAGACTGTCTGGATTTTCAGTTGGCTTACATATATTATCCCGTATGCTGAATGTACGTTCACATGATTTTGAAGCCATGCAGCTAAACAAAACTCTTCCATGCTGCTCTGTGTGTGATAAAAATCTTGTCTTCTGGAAACCGAATGTTTTTTTTTAGCGTGATAAAGGAAGTCAGGGCTTTCTTATGAAAGGTACTCCATTGGAAAATTGGAAAGTTTCACTTAGATTTGCTGTGAGACTAATCTGTTATAGATGTAAGCCATTATATAGTAGTCTTTGGTCTTGATGGTAGTGATTTTCCTCTGTTCTCAGTTCAGGCAAGTTGTCTTTCACTAATCTTGGTCATGCTCTGTTTAAAACATTGCTGGTATACTGTTAAGTTGTGTTGGCTTGGTTTTTTTAAAGGTCTCCCCATCATCTGAACACTGCCCAATTTTCTAGGTCACTGAAATTTTCTTGTGAAAAAAAAATTAATTCAGAACTTGTATATGAATAATATTTCAGAGCAACACAGGTGCTTATGATCTTATTGAAAATGTTGACAACAGGTTTCTGCTTTTCTGCTCATGTTGCTGACAAGTAAGGACTCCTATGAGTAATGCTGCAAAAATTTCCTGTATTATTACCACTTTGTTCGCTAAGTCTCAAAACAAACAGCAACTCTAAAGCAGTAATTTAGAACAGACGTTGTTCATGTGGCATTGGTAGGTACCACCGGTTACCTGAATTACCAGTGTTGTAGCTCTGCTGTACCCAAGATCTACTGGAGCAAAACTGGGCAGGCACATTAGAAACTGAGACTAGTGAAATATTACACTTATGTTATCATATATCTCACAGTTCCCTGCAGACTGCGTTTTGTCCTCAATTACTATTTCCTCTGCCAATATCCATCACTAAAAGTGATAATTAAGGGTGAGAGAAGGGAGTGCACTCCAATTCTATCTGCTGAATTTAGCTACAACTAAAGCAATTGTCAGTTAAATTTGTTCTTTGCTCTGCTACAAGGAATGAAACAGATTAATTTGAGCTTTCTGAGGACAGTGTTTGCCCCCTAGGTGTATTGAACTATGTACTGATTTTACTAAAGGAGAAATATTTAAGTGGACTATTATTCTGGTAGGATTGTAAAACACACATTAAAGTATCATATGCAACAGATTTCTTAATATTTTTTTTTGTTTAAAAAAAGCTGTAGAATTGTAGGATGATAGTTTTATTCAAATCTTTCAGAAAGCATAAGCTTTTAGTACAGTTTCTTAGAGAAAGTAACATATTGCGCTTTTTTTTCTCTGAGAATGACACGAAGGCCATTAAATATAAATCCTTCTGAGCTGGTTTTAACACACTAATCACTTCTCTACTGTAAAACATCTGAATGTCTGTTCTCAAATGATTGAGTTTGAAACTGTTAACAAAACACTGTCCAGGTTTCCTTGGTGTGCTGTCCACAGGTCAAAAGTCAAAGGAAATGATTTATTAATGTTACTGTTTTTTTCATTAAGATATCTTATGCTCACTTCCCTAATACCTGTGATTTGCCTTAGGAGACTTGAACTGACCTCATCAACTAAAAAATTTAGTTCTTGCTGCAGTAGGTATTATGGAAGTGAAGCAGATAATTTTTGCATTCCCCTGGGTCAATGAATGCCCTCTCAGCTCTGTCTCACTTGGAGCTAATGATGCCATCAAGGGATAGTCAGAAATTGTTTTCATCTGCCTGAAATTTATTTAGAATTTGACAGATGTATTATGAATGTTAATTGTTCAAGGCTACTTAAGAAAGTATTTCTGGAGAAAGAGCTTAGGAAGTTGGCTTTCCATCTTTGCTTGGAGATATTATTCTTTTGGTTGTTTGGTTTGGGTTTTATTGTTCAGGTTTTCTGGAGGGGTGAGATTTTTTGTGTTTTTTTTTTTTTTTCTGTATTTCTTGTTGGATTTTGGTTTTGATTTGGTTTGGGTGGGTTTTTTTTCCCCTCGGGAGTCTTAGTCATTTCCTGTGTCACTTATAGCCTCCCTTTTTCTTAGCTCAGTCATTAACCATGATTTATGAACTAACTTTTAGTCAGAATCAGTTGTATGTCACTTTACCTTCTGAAAATGTTATTTAGTTCATGTTGTGTTCTCCTCCTTTCTGACAGCAAAATCAAACTGTGAGGGTTTTTTTAGTAATATCTCTTATCCAGGATCTACCTCTTCTGCCACCTCTGAACCCAACCATGGTTGTGCATTTCTGTTGTGCATTATTTTTAATTTTGAATGTTAACTGAGTTTAAGCATTATTTCCCAGAATCCTATTTTTGGATGAAAGTGGGAGACAAATATTGCATCTCTTCTCATTTTTTGAATTAATGATTAATGATGGGCGTGCAACTATCCGTCTTTATTTTCTGTATTCTCACTCCTTTTTCTGCCCCCTCGCCCCTATGCTGTGGTCTTATCATGGCATTTTCTTTTCTACTTAGTAAGAATGGTTCAAGTCTGACTAGTCAAATGTCTGACAAAAGACAAACTGTTGGAATGGACCTCAAACTGTGATTGAATCCTAGAGAAAGTTAAAGATTTGGTGTGGTCACTTTCATATCTTGAAAATATGGGGGGCAAACTGAAGCCAGTAGGGAACTTAATGTGGCAGCTCTGCAGAAGTCAAATCTCTTCACTGATGTTGTAGGGGCTCTTAGTGATGAGTCAGGTCTGTGAAAAATACATGAACCATTTTGGCCAGCGTTAGCTGGAATACCCCATTTTTTCATGAAAGAAGTAGCCAATTAGCTACTAGCTGTTTTTTTATTGTGTAAAGGAACTAAATTGTCTATTTTTTTTAAAATAATTCATTCTCCATTTGTGACTTCTCCTTGCCTGTTAGTTGGTTTGTATGTTCTAGGCATCTGAAACAGAGTGAATCTTTTGCGTCATCCTGTAAACTAAATTCAGAGATAATGTCTTTGTCTTTGAATTCATCATTCATATAGTGCAATTCCTGTAGTTAATTCACTTGCCTGTTGATCTTCCATCAAAGCACAGAGAAAACAGGTCCATGAGCTTCCCCTCTGCAGGTGCCTACTGCACCTTTTTGGTTATACATGAAAGAAACAAAGAATACTGGAGAATTAAATTGTGGCTGTGCAAGTCTGAAGAAAGTTTTGTATGCCCTCCATGCCCCTAAATGTGTAGACGGTAATAACTGCATAGGAGGTTGCTGAAGTTCTAATTGGTATTTCTACTATTGTCCATTGAGGTAGACAAAGTACAAAAAAAAAAACAAACAAACAAAATGGTCATTTGCAAGAGCCACTGACTCAAGAAGTAGTGTCATCACTAATAGACAGAATAAAGAAGCTGATACTTGAGCATATTTTTAATAGCTTTCCTCAAATTCTGTAGGCAGCTGCAGTTTCATTACTTTTTCTAGATTTCTGAATCTCCAGCAGCATTTATAGAGGCAGATAAGGACTTTCGAAAGCAAAGTTTGAGGCAGGCTGGACACTTTTCAAGACACTGATTTCACTGACAAAGTGCCTTTTGCACTCTTCAGGCAAGTTTCAGTATTTGGTAATAGTAAGACCCTGTGAAGAACAAAACATTAGTTAATGAGGTCTGTGTTTCATTTCTCTGTCTTTTTATGGCACCCCATGGATTAAACATTTTGATATATTATTAAACATATAAAAGTGACAGTGGAATTCATGCTCGTAATTATAAAACACTCCCTTATCTCTACACAGCTCTAAGTATGTAGTAGGATAAACACATAACAGAATGTTTCATCTTCAGCAGAACAGAAAATTTAATTTCAGTCTTCTGTGATATATCTTCCTACCCGTGGAGTACCAAAATGCTTTACAGAACAACCAAGTAAGTAGCAAAGTGAATATATGGACAAACAGCAACTTGTATCATGCTCAGCAAAGCTAAATCACAGTTTCACTCCAAAAAGTGCATGCAATACTTCTTGCTCAGTGAAAAGAAAAAACTTGTGGATTTTAGTTCTGTTTGATTGCCTTTGTGTTATTCCTTCTTACTACAGTGCAGAACAATTTGAATTTTTTGCATAGAGTTTGAAACAAAGATGCAAGGAACATAAAAGACTAATAGCTTGTTAGCTGGCTATGTTGCAATACAATGCTAGACTTACAGAACCTATAAAGATAGCAATTTAAAATATACAATAAATGAAATAATGGATACCTTTACCACATTTACCAATTTAAAAAAAAAAAAAAAAAAAACAAACAAACAAAATTGCACTATGAGGCATGTTGTCCACCATTATTTACTCTGTTTTTTCTTCAGAGACTGGGAAGTTCCTTAAGTTTTAATCTCTTTAAAACATAAATGGATATTCACCTTCCATCTAATCATCTGCAAAGAGAAAGGAAAAGGGGAAGCATAGTACTTGAAACAGTCCAAGTAGGAGTACTGTTGACTGAGATACTGGTATGGTCATGAGTCTTCATGTTTAGAGAAGAGATTGGTAGCAACGAAATACACTGGAAGGGAGATGAGACCAACCTCAAATGTACTCATGCAGATGTAGTTACTGTAAGTTGGAGGGAAAGTTAACTAGCTAATATCTACAGCCGAAATTTGATTTGCTAGACATGGATGTAACTTCAGAAGAACTGCTTGTTACCTTTTTATAAGAATGTTCAACAAACTGTATCAGAAGGAAAAAAAAAACTAGCACATTATTTTATTGGCCATTGAGAACTGCAGGCTTTACTAATGCAGCTCTGCAAGTTGATCATGTGCAGATGAGACAGCACAGTGCAGTCTGTGGGTAGTGTTATTGCCATTGTGCAGTTGTTGCTATGAAACAGCAAAAATACACAAACTTATCTTCAAAACTAAGACTTTTTAAATGAGTTGGCATGAAAATCCTCAATTTAAAAAATGTTATTGTCAGTAAAAATGTATATTCTGCTTAGTAAATTAAAAGAACAACGAAACTTAGCATATTTAACACAAAAATACTTTTTACCAATTTTTTTGCAAGGCTCATTAGTGTCAAGGGACTCTGATCAGCTGAGAGCCTAGTACACAGTGACAGTCAGGTTCAGGTGGCACCCAAAATGCAGGACTTGATTATTATTGAACTGTTATACCTATGTAACTGATGAAATGGATTTTTTGATACCTTGGATAAGCCAAGCCTTATGTTAAAGTTATTGAATTTCATGTTGTTTTTCTTCAAAACCACACAAATCACAACACTGTTTTATTTGGCTGTGCTATGAAATCTTAAACTACCTCCTCTTGGCCATCCATGAGCAGCATGCCATAGAATGGAGGGGGTGGGGGGCGGGGAAGAGGAAACAAGGAGAAACAAAGAAGCAACAAATATTGCTGATTTGTATCTGTATTTCAAATATGTATTACCACATTCCTTTTGAAATACAGTGCACATGTGAAATAAGAAACTGCTAATACTGTATTGTTTTATTTTGGCGCTGACCTTAGTTATCTGTAGTTATCTGCACTGTAGTGTTTTCATTGCTGTTCAGCATCTGGTGGGAAATTGCATAGCAGTCCTAAAACTGTGATGGAAAAATGATCTAAGTTTCATATAAAATTTCAAATGTCACTCTTCTGTGTCTGAGGCTGTCTGAATTTTTGGTTATTTGCATTGTTTGCCTAGAAGTCATTGTTAATATTTTTACAAAGGCTTACTGGACACCAATAAATAAAAACTGACCAGAGAGATTAAAGATTAAAACTAATGGAAAATTATTAATAATTTTTATTGTGGAGCTTCTACCCACTCAGCACTATTTGAAAGATCTTTTTGTCTAATGAGCAAATTGCATGTACATTTAAAACAGATATAAGGAAAAAGTTGGAGCTTTTACAAGGCAGCATAGTATCTCACCTGGCAACTCAGAAATGTGCCATGTCATGCTCCAAGTTTCATCAAGTAGAATCACTTACTCTGCTTGTCACTTTTTACCAAGCTACTGCTTTTCCCTTAGAGGATAAGGATATGAAAATATAGTTAATTATGAACTAGGATTTGATCCTTGCTGGCACCAGGAAAGGTGCCCTGCTTCTGGCTCTGGTCTTGTAAATTTATATAGCTTGGCATTAAATTCCAAGAGCTCAGTTTATGATTTTAGATGCCCAGCTAAAATACCCAGAGGTGGATGCTGAGGTGTCTCATGTCTTTCATAATGCCTGCTCTGTTATGTAAAATAACTGCTCATTTTGACATCTTAAGCCCTACTGAGTCAATAAACACTGCACACCACTGTCCAGCTCTATAAATATTTGTAATAACTTTCTCTCTTCTGGAGCTGTTTCTCTCCTGTACAGAATTTCTAAGCTGATATGTTTATGATTTCTGCAAATGTCTACAATGGCATAAACTGCAGTCACAGTACCTGTTTCTATTTCATGCCACATGGTATATGAAAACAAACTGTTGTTAAGGGCAAAACAGAAATTGATTCATTCATTTCAGTAACTAAGCTTGTATTATTTCTTCAGACACCGATTGCTGTCAATACTGAGAGTTTTCTAACAAATTCTCAGTGTCCACAGGTTGACTTTTCCTAGTGGGCATCAACTAGCCAGCATTGCACAGTACGAGAGGCAAAACAGCAATCTGAAGTTGTAGAAATAAAACATGAGGTAACATGCAATCATGCTGGTGATATATGGAATGATAGTGCTGACAGAATATGCCATTTCTGAACCACTACTGGGAAAAAAAAAGCTGCCTTTTTTTTTCTCTCTCTCTTCACTTCCTACTGTGTTCATGGTGATATGAACTTCTCTACAGGATAAATTACTACAAACCAACTTTCACTACATTAATTTTTAAAATGTTTATGGTTCCTTTTTGAAATGAAATATATGTCTAGGTTATATCTCAACCTTTCTGTACTGATGTTCAGATTCTGGCATACAGCTTTTATAGCATTATTGTTGTATCTGTTAATCAATTATGTCTTTTTAAAAGCATTTAATACATTAATTCCTTATTTCTCATCAAGATCTCCTTCAGTAATTTCCTGGAGTGGTAATTGTGTAAGCACCTCCGCAATAACAGTAACACTAAACAGTAATTAATACTGCATAAGAGGCCAGAATAGCTGGTATTATTTCTTCTTAAGTCTGACTTTTCTAAATATTTTAGCATTTTCAACTTTGCAATTTTTGAATTAATCTGTCTCCAATATTATGTATTGCATGCTGTATAAAACTATTTTTCTTCCAAGAAGTTCAGTGAATTTTAAATAGGTAAGAAATATTATATTGTTTTCATTTATTAAATTAAGGTTCAGAGAAAAGTTTGTGCTGTTTTTTTGTTGCTGTTGTTTTAAATCCTAAAAATAAGATAAATCAGCATTTACAAAATATATGTATTTAGGATGAAAAGTCCTGAATTATTGAAGGTGACCCTTCCTGACATCCCTAGATTTATAAATGGAGCCATCTTACCCTTGGCTTTTGTAGAGTCTCACAATAAATGTGTTTTCTAATAAAAGCAAGTGTAGAAGTTAGAAGGGAACTTCCTGTTGTCCTGTCAAAGAAACAGACCTGGTGACAGATAAAAACCTGTGTAAATGCAAGCCCTCCCCTTCAATAATTAAATAGTAGGAATAGTTTGAAAACAACTTCACAAGAAACAGGATCCCTGCAGACTTCCTAGCTGCTATTACTTTGAATTTTGTTTAGGAAAGTTGTTTCCAGTATGATGTAGGAGAGACTTTTCAGCACAATCACTACTGTAATTTGAAGTGAAACTGTCACTAAAATGTAGAAGACATACATATTTAAGGCTTCTAGCCAGTATGAAGGGAAGGATATGTCAATAGGAATCAAAAATGGATGCTAACTAGCAAACATAGCAATAAAATTATGCTACAAAAGCCAAGGGTCGTGTTTTGGTGTTTTTTAGTACAGAAAGAAATCACATTGGTTTGAAATCAATACTTATTGCTGCTGGATTCAAATGACTGATTTCTTATAAGGAACTGTACATTCTTAATCATGAGTCTAAATGCCTCATTGCCAAAAGTATGCACATGATGGGCACTGTGCAGCTTGGCAGCAGTTGCATTTTAAGATTTGTAAATGACTGTGCACTTAAGAGAAAAGGTGACCTCTCATGATTATTCTTCTTGATTATAAAAACACTGTCTGCCAAGTAGAGATCAGAATTTTTTTTCTATGTGCTGGCCTGTTCTTTCAATAAACTATTCTTAAACTAACCCATTATATTAACATGGGTTTAGAATTCAATGGTGTCAAAGAAGAATGCAACTTTAATCTGAATTTTTTGCTTTGTCTTGTAAACTGGGTTAGAAAACAAGTACAATAGTCTGTTTTGAAATGCGTGTTAGTGTACACAAGTATGACAGTCTCAAACTACTGCCTTTAACTCATGACATTCTCATTAGTTTTTCAGTGCATGTACATATTCATATTCATATATTCACTATTCAAACATATTCACTAGGGAATATGTTTGAGTGATATCTCTTATCTAACTTTTTTAAATGGATTGCTTTGGTGGTTGTAATTTTTCTCCCCAAAATTTATAGGACTAATAGGAAACTGAGATAACATTCTGATTAAGTTCTCTGAATACTCAATTTCAAAAAGTTGTATCCTGGTAAAATTTCCTATTAAATTCTCAAGTAATTCTCACCCTGTTATGGAAAGCAGAGAAACATGGTCTCCAGTGGGTATACACGACTGTGCAGTTGTTACTTCAAAGAATGGTGTTACTTCACCACAACTACAGATGTGCTCTAGTGGCATACAAAATGCTTTGCACTAAAACGCCACTGCCTCTCAGGGAAAAAAAATAAAGCTATCAAAAGATTCAGGGAAGTACTGACAACTGACTGCATAAACTGCATGTTCCATCTGTGTACTGTAAGTAAAAACTTATGCCGTTTCCTGACAAAAATTCTTTAACCTCGTACATGAGGTTATATCTGCTTATTGTTTTTTTGGGATGGCTGTGAGGAGTGAGGGAGACTAAAGATCTTTAACTGATTATTTTTTTCATCTCAGATGTGTAGTAGGATGTGTGTACATACATTTACATATTCACGCATGCCTAATATATATAACCAACTGAAACCAACATCATTACTGCAAGGGTCTAGTGTTTCTTGTTGAAAAAAAAAAACATAAATCAAATAATTTTACCATTAAATGTTTTTGGATGATACTATTTGCAGCATATCATGCTGCAGGTTTTTGGCCCCCCAGTCCACAGAAGGTTTTGACTGAGGCGGTTTCTTTTCCACCTGGCATTTTTGCCGAAGTGAAGGCTTCTAAATGTGTTCTAAATGACTTGTTTGTTCACTGTTATGAATGAGATGCTGTAAGAGAAAGGGAATATGAAAGACAAAAGCTGAAATAAAAAATCAGGGCCAGCAGAAAACTTGACTATGTTGTTAGCAGTCTGCAAACACTTCTGTTGAGTGTAATTATGCTTCTGAAAAACTGTTTTGCTGTAGTTCATAGGTCACAGGATAATTACTGAGAACTCTATCCAAAAAAAAAAACAACCAAAGTTGAGGGTTTTTTTCTCATTAATTTAGTCTGCTTGTGAACTGTGCTTATATTCTCAGGTGTTTGACACTTATAAGAGCTGGAAGATCATTGTGTTAACGTGTTACATGGTGCATTTGCAAGAGCAATATAGCAATGGAAAAATGTTAGTGGGCAACATGCTAGGGCAATGCATCATACCCTCTTCCAGTGGGGTAAAATGCCAGGCACCCTTCATTAACCTGCTTACTCTTTGAAACTTTACTATAGTGGGGACCTCAAAACTGGGTAATGGTGACAGGGTCTCTGAGATGGCAAAATAATTTCTTTTGACCTGCAGTCTTTCCTGTATGCTTTACTGTAGCCTTTATTTCTGGTTCTCAAACCTTTTCACTGGAGTTTTTCAGAAAGTAAAATAGTACTTCTCCCTCCTAAGCTAATGGCTTTGGATAGTCCTCTGGTCTATCATTATGCAATTCAAATACATAGACCATTAAAAAACTTGCTGCTACTAAAACAGTCTTGTTACTCTTTTTTTTGAGTCTAAGATCTGCTCACTCAGAGGAATCCTGCTGCACACACAAGAGCCCAGGTTTCTGCTTCCTCTAGCATAGTTCTCTAAATAACATTATCTATTAGCATTTTGCTCTGACCCTACAGGCTTGTTACTGCTATTTCCTTGTATGTGTCTCCAGACATATGCCATCATACCCCCTCCAACTGTGTGCCTTCTGCACACCAGTGCAGCCTGTACTCATGTCCCCAGCAACTTACAGCATCTTTTGTCCTTCAGCCTTTGTTTTGTTGCACTTGCACCCATGCTTTGATCTTTTATGATTTTTTCACATTTTTCACCCTGGGAACCTGACTGTCAAATTCCACATGCTTTCTGCTGCATAATTCTGGTTCCCCGCCCCTCCACTTCTGCCCTGTGTCTGCTGGCAGGTGTGCAAGCCCTGGCTCTAATCCAGGTGCCCAACAAGTGATGGTTTGGCTGGGGCCATGGCGTTCTGGAAACAGTTGCTTTAGTGAGGGACATGCGCAACTTAGGCCAATTTATCACAGGAAAACAAGTTGCTGTGCACCCTGTCTGCCATGGTAACCACCACAGGACAGGTTTCTGCACTTCCTAGTAAGTGCTAAGTAGACCAGTGATGGTCAGTTTGATTCTTATTTAATATAGGTAAGAACAGGTGATTAGATGATTAACAGGAAGCAGCTGAAGAGTCGCAGGTCACTGCAAGGCGGTTGCCTGTCCAGGCTGCCTTGGCCAGGCAGTGGCTCAAGCAGTCACACCTGCTGTATGCAGGAGGCATCTGAACTGCGTTGCTCCTCTGCTGCAGGAAAAACCATCCTATGAGCAGTTGCTGAACTGGTACCAGCCTGCTGGGCCTTTGCTCCTAATTCCTATCTTTGGCCTGGTGGGTGATCTTGACTAAATATCATAATCTGCATCTCTGTTGCTTTCCCTCTCTGTGAAATCTGGGTAATATTATCAAATTTCTTGGAAAGCCCTCTTAAGACCTAGTCAGACAATATAGGAGTTAGGTGTTTCTAGATAATTTTCTTTCTTGGCAGTCATTACATCAGACTTTGGTGCTCACTCTCTTTGCTGTTACTCTGAAGTTAATTGCTTTACTGATGTCTTGCATTTGTGTCACAATAACTTTGGATATTAGTGCGTACCCAGTGCCTAAATGTAAACCCATGCCTACTGCCTTTGCTTTTTAGAATAATTTTTCTTTAAATACTTTTTTTATCTGCCTAAGGACTTTTATAAACTCCCTAGTTATTAAAGTTGCTAACTTTCACTATGAAGTCGAGCAAGAGAACACAGAAATATTGTCTGCATGAGTCTTAGAGTATGTCTTAATTTTGTTTTCTTCTGAACTTGCCCTGCAAGGTGATGAACAATCTTGTCTTGGTGGTTTCAAATTAACTGTTCATGTATTTAAGTGTTAATGAGATAAATATGTGCTTTATTGGATTGCTTTCTGCCGGACAAACCCATTAAAATTTAGATCTTTTACTACACTGAGATGAAATTCATTTCATACTGAAGATAATGACTGAAGTCACTGGGGGCAGTATTTAAACACTTGCAAAACTACACATTTAGCTTGTATCTATCTGACCTGCAGCATAGATGATATTGTGTCAGGGTTTTTTTTGTTGTTTTTTATGGGGAAGGGGTGAAGGGGAATGTGGTTTGAGGGGTTTTTGGTGGTTTTTTTGAAAGTCTGTTATCATATGCAATTACCAAAGGACATGCCTAGGATTTTTTTTTCTGTGAACTGATAAGAATCTAGATACCTACCTTATATGCATAATTTTAGCCTAAAACTAGTTTTTGCATCTCATGGAGAAATAGAGGTCTGTAGCACAACTGCTGACACATCCTTAACTATAGCATTGCTACTAGGCACTGCTGTAATACAGTACATATTTCTTTGTGAAAGAACTGAAAGCTGCAATAATAAAGCTTAACTTTATGGTATCGAAATTCGCTGTGTTTGTACCTCCAGGGAGAAAAACAATTAGAGAAGACAATCTACCTAAATAGGCTGGGAAACTGAATTGCTCTGTCTATGCTTCATTACCCTCCCTCTTTCTCATCTCACACTTTCCACAAATAGCATGATTATGTTTACCTGACATCTTCATGCTTCCCTGCTGAGCAGGCTGAGGACGCCTTGCAGCTGAGATCAGCAGTGCTTTCTATGGGGAATGACTTAGATTTTTTTTTTTTTATTTTTTTATTTAAAGGATCCAGCTCTTGAGCCATTTCAGCAAAGAACTTCATAGCACCCCTGAACCCTGGCAGAGAGCAGAATACATGAAGTGCCAATGGGTATATTTAAAAAAGCAACCCTTGGCAATGACAAGTACTATCTTGGCAGATGTTATGTTGATATATCTTTACTTGCTT
The DNA here is from genome assembly GCA_013396735.1 of Grallaria varia. NCBI lineage: Eukaryota > Metazoa > Chordata > Aves > Passeriformes > Formicariidae > Grallaria > Grallaria varia. Next base: position 893,089 of record VWZG01007624.1, read on the forward strand.
GATAGAAAGGTGTGGTCTAAGATGCTAAATGTAAAATTGATGATCTTCATAAGTGGTAGAAAGCCTGACAAATTTTTCTTGAAGATGCCTCTGAGCACCAAAGCAAGAGTCAACCCTAAGAGTGGCACTGAAATAAAATGCTCTTTTATGGGTAAAAGCCTTAATACAAAGGAGAAAGATCTGGAATAAGGCATGCTGTAAATATTACCAGAGGGCTTTTTGTTAACTCCCTTGGAGAACTGAATCATAAATTCAGAACAGCAAAAAGACTTGGGAAATACACAGGCTGCCCTTCTAAGGAACAGGTATTTCATTTTTCAAACTTCTCAGATAATGGAGAAGAGTTCAGCACTTTCTTGTTCTGAGTTGCCAAGTTATAAATCTGAATAACTAAACTACACATAATTGGACACAATTCCTCAAATTAGAAACCAATATTACATGTGAGAATTAATGACATTTCATTATGCATTACTGTCTACATTATTAAACTATGACTATATTAGTCTTAGCAGCAGCATACAAGTCTCTTTCTCTTGTAGCCTCTGGGATCTTTCACTAAATCTAGCTTTAATCTAATGCTGTCTGAGCGGCAGAATAACTGAACTTGAATTCATTTGCATTTTGGTTTGAAGCACTTGAGTACTTAGTTGAAACAGTATTGTGAAATATCTAGATACCTGTCTGTCTATGTAATATAGGCTTAATATTAGTAGCCTAAAACCCTGATCCTACTCAAGATTTCCAAACGTTTGAAAAAACATTGACTGGAACAACGTTCTGGTGTTTCTGCTTTTCTGTCTTTCTGCTTTACAGTGTTCATGATGTGAACCTGCTCTTTAGGTTCCAAAGTAATTTTCTGGTCTCAGAGTCATGAATAACTAGAATTAAAGCTTTGTTCCATGTTTTACAAAATATCACCAAATCAGAAGCATGGAATCAATAGGCGCTCTGACTTTTCTGCCCTTTCACTTGTTCTTTCTCTTGCTTGTTACAGTTAAATGAACTTTCCTTAAAACATGGACTATGTTAAATTGAAATCTGCGGGTTTTCTGGGTTTTTTGGTTGCTTTTTTGTTGTTTGATGGTTGGGTTTTGTGGGGGTTTTTTGTTTGGTTGGTTTTAGTTGTTTGGGTTTTTTTGACAAACAACAATGTCATGGATCCCACCTTCACAGCAGGGAAACTTCAAGTCAGGCTGGTTCAGATCAGAATTATTAACCTGGATGAAATCAGGATTCCCTTTCTGACTGCCTCTGAACTCATGCTCCATTATGTCAAAGTTAAACCTCCTGCAAAGGCACAATTCGTTGATATTGCTGGCCAACAAACCTGGATATGTTAGCAGTCCTGCATTAATCATTTTAGGTGTCACATTATTACTGGAAAAGTGTGCATAGAAAGGCAGATACCTTACAAATTCATATCTCAAAGGACCCTGGAACTCAAGTTCCTGATTTGTTTTAGGATAAATGCTGCAGGACCTAGGCAACAGTCATGGTCTTTTTTGACCTCTGACAACAGTAATGACAAGGTGGTTCACACCTCTGAAAGCTCATAAGGAAAGATGTTCCAATAGACTTGGAAATATCAGCAAAGTAGATATAATTTATTTCATGTGCAATGACCAAAGTCAGACTATTGACCTGCTGCATGTGTTACAGCAAGGGAGGGAAGGGTAGCTGTGACAATACAATAAACTAATGTCACACAATTTGATCTCACTCAGTAACAATACCTGGAGGTGTGTGTATACACTGATCTAGGCTCAAATTCTTCAGTCGCTAATTCAAATAAAGGATTTAAGAGAAAAGAGTATTATTGCATGCGTAACATAGAAATAGGCTTTTATACATTTCTGTAAACAACACAGAACAATTTAAGGGACCAGACTGTTAGCTGTGATTTGTATGTCTGTGGCTTCTCTATTCTTAGTGCTGCTATAAACAATAATAGCCGGTTTAGTTTCAAGGGGTTTTCATGCCAGCTAGCATTACCTGGACCACAGTGACTCTTTGGACTTATGCCCTGTCTCCTGTCTACAGATTTTGCCTCCCAGTGCCAAGAAAGTATTGATAGGAGCCAGCATTGCCTTCCACAGATTACTGTGGATCCTGGGAACAAGACGCTTAAACAATTTTGTTAGCCTTTCCCCTGGTCCATTTCCTGTGCGGTGCAAGTTTACCAGTGGGGAGTGTGGACTTACTTTTTTTTTTGTCCCTGGGTGGAAGTTATTTCAAAAGTTGTCACATTGCTATCGTTGGATTTGACAGCATTTAATTTATTGAAGCTTATTACTATCCAATGAAAAATAGACTGCAGAGATATTTTTACATGAATGGAGTTAACTGGTGTAAGACTTAACTCTCAGCTGTGCAAGGAGTAACCAGCTGAGGATCTACACCTTAAGATGGGAGGGCAAGAACTATGCAGAGGTATGACCTAGCTTTGAAACAAGGACCTCTAGAACTAGAAACCACACGGCCATCTCTGGGGAGTGCTTTGCTGACCCAGCTAGTCCTGGCAGAAGGCAGAGCTGATGTAACTTCACTGCTTTTAGAAATCAACCTGGCACTTCTGTGTAGTGAAGTGCTCTGCCAAGTAGCTGTATCAGGTCATTCAGAAGTAGCTTGAAGATTTCTGGGTTGCAGCACATTTCACAGCACTTGGTCTACCTGAAGAATCCTTCCCAAAAGTGTGTACTGTGTGTTAAACTAGGGATTGGTTAGATTCACTAAACATTTCTTGGTTTCTTTAATGACGTTAAAAAGAAGTGATAAGGTAAAAAAAAAAAAAAAAAGGGAGAAGGGAAAGAAGCACACCTTGCCAACCCTGTTGTTTGAGAAATAGTAATAAACAAGTCCATTATTAATAACCCAATAAAAAACTCTTCTGCACTAAATATATTGGGTCAGCTTTGTGATGGGTGTTGATTTGCCTTGTTCCACTGATTAAAGTAAAAGTACAGTGATTTACACCTGTGTTGACTCAGCACACTTGCCCTTGTAAGTAGCCCGTGATAAAATAGACAAATAAAATAAAAGCACAAATCCTGTACTCTATAGATATTGCTTAAATAAGTCATTATAGCTGCAGAGATAGAAGTAAATACAAAGAAAACTGCTTGCCTTTTGAAATATTAGCTAGAGCAAAGTCTTTTTTTTCCCAGGTTCAGGAAACTCATATTTTCTTGCTATATATTCTTCAAGAACTTATAAAATGAAAAACTCTTTAGGGTCTCACTTATTCGTGCAGTAAAGCTGACATAATCCCATAGGTCTAAACACTGTTCTCATCTCTGAGCTCTGAAACAAATGTGGCCATGCAGCATAATAAACTGCCATTCGTTCATTAAGTCAGAGAACAACTCTGCACGGTTAAACCCCTGACCAACTTCTTAATGTTGGCTCACTGTCATCAGGTTGCTCAGCTTGCTTTAGTGCTTTGATGGAACTGAGCTTCAGCTGCATCACTAATGTGTCCCTTGCCCCGGGAATTACGCCGTATGGCTGCTAAGTGCCATGTAGACTTAATGTTAAATGGTTAGTGTTTAGTGAATAGTGAAATAGAGATGGGGTTTAGATAAGAAAAATACCAGGCTGCTTTAGGTGCACCCCATCTTTTAAAAACAAATGGCTCAGCTAAAAAGAAACTTCATCTGTATGGTGCTGCTAGGTGAGAAAAGCCATCCATTAGGAAATATGACCTTAACGAACATCTTTGTAAAAAAAATGGAAAAGAGTTGTGTAATATCACTTCAAGAATCTGAGGTTCTGGGATGGGGTTTTTGTTTGTTTTTGTGGATTTTTTTCATTCCTTACATGACTGAAACGTTGGTTAGCTTATTTGTGGTGGGTTTTTTCAGGAAATACCTATTTTCATATTAAAATCTACAGTACTTTATATATTTTCACTGTAAAACTGAGAAAAAAAAATCAGTCCAAGATCCCAACCTGAATAAACAACTAATTGATCCTAGCATGTGATGCGAAGTGAGAATAAAAGGAATAAAAAGCTTTTATTGATGATACGCTCAAATTATTTTTGAGGTATTTAGAAGGTCTCTGCCTAAGTATATGGGTCTCATTGATTACTCCATAGATCGATAGGAGTCAAGCATAGACAATATCAGTTGTTATAAATAAATCTACAGTAGGCTTTTTAGTGATACTTGACATGTCTTCAAAACCATATGCAGTCTCAGATCTGAGAGAGTGACTTGCAACACTCATGTTTGTCCAAGAGCCTTTTTTCTGCCTTGTACTGAGGGGAAGGAATTCAGATCCTGTAAGCTCTAATGGATGAATAGATCCTGCCACGTCCTGTCAAACAGTTAGAGAAATGATGGGGTAAAAGAAACCTTCGTCCTTCCAGTAATGAGAGAGAAGGTGCTATGTGTTAGTGGCATCATACATTACCACAAATGAAGTTCATGGCAAGATGTTGTCATTTCTTTGTATTTGTGACTGTATTTTCTAACAGCAGTTCTTGTATAGGTATGTGCTTTCTAAGAAATGTTTAAAATGGAATTTTAAACCTTTGTTTAAAGGTTTGAGTATGTGCAGAACACCAATGTGTAGAGAAGTGTAAACTGGTATTATTTATATATCAGAGCATAAAAAAAAGAGGCTGTGAAAATGTATAGTTTAAAAGCTGCCACATTGGTTTAGACCAAAATTTTGTCTCTGAAAGGTGTCAGAAATATTCTGTGGTAGTGGAGCCCATGGTTTAATTATGGACTGTAGGAGAAAACATTGCTCTGTACTTGTGTGAACGCCCTCTGCTTGTTACATTATGAACGAGCAAAGATCCCCTCTATCTGTCATTCACAAATCTGCAGAGTTGTCTTATCCTGGTCTTGGTTGAGATGTTTTAGTCTGTTTTGATTTCTTTCAGGTGGAGATGAATGAATACTTCCGAATGGTCTTTATTGTGCCTTTTCTAATCAAAGAAGTTAAAATATACAAATTAAGTAAGGCAGGAAACTTGCAGAGCATGGTTGCGCTCTGCCTAGTTTCCAAGGTGAGCAAAAGCAATGGAGCCAGGGTGCTGAGCTGAGGTTAGCTAAACAGCTGAACCTTAGTGCCTTGCTAACATCATCACCCAGCCTTTGGGTGTGGGGCGAGTTGTAATGACTAGGAGGCCTGTGGGCAGAACTGCTCTCAGCTTTGTAGCTGCCTGCAGTACCCTTTGTTGCTGTAAGCTGGATGTTAATCATCATCAGATAAGTTATGATGACACAATGCTGGGGCAGTTTCTTATGTGAAAGTGGTTTAAATGCAGTGAGATAAGAATCCTTATACTCAGAAAACTATTAAGCCCCTGAACCAGGACTGTTGACTCTGATAGGAAAGTATTCCAAGCACTGTCTTTTTGTCTCCCTCTGTTTCTCTACTGTTGTAAAGACAGTACACTTAAATAATGGATGTGAAATCTCACCTATGTTTGAATAAAAGAAAAAGTATTTCACGGACTTGGCTTTGGCTTGGACTCACTTGAGGATGTTTATTAACTTTTCGTTTTCCATATTCCCATTTATAAAAGAACTGCACTATGCTGCACAAGGTCACAGTAGCTGTAAGATGTATATTTTTCCAACACTAAATACATGTTACCTGTAAATAATTACAAATAATTTGCATCTTTTTCCAGGAGATCTGCCCTTTCCTCATCTGGTGGTGTTGCTGCCAGCATCTATCTTCATTTTTGTTTATCTGACTTGCTCTCTAATAGGATTGCAGAAAAGCAGCTGGGAAAGTGGCCCCACTTAGTGTGGGTGAGTCTTTCGAGTCTGCTCAGTGGATTTTTTAGGTGAGGCGCAGCGTGCGCGGAACTGGCCCCACCCTTTAGTCCTAAGGTTCATCTGCCAGGGCCTAGCAAGCTTGGACGGTGGCAGCGAAGTCCTCAGGATGTAGGTTTAGTTAGAGTGTCCTTCTCTTAGATGGATGGCCTTACAGGGCTAAGCGAGCTCCATCTGCCCGGGTTTGGAGTTAGAGTTGTCCTTCTCCTAGGATGGTTGCCGGGAGGCTGGTGAGCCCATCCTGCCCATGGACACACTTTGTCTGACCCTTCAGCTGAGACCTGACTAGCATGGGAGCCCCTACCAGAGGCACAACCACCGCCAGCATAGCTCACAGCCTCATAAGGGCACGCGAGCTTCTCCCCCGCGACAAGGGGGTGTCCGTGGAGAAGGGCCCCACTTAACTGGCCCAGTAACCACCAAAGGAATGAAGATTTGGTTATAGGAAGCCTATATCTTCACTGTAAATATGGTTTCACTTTAAAATGGTGCAATATACACAGCATGGAAGACATTTTCTTCCTGCCAGGTGGTAATGATATTTCCATGGGCATAACATTCGATAGAAGCCTTCCAGTCCTCAGAAAAAGAAGGCAAAGGCAAGGCAAGACAACAAAGATGAACAGATGGCTCAAGGATAAATGCTGTGAGGAAAGTCTGAGGATGACTGACCATCAGGAAGTATTCATGGAACAAGAGTTCCTCCAGACTGTTGGACTCCAGTGGAGTGGGTAGCTAGTAGCCTTCTGGGGGTGAGCTGAGCATGGCTGATAAAAATACTTCTTAAATAAACAGAGAGCAAAATAAGAAGGACATAACAAAGAGTGAAAGATGCTGAAGAGTAGAAAGATGAGCATCAGGGATAAAACAGTAGTTCTTGTGTGTCGTGATGAAATAGACGCATTGAAAGAAAAAAATTAAGAGCTGTTTCCTTACTGGGTTTCAAAAACAGCTTAAATGTTTTTGTAATATTGCAAGAAGGTGGAAGAAAGAGAATTGCTGGTGTAAAATGTGAAATTGAGTGTCACATGTAACAGAAACACAGGTTCAGAGTACATATACTGGGGAATACAATTTTTAAAAGAAAGAGAAAAATAAAGATAGATGTCTTGCTGTATGTTAATAGAGGAATAGATTGTTAGCAATACCACCCTGCAAGTGGAAGGAATTGAAGGAATTAGGGAAGTTTGACTCTAATAATTATAGAGAAACAAATTATGTGGGTGAAAAGACAAATTAACTGAATTTAATGTACCTGTGAGAATATTTCCTGAAGTCTGTAAAGTTTGTTGCTAACAAAGAGGCTCTAGTCTTTATGAAAACGTATAGAGATATTAAATAAAAACAGAAAGCTTACAAAAAGCATATAATAGAAAAGAGATCTGTGGTTTAAGTGCACAGATCTAATGGGATCTGCTCTACATCTAACTTGTGGAGAAAATGAAAGCCAGCAGTGAAAGACACCTATGTGGAAAAGAAAGGGTAATGACAAGTAAAAGTTTGGTATGACTCCAAAAGTAGGTGAACTTGTTGCCTAGGATATCTTTGAGAATTATTAATGAGAATGTTGTAGCACATGAATGCAGGGATGGATTCAGAAATTAACTCTTCTAAGTCAAAAGCAAAACTGCAAAAGCTGACTCCATCCAGTTCATGGAAAACCTACATAATCTTCATTCTAGAACTGGGACAGAAGGAGTACATAAAATCACAAATATTGTTCCCTTTCTTCCCAGCCATCCCCTTAGGATTTTGTTCTGTGTAACACTTTGCTACTGGAGTTTTCTTTCACAAGTCGATCTATTTTCCTTTGACTGAAAAGGAGCAAAGCCTGTGGGTTATATAAAATGCCTTTCTTCTTAACATTTCATGGCTTATACCTCATGAGAACTTACATGAAAAATAACCAACCTTCCTGAAGTTTTCCTTGAAACCATATTGGATTTCGAAGCGCCATCTAACAGTAGGGTCTGTAGAATTTTAGAGAAACTTATAAATACGATGCCTGTTTCAATATAATTTTGTCCTTAGAGATACCATTTCAACCTAGATTCAGAGTCATGAAGCTTGTATCTATCCCCTCTCATTCTCAGCAATATCCTGATCAATCTAAACAAGGCTGATTTATTTAAATCTCTGCTCTTTCCTTTCTCTGAGCTCCGTAACGATGCATTGTGATCCACTGTTCTCGAATGACTGCAGTCATACCTGTAGCAAAACATTTCCTTACCAAAAGTATCCCCTTTTTCAGAGTTAACAAGACCACCCTCAGGCCAGTGCAGCGGCAGAAGTAGTATTTTATGAGAGTCACTCATTCAGACTGAAATCTATTCTTTTGTAAAAGGCAAGCTTAAGCCTCTGGGCTTGTGTAACCTATTTGCAATGTGTTAGTTTTGGGCTGATCCTCTGGAATATTTTCCTCTCTCTTTCAAGCAGTGACTATACATTTTTCTGCATATGCACTGCATGTTTCATACTTGTCTCCAGGTACTGGTTGCTGTTATTGGAATATAAAGAAGTATAATGTCCTGGCCTTGGCCAGGACAAGGTTAATTTTTGCAGTAGCCAGTAGGGAAATGGCTAGGACACAGAGGTTGTTCTCTACCAACTCACATTTTTGCCAGGGAGTGGGGTGAGGGGAAGTGGTCCCTACCAGTCAGGTAGTGTGGTGAAGTCAGCAGTTGGGTACAGCCAGTTCTGTGGTGAGCAGTTGTGTGTGTCATTCACCAATTTCGTACCCTTTGTTATCACACTGTAGTCGTTACTGTTCATTTTCTTATTCCATTACTGCTTACGTTAAATACTTATCTCCACCCATAATCTCTACCTTTTGTGCCACCAATTCTTCTCTCTGGCCTGCTGCAGGGAAGCGGGAGAGAGAACAGTGGAGTGAGCGAGAAGCTCATGGTTTGGAGTGTTTCAGTGGGGTCACCAAACTGGGGAATACCATCCCTAAACCACAACACATAATATTGCAGCCCTTCATGCATAGTGGATCTTCTCAGTCTTTGGAGAAGGTGACATTTCTGATGGAAGAATGGGTATTTGGCATAAAAAGACCTCTGAGAATTCAAAGATGTGGATCTAAAAGATGGAAGTATCAACTTTGCTCATGCTGACAAGGTCATAACATAGTCAGGTCATGGACTAAGCCAAGTTGGCATCTTTCATATAATGCATATGTGTTCCTGGATTTACTTTAGTAAAGGTTTGCTTGCAGTCTATCAACTTCCTCATGTTCCGATGCATTCTTGTAAACATTTGTCAAAACACTTTCATTTTGTGGTTGAAGAATTTGAAGTTACACAACAGTTTTTACAATTTATAGTGTCATTTTTGTAGTGAGCTACGTTGACGTTCATTAGCGGTTTAAGTCATTTACCTGGAGATAACTGTGTGTGTGGTATTTGTTAAAAAAATACCAAGGTATGTTTGGCTGATGCCATGAAACAGAGTTGTCAGGCTGTTCTGCAGCTTCTACCTCTTCTCAGAGAACAGCCTGTGTGCGCATGCCTGCATATGAGGGGGAGAAAGACAGATAGTTCCTTTATGTTTTTACTGAAATCCACTGTCTTATCCTCAAATAATGTAGATCAGGAAAAAAAAAAAGTCAGGGTTTTTCTTAACAGCTAAAAGTCAAAATATGAATTTTTATTTTCAATTTTTGAGTCTGAAAATAAGTTTCATTCTGGACCCTATAGACAGTGCACATTTCCACGTATTCATCCCTATCTCTCACTGATTTGTTTTCAGGACTATGTTTTGTAGAAATGATGTGGAAATGCCTGAGAGCTCTGCTGGGTCAGGAGCTGCCACAGCTATGGAGGGAGGGAATCAAGCAGGCAAATTTATGACAGTTTGACATTTCAGATAATAGAGGTCAGTCCTTCAAGTCGCAGTCCCCCTGAGATGAGTGAGTTTCTGCCGGTGAATATGGGAAGAGCTGGTACCGTTAAATTGTCCCTTTGCTGCAAGTGAAGCATGTGGTGATAGGTTGGAAGAAAAGAATCCTTTTCATAATTGCAAGGCAAATTCCGCTCCCTTTCTGATGTGGCTGAATGATGAATGACCCCATTCATTTCAGTTGCCTTACCTGCTGCTGGAAGAGGAACAGGATTTGAATTTCTAGAATGAAGCTTTATGTTGTGAATGAGCTGCAATGAGATGTATTAGTGCATCAATGTGCAAGACTTTCTTGTGCTCTCACAACTAGGATCCTGAAGGACTGTTTACTGTGGATAGTGTTTATGACATCTGAGACCAAATAAATTTAGTCCATTTATTAACTGATTTTGTGCACTTGTTCAAATGAAGATTCAATACCAGTTAGTCTTTAGAAGTACTGATGAGCCTTGTCCCGTTAAGTCGTTGCATCTCTCTGCCTCAGGCACTTTTCCCAGCAGTTGCAGGAGCTAATGGCATGCAGTGTGATAACAGTATTGGTGTGAGGTTTATAGTGTAATATTTGCTAAGTGTTTTGAAACTGGGACTTGGGAAATGCTTCAGAAGAGCAAATGAATTTGTATTTGTGTAGTTATTTTCATTAAATGTTATGAGAACCTTTTCATAATTTTATTACAATATCAAATTTAACAAACTATATTGGCCCTTTTTCAGAATTATGGATAAAGCCTCCGAATAAGAAAACTAATGACAGTTCTCAAACTAGAAATATGGCTTTCTTTGTTTGTTTGTTTTTAATTAAAAGTAGGGTTTGTTTTTTTTTTTCAGTTCAGTTTGTTCTTGGAACTTTTTCCACTAAGAGTATTCTAATTAAAATGTCAACAGCTACTCAGCCTACTTCTGTTTAAGTGTGAACTGCCATATTTCTTAAATATCTGTTTTGGAATGAGTAGTAGAGCAAGCAAAAAAAATTAAAAATCTAATTTCTGTAGAAAAAGAGGTGAAAATAAACTCTATATTCACTTTTCTCTTTTTGATATCTGGAGTGAAATCTTTGTTTCACAGAGAGTTAAGAAACAACATAAAAGCTTGACAGTGATGTAATTCAGTGGTAACTTGCTATAAAGAAGCAAGAAACCAAAGGGGGAAAAATGTGATTTACATTAAACTGAACTGTAGCATCAGCTGCAATAACTCCTGCAAAAATATGGCGTAACTGATTCCTGTGGTCTTTGAACTTCTACAGATAGTAATCAGAAAATTTAAACAGATAAGCATTGAATTTGAAGGAAAATATCAACCTCTTTCTAACTGAAGACAAACCACTAAAAAAAAAATCTTTTAAGCTTTTCTTTCTGAAAATGAAACGTCCATGTACAAACCCCTGTTTAATGTGCCACTTCCTTTATGTTTCCTTATGAGAAGCAGTCTTGTACCTTTTGTTAAATCTCGCAAAAACATTGATATGTCATCTGTGCATTTGCACAGAAAGGAATTAAATTAGTCTGACATGCATTTCTTTTGCTCAAAAAATCCAATACTATTGAAGTAAAAAGTTTAAAATTCAGGCCTGACCGTAGCCCAGCTGAGTTTTTCTATTGACCATAGTACTAGCTGGATCAGGCTCAATCAGGCATTTTTTTATTATAATGGATTTCTATCTTTTTGAGCCAAAAAAAGGGAGCTTAATTGTTTTTGTAAATAAATATTACCTTATTGATTTGGATCAGTAAACTGTGTCTGCAGGAAATTGATATTCTAGAAATCTGTATAATTAATCTGGGGAACTGGAGCTGAGAGCTACTCTGTAGTTCAAAACACAAGGCTCCAATACCATACTATGCATCATCAAAGGCTGGTGATTAACATCTCCAGTCCTGTGATAATACTGATTACACTAGCAAATGCCTTTATTCATGAAATGTTTTTATTTACTTTCTTTAACCCAAACCAAAATTCTCATGTAGTCATATAACCTTTGTATTTGTTTATGTCAAGTGCACCTCCTTGCTGTCCTGGCTCTCTGTTGCAGTATTGCCATCATTATGTTTGTTATTTAATATTTGGATTTAGTACACAGAGACTACATCTATTTTAGCAAATACTGCAGCCTGTATGAGCAGATCTGTAGACCAGAAAGGTCCATCAGGTACACATTTCAAGGCATTTACTTTGCACTCCTTCTAGCCCCAGTCCCACAGTTCCGTTTAGAGACTGGAACATATCAACTGAGGCCCTGGGGCAATTACTCTAGTTTGAGTCAGGATAAATGCAGTTTGTGCTGAGGCCACCCTGTGACATGAACTGAAGCAGGGACGGTTGATAGAGGTGCTTCAAAATGTCCTGCTGAATGCTAAGCAGTAATGTAGATATGCCCAGAGATGAATGAAAGGGGAAGAGCTTGTCATAAAGCAGATGCACAGAGATCTTGTTCAATTTTTACTTTGTACATTATCATTTTCATTTTGGCTAAGATCTTTTGGGATTTATAGAATACAGTCTTAGGTGTGCCACAGTTTCCTAATGCAACAGAAAAGTTCAGTTCGCTGGCATGAGATGTAAGGTGTAAAGCTTTGTTGGGAGTACAGTGAAAGCAAAGGTATTTCAGCACCATTTCCTCAGTATACTTAGTTTTCCATAAGGCCAAATTTAATATAAATATTTATATATTTATGGTATAAATTAGCAAAGACCTTGCACTTCCAATAAGCAGAATTTTTTACATTAACTGACAATCTGGTAGTTAATTTCAAAATACTATGCTGTGCATAATATTTACTGTGGTTTCCTGCTTAGGAAGCCACTATAAAAAGATCACTTATCCAGTGTGTATTTTGGTATGGATTGCACTAAATTAGTGTTATTATTCACTTCAAAAAGGTAGTAATTCATTAAACTGACTGGAAGCAACAGGTTTCACAGCACTTCAGGGGGTGGGGAATGACAGCGTGTGTCTTAGATATATTGTTCTGTCTTTAGTGTGTATGAGGAATCTTGAGATTTCCATGTGAAGTTCATGAAAAAGATCTTTCTTCAGTGAAATTTGGCAATTAGAGTTAATCTTAATAATTAAGATACAATGAAGATAAAAATATAACTGCAAGTGCTTAATTTAGCCCCTTGAAATCTTGCAAATAACCCATTTCCTATGTTTTGGCTAGGCTACTAAATGAGGCATGCTCGTTAATTACTGAATTATCCTTTTCCAGCTGGGGGAAAGCAACATGGGTGTTAGGCTTTTGTTGTTTTACATTCAGCCCCACTAGTGTTACGTGCTGCACCTAATAGGCTGATAAATGGGATATTGCTACTGTCAGTGACTAAATGGCACTTAATATTCCATTTTGAAGTTCAGGAAATCAGAAGTAGGAGGAGAGGCTTTTGACGGCCATTTGCTCAGTGACACAGACTTATAATCAAGTAAATTGATGTTGAAGGTTCAATTATGTGGACCTTACCACAAAATGGAGCTGTAAAATTGTACAGTTGATGCAATGGACTTTGACAATATAACCCTTCACCTTATTAGGATTGCCTCCAAAAATACTATTAAAAATTAGAAGTAGACCCCAGTTTCTCATTCCTGTAACATTACTTCAGTATACGTAATGAAAGTTAGAGGTTTTGAAGCAGAGTGCTGTGTTTTATTGCAGAATATAACAGGCCACTGAAGGTTTATGATGACAATTCCTGCTTTGAGATGCTCAAAGGTTGTGAGCAGGTACCTTTGCTCAGGAGAGGGCGAGGATAACATCTTAGAACATTCACACCAGTGGGTTCTGTGGACTGCTCTTGCACAACTAATGTGCAGTTGTTAAAGCTAATACACACTCAATAAATCTTTTGCAACTTAGAAATTATTATGCCTAGGCACAGTTTTATCTTTGTAGCAGCCTAGAGAACACATTGGACCACATTAACCTATGTGCATTGTTTACACTTAGCTGTATGTGGTTCTGCCAGCACAGAACAAGAAATAGCAAAAGTCTGGCTAATTTGCTGTTTAGCTGGAAGAAAAAGTCACTCTGAAGAAAAGGGATTCAGATCCAGGCAAGGAAAGCTTGCACAGCTGGATCTGGATGGAAGTCTAGGTTTTAGGCATTCCCATTATTCAGAGTTGTTTGTATTTGGAGAACTAGTTCTGGCCTTTTCTGATTCTCCCACATAGGAAGATATTGTCCTCTGATTCGTGAGGAGAAGGTGGTATAGCAAGCAGCTTAACAGAGAGTGACCAGTGTAATGTATTTGCTGAGACTTTATAGTCTGAGAGAAGCAGCTTGTCTTCTGCTAAGTCACTGAAGTTCTCATGGGCTGTGACCTCTTTTCTGGCCTAAACATTATCACAGGATTAGGTGGTTTCAGAGTCCCCCATGCCACTCCTTGCCACTTGACCCTTCTGAATTTCACAAGTGTTTTGAGGGCTGCCTTCTTCACAGCCTCTACCATCTGGAATAGTTTCACTGTGGCTCTCTGCCTCATTGACTCTCTTCTTCATTTCAAATCTCAGTTGACCATTTATCTTTTCTACCTTGCCAATTTCTTTTAATTTCCCTGTCCATCTGCTTCATCTATTTAACTCCGTGAAAGCTTTTAGATTACATATTTTATAGCAGATGCATGAGGAAATGGTGCTGTATTATATATGAAAAACTTCCCTAGCTTAAGCAAGCATGATGTTAGCATCCACTGAAAAATCCTACATCTCCCCTATGTGCTCAGTGTTACACTGCACAAAGTTAGGGGAGGGTGTTGAGATTATGTTGACAGCCAAAAAATATACCTACATTCCTAGAGCTGCAGCAAGTAGACCAGATGGTATTTCCCTCCACTTCACATCACTCTCTGTCCTTTCCTTCCTCATGCCCCATTGTTCATTTTTCACATTTCTCTGTTGGCTTGGTTCGGATTCAACTCCTGCTGAAGTCAATGGAGTATCTCCCACTGACTTTATTTGGCTTTGCATCATGCTTCCTGTAGTCTCTCCTCCCTGTCTCCGGCTATGGCTGGACCCAGATCCCTGCTCTGACTTCTCAACAGTTTGGATCCTGTCTGTGCACCATCTCTCTTCTCACTGCCTGCACTTTGCCAAGAGCCTCAGCAGAGCAGAGATGGGGAAAGCAGTGTGGAATGGACATTGTTTGGGTCAGGAACTCTAAAGAAAACCTGTAAAAAATTTCATGTTTGGGTTACTTTAAAACAGCATTTTCTCTAGCTTTTCCCATCACTGAACCATAGAGAGAAAACAGGAACCTAATCCTGAGTTAAATATTATGGAATGAAAGTTAAACGTTTTGTTTCACTTGATTTTTGTTTGTTTTGGTTTTTTTTTTAATTAGATTGAAAATTTATGTCAAAACAGAAATTAAAACCCCCTGCTTTGGAAATGTCACAATGAAATATTTTGCCTTTCATGAAATAATGCAGGCAGTTTTCCACAAATCCTTTTTTTTTTTTTCCCAAATAACAGTTTATATTATTAACTCCAACCCAAATTCTTCCTATGTGACGAATCAATCACTCAGTTCTTTGATGCTATTTCCCCTCATGGTTTTTCTCTGTATTCCAAAACACTGGGTATCCCCTTTCTCGATGAGATCCTTCCCAATCATCCATTTCTTTTGCTGGCCTAGAAATGGAAGATGAGGGGAAAAAAAAGAAAAACAAGACAGACTGCAGTTGCTCTACTGAAAACTTTTGTTTTATTCTTTAGGCCAGGTATTGATTCCCTTGATATTTCAATCTAGTACAAGACTGGAATAATTGTTATTGCATTCTCCAAATAATGCTTCCTGCAGCCCCATTAAGCCTGAGAACAGCATCCTGTGACCTCATCTACAGTGTCTCACTTCAGAACTGACTTTCACTAGAGTTTCTATGATTTTCTTCCATAACAAGAAAGCCAAAGGCTTTAATCTTTCTCTGAGTGTTGAGTTTCTAAGGACAAAATTGTCATCCCAATGAGGTCAAATGAAAATTTCCATCAACTTCATGTAGTCAACAGCCTCTTGTACATCTAACAACCTCTGTATTACTTGACACTTGGGTCACTCCATAAACAAAATATTCATTTTACAGTAACATTATGGTTGTCATAAGCAGTTCCTCAGAAGAAACTCTGTATTTTTCTAGACCTGGAGAATGGTGTGGGTTTTAATTGACATCCCTAGGAAGGAGTTGTAAGAATTCTCAGCAACTTGCAGGATTTAGCTCTAATAGTATTTACAGTAATTAAGCACACTAATTAAATAACTAAACAACTAATGACAAATTGGTTCAATGCCAAATAAAGGCCTCAAATAGATGTGTAATTAAAGATGCTAATAAAATCCCCCTCAGCCTTTACAGTCCACTCCCTGGGGCTAAAGATGACTTTCTACCTCAAAAATCTTTACAGTCCTTTGCAACCCCAGTCTCTAGGGTTGCTGCCTTTTTTAACCTCCGGATTAAATGCTTGTTAGCTAAGCACTGTATAAACTCATTTAAAACACCATCAAAATAATGAAGTTGGATTCAGAATGCTCTGTGTTCTCCAGATATGATATGCCATGGTATTCCCATGTGCGTGGATGTTTCCTTTCACTAGAGTATGCAAGGTTGTGTCAACTGAGCACCTGGGCAGACGGGTGTATGCCTCACCATCAGATCTCCTTAGGCCAGTGGCACAAGTCACATGCTTAAATTTAGGATAACCTTCTTGTAGAATTGTAGCCAAAATGAGAAAGAGCACAGCCATAAAACAGTCCAGTTTAAGTAGAGTGAGACAGCTGTTTTGTAATTCATTATTGATCTCGTTAAGCTTTCTTATTTGTCACCTAAGTAGAGCCAAGCAATAAAAATATTTTTTTAATAAAATCATTGGAGAATGTAGCTGCCATTAAAAAATGTCTATTAAGCAGCACTCAGAAAAAAAGAGAGTTTAAGTTACTGTTCAATATTACTTTCATGTGCCAGGAATCTCTCCCTCATCCTCGCAGATAGCCTCATTAGATATTTCTCTCCTTATCTGGACATATAGTTTTTTACATTTTTTTGTCAATAATGATAAAACAAATGCTTATAAAAGTAGGAAATGAAGAGTAATTTCCCAGCCTTTCATAGATTTACAGAAGGATATTCGAGCAGACAGGATGCTGTGATCACCAGGAACACAATATATAGTTCACAACAGCTTTTCCCACTTTTATCTGTAGTGTTATTTTGCGATGAGATTGTTGTCTTTGGGGTTGTCAGCAGGTAATTGATCTCAAAATTTTCCTTTCTCCCTCTGATGTGTTACTTCATTTTGCATTATCTCATCTAACAAGCCAGTGTTATTTTGGATAACACTGTTATGTGTTTAACTTCAGAAGAAGCTCTGAGCCCAGCTTGGGTATCTCTTATCAGCTTTGGTACTACCCAGCTCGGAATCTGGGGCAGATGGAAGTAAATGGGATGTCAATGAGAAGGAAAGAATTCCTTGCTCCTGTATAAGATGTCTCTATCTCTGTGCTATTTGCTTATAAAAGGAAGCAAGTTGTGCAGCCTATTAGGAAATTATTACACTGATCAGAGTCATATAATTTGGATTCTCTTGGAAATATTAAAAAAGTGTATCTGACATGCCACCTTTCATTGTGGAGAGGGTGAGGAGTGGAAATTGAGAGAGGTAATTCACATGAAGGTGCTGCTTGGAGTGTGCTAAATTACCTATTGGATACCTGAATAATTGCAATTATTGCAGATAACTTGTACTTATCCCTCTGGAAACCCAGGAGAAAAAGCTTAAATAGCTAGCAAGTGAAGAATTATGAAAACAAATGAACATGAAAGAAGCTTAAGAAAAAAGGCCCCAAAACAAAACACAAAGCCCTGAAGTGTGAAAATAATAGAATTAGAATTAACAGCCTTAACTGAAGCAGAATTGCTCTAACTACTGATCTTTCTAAACTTCACCGCTCTACATTTTCCAATTATGTCCATGTACTGCTTTCTGTCAAGAATAAAGAAAAAATCCAATCCTCCAGGCAATGGTATTTGAAATGATTCATCTCTTCATGTAACTCTTTACTTCTGTGTCAAGTAAGTGTTATGCTAAGTCATGTTCTGACCCATGAAAGATTCTTCTCTTTCCTCCTCCTTGTTTGTCCCTGGCCTTTAAAATATCCACCCTTACTTTGTTTATGTCGTCAGAAACTAATTAGCTCTTACTCTGCATTACACTGGCATTTGTTTTTCCCACTGCTATCCTTCAGCACATATTACAGGATTTGGATTGAATGTTTTTTAGTCACTTTAGTGTGTCTGTATTTTTCAGACTTTAGGAAGGGCCCAAAATCTTCTCCAGTATTTTATAAAGTCTTAGCAACTGTTCAGAGGAAATATGCTACTTATACCTATTGTCTTTTATTGTTTATGTTCTTAGATCCTCATGACTGCAGCAGTAGAACTTAGAGCATTTTAAAACCCTGCTACTATAGTTAAAGCCACCATGAAAAACTGAGAAGAGTTCTGGGTCATGGCTTGTATCTGTCAGAAAAAATATTTAATTTCCCTCCAAGTTTGTAAAGCAAAAGAACAACAGCATCACATCTCTGCCATAAATTGTTTTTTCCAGAGTAGCAATTTTGTCCTTGGTTATTTGAGATACTATTCTGCAAAGTGAAACTTAGAGTTCAAAGCAAAACAGAGACAAAGCTGATGAAGACGAAATATCTACAAGCCCTTCTTAAGAGACTTCCTAATATTTGTCTGCAACTCTCATTCCGTGTCCTTTGCTATTGCTGTTGATGAATATAGTGATGTCTGTTGAGGTAAATGTATGCAGGCAGCATCACATCCCTGGAGTGACGGGAATTCTGTCCTTTGTATAGCCTTGGGGGAAGTGGAAATACAATTCCAAATCCTAGGTCGTTGAGCAATTAGTTGAATTGTTCTCAATATCATGCAGTATTTCCATGACTAACTTGAAAAACTCTTCTATTATCACCCCAGGAAGTAGCCTAGAAGGGAAATGTTACGCCGTAATAAACAAGATGCTGTCTGACATGGCTGTACTGAGATGAAGGGAAAAAAAAATCACCATACAGTTCAGCAGTACTTAAAAGAAGCAAAATGATTCCAATCTGAGCAAAATGTCACAGTTGTTCCCAGAAGTGTCACAACATAGGAACATGGGAGTACAAGATAAAGCTCTACTGAAAATTGTTATGTCTCTTGATTGCTTTAGTTAGCTGTGGCAGGGAAAACAAAGGCATTTCTTGCTGTGTTGCAGAAATGTACACTGGGCAGTAATAAAGGAATAAAATTAGGAAGTCACATTGACATGATAATGCAATGCAATGCAAATTTCATTTGTTTCAGTAAAAGCATAACAAATTATTTCTCATAGAGTGTTTAGGAGCTGCTCCTATCATGTTGCCATTAAAAAGGCAAATACAAATTTGAAATATTTTTGACAAGCCATTTTCATGAAAGCTAGTACTGCCCGTGGATATAGCACCAGTTCATCTGCAATACCGTATATGCCATTCTGTGCACCTGCATATATTAAAAAGAAAAAGAAAAAAATGGGTATTTAAGCTCAAGAAGGAGATTAGAAGAGTGAATAAAAAGTAACTAAGATGAGATGTCGGCCTAGTGAGGTAAACATTGTAAGAGAATGTAAGGTTACAAGAAAGCTATATCTTAATTAATGGCATTAAATACAAATATGCAATTTAAAAAACACAATAATGGAGTTCCATATTATCCTTCTAACAAAAGATGAAGCAGAAGCACAATTAGTATTTTTAAGAGGAATTTCTTATAGTTTATAAATGGGTTAAAACCAGCAACAGAGTGCTTGTCCTGGATGGAAATTTAGGGCGCATGTGTTTTAGCTGGAATCAGAAGTGCACTTTTTGAAGCTGTCCCCACAGCATCTCCACAGCTGTGCTCCGTTTCACACTGTGCTGTTTTCCTTCAGCTGAAGCTAAACTGGAAAATGCAGTGCAAAAGCAGGATTGGTGCTGCATCTGCTGATGGCTTCTCAATTGACAGGACCAGGCTAGAGCTGCTAGGAATTAAAATCCTGAGAAGTGCCTGTGCTATGGGTGTCAGGTTTTTAGTACAGCTGTGTCGCTGTCTCTGTCTTCTACTGGTCCTGTAACTTTAGTGAAAAGGAAAAATGCTGAATCTACTGTTCAATGTCTGTTAGATTTCTTACTGATATCTCAGAAAGCTACAAAAATCTATCTTAATGTCAAAGACAAGCATTTGACATTTATATACATAATGTTAGTGGTTTACTGGTGTTTGAAAAGTAGAAGGACTGAAGTCTTCAATGCTTTCTAGGAAGAACGCTCTTTATACATATTTATACACACACACTGCACATACATATACATATGCACAGTATCTTGCAAAGCAGAGTCCTATATTGCATTGCAAATGCCATAAAGAATGGACTATTCATCTGGTCTTACTTATAGCTTTTTATTTTGCCTACAGTGTTTATTGCATGCCAATGTATTGTATTAATTACATGGACTTAGCCCTTATTTGCTACATAGGAGATCACAACTAGTACAGTCTCAGAGCCCAACCAGCTTATTGACTTCCATAATGAAATTACTTGCCTGATGTTGTAAGATAATTAGAGCAAAATTTAGCAGCCTTTGGCTAGCTGTGGACACATTGCAGAAGAAAGAAAATCACCTTACACATACATACAGCATGAATGGTTAGTATTTAGAGAGTGCCTGGTCATGAGATCTGCACTTAAACATCTCATGGCCTTAATTTTCAAATCTATACTCAGCAACTGTAAAAATACTAATTTATTTAGCTAGTTAAGTGTGGGGGGAAAAAAAAAGGTGTGCAACTGGCAACACCTTTCATAAAACAGTCTGAGTTATTTTTTAGAGAGGGTGCACACAAGTCTCATGTGCATGGGATACATTTACCATGAGGTTGATAATGTTCAGTAATTATTTTACTGTTGATGCATGAGAATGCTGGGCAGCTGAAAAATAAGAGGGGTCTGTGAGGGGTAGGTATATATGTCCAGTAAAACTTCACTTTTCCAAAATTGACTTCCATGATTCAACCATTTGTCAATGAGAAGCACTGTGCAAGCATTCCCACTCTTAGGTCAGTGTCATTAGCAGTGGCTGGTACAACAGCCTTAAAACAGGGGTGCCCAGAGCATGGGGACAACAGCTGTGGGGTTCTGCTTAGAGCCAAGCCATTAAGGAGCTTCTGCTCCTCCAACTCCCAAGCTGAGCTTGCTTTCTGCAAATTCTTCAGGCTGACTGGCTCCCCAGACCAGAGGGATATGCAAGTCATCTTTGCTACCATTGAACAAACAGCTTCTTGTAAACCAAGGCCTTGCAGGATAATGTAGCTGAATACACAAGTGCTCTTGGTGGCCCAAAATGTTTTTGATGAGGTTTTATTCAATGTAGGTGGACATATAAATCGAAGCACTTGAGCAGCTAGACAATTTATACCTTGAAATGTCTATAATTCCTTCTAAGAGGAGCCTTGTGTTTCTGTCAACAATTGATTTTAAGCATTATTTCTGTCTCTAAGAGAAATTGTCTGACTCCACCCTTCTGGGAAGCAGTCAGTAACACAGGCAACCACAGATGAGTGATTTTTACTGAAAGTTTCCTGGATCATGCAGGTACTGTTCAGTTGTGTTAATTTTTTTTGTTGTTTGGGTTTTTTTCCCAAGAGTCAAGTGCATAGCATCTAAGTCCTTCACTTTCAACTCTGATGTGCTAGAAGTGCTCTGTGTTTGAAAGAATATGGACAGTGATGTGTTCTGCCATTTCTAATTCCTTTTTTTCTATTTGGGCTTTTTAAAATTTTGCAAGTAGGCAGCTTTGGGAATGAAAGAAAATATAATATCCCACAGATTTTATAAGGACTAATCAAACCAGCATTTAAAATGTATCACTACTTTTCCCTATGTGTCTGGTGTTTCACTATGTTCACCAACATGGCACTGTCATTTATATAAAAGGGAGAAATCACTGTCAGCTTATTTTTGAAGTTGCTGCAATGGAGATCTGTGGGCAACCTTAGACCACACAGCATCAGCCTTTTCTTTCATATAAGGTCGTCAGAGCAGTCCTGTATTGGTCAACAGCAGATATCCCCACACTGATAACAGTCACTGTGAAGTTAAGTCTGAATCTTCTTGTCAGACAGAAAAGTCTGCGAGTCTTTTAGAGATCTACAAAGACAGTAAAACCTTCAGTCAATGTGCAGCTCTATCTCAGCTGGATGTCCTGTAATGGGCAAATCATTTGCTGAGGATTGCTGAATATCGCAGTGCTAAGCCACGTTCAGTCACCCAGATATTTCCAGTATTAGTCATAACGAAAGGTGTTAGGGCTCCTGGAGCACTCACATCAAAATTGGACAGGCCTGGGGACTTGACTGCTTGTACTCCAGTACCAAGGCCCTCTCTATGGTAATAATCAAAGTTGCTGTCGAAGGTCATTAACAGACTTCATAATGTTAGTAGTGTTTCCTTTCTTTTCTCACCTTCAGGCAAGACGGCAATTTTTTTTTCTCTCTGTTACTTGCAGGTAAAGGAACACTGATAAAGATACATTCTACTGTATAGGGGACCGTTTAGAGAAGGTGGCCTGATAACCCCACATGACAGTGTCAGCACTGACTTTCTTTTAGAACTTCACTTCAGAGACAGGTTACCCTCACAAGAATAAGGAAAGGGGATAAATGAGTAATTTTGAGTCTCTAAGGAGCATTCTATCAAGTCACTGACTGAATATAGTTGTTCATTCATGCATCCTTTCTAATTCAGTCACAGCAGGGCTTGGAAATTTGACTATCAAATGAATGCTTCTAGTATTTAAGGAACCATTTTCCTCTTTGTCAAAATAGCATTCTATACTCATACACTATATTTTGGTGCCTTATGAGCATTTTGGAGGCTCATAAGTGCTTTGAATTGTTCATTTGATAAGAACTACGTGTTCACTTCTCAGAATTACTCTTCAGTGTGGTAAACACTCATTGCAACAAAATGAGAGAAGATCCTGTTTGTGACTGAAGACTGTTTTCATGACTGCATGCATATAGTCCCTCACCTAGTTTTGACTTAGCAATAGAATGACAGATGTATACTGCTAGAATTCCTTTTGGTGGTTGTTAGCTCTGAGGTCTAATGTTTATCTTACCTGCACTGATGCTGTTCATAGTTGCTGAAGTATGTAGATGGATGTAGAGAAGTGCTGAAGATTGCAGGTCATGCTCTGTTTTCATCCTGAATACCAGATTAAGCCTCTTTTACATTGCTTGTCATAGAACAAAGAAGTATGTCTGAAAATCAGTAGTGGAAGGAATATTGTTCTTCCTTACCTTCTAGCAATATGGACAACTCCTATCATCAGAGATCTGAGCACATTTTCTCCTTGTCCAGTTCAAAACAAATTTTTACCAGTAAAACCCCTCTGGGGCTAGTCTTCATTGACTTTAGAAGTTCCTGGTTACTTTATTTTTCTTTGGCAGATTCCACTAAATCAGTTCTAATGCACTGATTTTAGAACATCTAAAACTTACACACAGAAAGTGATATGTACCAAGTTGTTATGATTATGCAGACAGTTTCTGAGAATACTTAAAACCAAACATGTTTCAAATCCTACCCAAACACAGTATGCTACCCATACTGTTAAGATTTACTGAAACAGTAAGAAATAAATCACTTCATATCTGTATTTCTAACACACTCTTGAAAAAGTCTCTACACAACATAAAATAAAGCTCTGTCAATGTAATGTCTGTTGAAGACAGGCTAGAATTGTTTTATATTCTTAATTCCTTGATAACCTTCCCCTAAGCCCAGTCTTTGTGCAAACAAGCAAGAGAGCATCCCTAACATGGTAAGCTTCAAGTGTAAATGGGGAAAATGATATGGTATTTCAGGCTTGTGTACGCACCAAGCTGGTTATGGAGAGACATATTAACCACAACTTGTGCATACAGAAAGGAGAATTTTAACAGAGAGGCCAAGGGAAGTAAAGAAGGCATAGCCTAGAAACAGAAAGAGGTTCAGCTATTTTATTTATTTACTTACTTGCAGGGATACAGGTTTACATAAAATGGCCTAGTGCTGGGAGAAGCTGAAACTGAACTTGGAGCACAGCTGAGGTAACAGAGATCCAGAGGCACTTACAATCTTCAAACTTTCAATGAATCCTCTAGCTGCACGGTGTAGGTGTACTAGATTTTTTCATCTAATCAATGAAGCAACTAATTGTGTCAATAAAAACATTTCCGTCCACCTTTGCTAAGATTTGCAACAGAATAATAGGTTTCTGGTTTACTGCTTGATGTTCTTTCATCTGTTATATAAACAAGTAGTCAAAGACAAAGCACATTGTGACATCCTCTCCTACAAGGATAAATAAGGATCAATCTTTTCTGACATTTTGCCTAATAAAAAAGATACAAACAAGTCAGAGAAAGAAAGCAAACAAAAATGCTTTTGATAGAGAATGAAAAATAGGGAACAACTTCCTGGAAAGATATATGTTATGATTAAAAAAACCCCCAAAAACAAAAGAAACAAACAAAATAAAAATTGGCTGAAACTGACAGGTCTGTTTGAAAGATATTTTGTTTCCTAGAATTTGGTATATATCTTGATAAATGTATATTGAAATAGGATTAAAAATAACTTGTGAATATTAATTAACAAATTAAATTCCCATTCTGAAAAACTTCTAAAATTTGGGAGAAAATGGTTGTGTGTTTTAAAACTCCCCTAGGTACTTTTTTTGAATGCCTAACAAGAACTCAGTTCATGAATTGGTTTGACCTTGTGAGAATTAAAATAATGTAGGTAATGATCTTTTATAAAAGCATTGCTCAGTAAATGTTGAAATTAGTCTGTCTACATAGTACTCCTCATTCTCCTGTTTTTCTCTTAATATTCTCTTTCCTTTTGCTTGTGAATTGCTCATTTACTATGTACTCTTGGGTCGTGTCCCAGTGATGAACTCATTTTTAAAAAGTTAAGTAGTACTACACTGCATTATTAAAATTATCATCCTTTTGAGGTAATCACCTAATATATTTAATCAGTAACGGGAATTATGCAAAGTAATATTTCATGTGGCAGACACTGAAGCATGTGCATGTTTTTTTTCTCACATAAGTAAATATACCTGCATACTTGAGGGCTTGAAAAACCTGGCACTTTGTCATGGATCGTATCTTGGATTGATTTTCTGCATGTCTTGGAGGACTTAGAGAATAGGAATCCGCATGCATGTTCAGTAGCTGTTCCTTTTAAAACATAATCAAAACATTACTAATTTGACTGAGCTTGGAGAAAGGTAATGGTATCCAATCCATGATAAAGAAGAAATTTAAAAAAATTCTGTCATATCTGGTTGCCAAAGTTCCCATTGGAATGATTATTTGAGTACTGGTGAAATTTAATTGTGTAATAGAGCTTCTAAAGCCTTGAATATGTTTTTGTTTGTTTTGTTGGTTTTTTTTTAATTTAAATTTTAATAAAAGGGACAGGGATGGATTCTGAAGAACTTTTCCCATCTGCTTTTGTCATTCCTTGTTATGCTGAGATACTGCTTTCTTATAAAAAAAATAATGTTAATATAATAAAATTCCAAACCAGAAAGACATTTTCATCAATTTCCACTTTTAAAATGAGAAAAGTATCTTTTGAGAAGTCCATGAAAATAAAACCTCATCATATCATGAAAGATACTGATGTGATCTGTTATAAAAGACCTACCTAATCCTCAAAATGGCTTAGAATGCCATTGAATTTGGAGATAAAAGGTAAAATAATGATAAAAGAAAGTACTATTCACTCTAGATAAACATACTGACTCCTTTGAACCAGAATTTAATGCAAATTTATCTTGATCCTGTTCTTCGAGTTACACAACAAATAAATTTGCCCAGTGTGTGTTTTTCAGTATTTCAAGTAACTGGTTTATATTTTAGCTGGATTTTTCAATAGGACATAGCATAAAGAGTCTGACATGGAGTGTGATGAAATAAAACTTCAATTATTAAAACACATAAAATAAAAAGATTATGCAAGGTCCTTTTCCTAAATTTTGCAAGGTCTTTTTCCTAAATTTTATCCTGGGCAATTCAATGGTATAGTGTGGTTTGGAGTTGAGCATTAGCCCATTAGCAGTATGGAAAGACTGCAAATACATATTCTAAGTTAACTTAGTGCTTAAGCAAATAATCAGCTTTGTATATGTGATTAATGCCATTGAACATATGGGTATATATTCATGAATATATGGAAGACAGCTGAAAGTTGTTGCCTTCTTTTTGAACAACAAGTAAGACAAAACCCAATCCCAAGTGCATGTATCTGCATTTTATCCTTGGTTTCTCAGCATGGACCAGGAGCTTCTAGAACAGAGGAAACTGGATCCTGTGCTTACCCAGTCCCTAAGTCCAGACGTTTCAGAGCAATTAGTGTGATACATGATGACAGAAAGTATTTTTATTGTCTTAATCTGTTGTCTTCAGAAACACTAATGAATTAAGAGAAAGTGCATTAATTGTGCTCTAAAAGGATTTCGGCCAAACCCCTATGACAAAATATGTAGCAAGTCAAGCACAAGAAGAGGGTGTAGAACTAGATTTCATGCACAGTCTACGCTTTAAAGTGTCATTACTGAGATAACAATGTCAAGATAATTTAAAAGGGAACTTTTTAAAAAACCTTTTAAAAAAAGGAAAAAGATGCCTGAAGTCTGTGAGCTTTTAATAGGAACTGGACAACTAATTTCCCTTTCTGACTTTGAGAAAGTCTTGCAATGACAAAATGCTATGAAGCATTTTTCAAATATATCCTTGAGCTGTCTGTCTCTTTGCTGTATTTTATTTTATTGATATCTGTGTAGTAGTTTTAAACTACTGTAAAATATTTTTTGGATGTCTGGTTGATAGGAAACGACATCTACTGCCACAAGAAGCATCTGAATTGGGAAGTTTCCAAACACCATTACTTTTTTAAGCAAATCAATGAAAGTAGTTTTTACTATATAAAGTTTATATAATATTTTCTCTGGCAGTGTTTTTAGCTACAGTATTGGGTTAAAGTTTTAAAGAGCCTTCTGATTTCACTAATGTATTTGTAAGTTCATAACTAAACTAATTACAGTTTGCAGCAGTGCATCTATTTTCAAAATGTGGTCTCATGAGGTATTACTGCTGTGTAGTGAAAATGAGTCACTGACTTTTCCTTTTCTTCTTCAGAAATAAAGTCTTGCAATCCTAATGTGTTCCAATCAAAGGAAGTAGGTGGTAATTTTTCTAATTTATTATTACAGGTATGATCTTAATTGAAGTGAAGCAGTTAAATACAGATCATCTTACGAAGGTTGTGCACTGGCTAAATAGACGTGCCATGACAAATGGCACACAAGTATGATTAGTCAGCTTCCCAGCTAGGAAGACATCTGATGATTTGTTTGGTTGCCTGATCTGTCTTTCAAGCTTCAAGCTAAGTTTTCTCCCTCCCGCAATTGTATTTTGGAATTATTCAGGAAAAGGGAAAGACTCTTTAGTAGTTGGGCACCCACTGAGTTTTCCTTTCCCTGGCTGAGTTGAGAGCTTCAAGAATCAAACTCCTGTTTAACCAGGAGGTGTGCAGGAGATAGAGGAAGAACAGAAGTCCCTTTGTACAAACATTAGTCAAAATTTCATGTCTGTCAAGTCCCCTGAAAGTTGACTCTGCCCCCCTGTTCAGTATTGCTGCTCAGATGTTTTTGATTATGTCTAGTCTCTATCCGGAATTTGCAATGATCTGAAGGCATCATTTCCCTGTTTCTATGAACTATTCTTAGTATGGTGGGAGACAGTATGGTTTTTTTACACAGCAGAAAGTTGCACTCTGTTATTTCAGCCAGTTAGCTGTGTCTACTCATTCACTTCTTAGTGGAGGCACAAATGAACAATCATTTAAGGTTGTAGCCTTGGACTCAGGCAAATTCAGTAGTGAATTTTCCTTTATTTCTGAATGATAGACAATTTTAGCTATCCAAATTCAAGGAATATCACTGTGTCTAATATTGGGGGAAATCAGAATAAAAAAGTGAAAAGAGAATTAATGTCTTGGGAGAAGTGTTACAACTTGATGTTTTGATTAAGTCTCAAGTTTGCAAGTCAGAGAAAATCCTGGAAGAATGGGTTAAATAAGGTTCTGACTTTAATCTCAGACAGAAACTGACACATGCTTATACCCAGGTCAGTATTCCTCGTAGAAAAACATCATCCGGAGTGTCTTACATGAAGATAGAATCCCATTTATAATGTCTG
The DNA here is from genome assembly GCA_013396735.1 of Grallaria varia. NCBI lineage: Eukaryota > Metazoa > Chordata > Aves > Passeriformes > Formicariidae > Grallaria > Grallaria varia. The sequence continues at coordinate 921,102 of VWZG01007624.1, forward strand.
GTAACTTTATATTTGGAAGACAGAGAAATCCCATGAAGATGAATTAATATTTGGTTACCTGTAAAGGGCATTTTTCTTTTCATCTCTGTACATCTCCTTCTAAGCATAGCAGTAGTAGTCTATTTTAATTTAAGTAAAGTAGTTATTTACATTTACCTAGTGTGAAGAGGAATTGCCTGGTAGCTGATCCATCCCAGATGTGCCCTCTTCAAGTCAGGGGTATATAGAAGTACTTGATCTTGTCTTCCCTCTCTCAAACACAGACTCAGGACATTTTTTGTTGCTTAAGTGCTTTATGTAGTGTTTGAAAGTGAGAATGCTGACTTAGCAGCGTGGTTTTTCAGGGGACAGTGCTACTTATCCTTGTTAAGCAGCTGTACAATAAAAATACCATAATCTGGAGCTGTCTGGTGAGTTTGTGGCCATACCATTTTAAACTCTACTGGTAGTGTTTGTAAGAATATTTTTGCATATATTCCATATATAATTGTTGCTTTTCTAAACTACCTCTTCAATTACATTACACATGGAATATCCTGGATGAAATCCTGGTTCCAATAAAAGCATTTATGTTCTTGATAACAAAATAACTGAGCCAATTTCTATGAGACCTGAAAGCCTGAAGCTAGAAATTGGTCTTAAGTAACACAGTGTGATGGAGAAGGCAAAATATTAAAGAATTTGAGCATCAAATTGGAGACTAACTTTAATGTTCTTTGGGGACAGCATCCAAAATTCTTTTCTCATGCTAAGTTTCTCACTAACTGCTTGGCACAGTATTTCAAGCATAAAATGCTGTTATGGATGGCTTTCCTAGACTTGCATCTTTAGAAAATTGCATCTGTAAGAGAATTGTGCTCTTTTTCCAAGCCAAAACTAGGACAGAAAGTCCTAATTTACAATTTTTTTTTTTTTTTTTTACTTTAGAAAAATACTTTTAATGGGTTTTTTTGCAAAATACTTAACCTTCCATGAAATCCAGCAAGCAACACTGTCTGCCTCAGATCCCTCCTTTAAAGAAAGACAATGGTGTTGTTATTGGTAATAGGTATTGATAGATGCTATATGTATTCTTTGCCATTAAGCAAACTTAAATCCATGCCATCAAAAAGAAAGTAATTATTAAGTTGCTTAGATCAGGCTAAAACATGCAATGGAAGAAGAAAATGTAATTTTCCAGCTTGTGTTTTCATTATTCATTTGGCATTTGCTGTTAATAATATATTGCAATACAGAACAAGGTAATGCAGCACACAGAGTGTCTTATTATCAAGTGTCCCCAAGGCTCTTCAAAATAACATCAAAAAGGAGACCAAAAAACAATAGCTCTTCTCTAAAAGAGGCTTTAAGCTTTTATTTAAAATATAATGATTTGGGGTCCCATCAACTTCAAAAGAATTTTGTTTAAGGCTATGTCTCTCCCTTTCTTTTTTTAGTTTGTGTTTGCACTGTTTACTGTAGTTCATAGGAAGAATAGTTTCAGAAACAGAGAGGGGAAATAGCTCTTCTAGTGGTAGTCTGCCTGGCAGTGTTTGCAGACTTGTGGGAAAAGGTGTTTAGTGGGAGTTCGTGGCAGTGCACTGCTATCTGCACGTCTGGTGTGGAAGGGAGGCCTAGGTTGTCAATTACTACACATTGTAGATAGTACATTCCACAGCTGCAATACACGATATATAACTTCATGAGAGGATGCAGTTTTAAGGAGTTGACAAATACAGCAAATAGAGACAATCCTAACAGAGGCAAGGCAGCCACAGGCAAGTGCTCCAGGTCCAAGCAGTAGTGAGGCTGAGCATGTAATCTCAACAGGTACATGTGCAAAGACAGGTGTAAAATACACATAAACACAGCAGGCCACACAGGCAGAAGCACACAGTATTCATACAGAAATGAACTGCCCAACAGCCTCCTCCTGTTCCCCATTCTTGCAGATCAGGATGCAGAGCTGTTAGTGGGAAGTACCTTTAGTTGCTGGCACCCCAGACACAGGGTCCTCAGTCCAGCTGCTGGCATTTACGCCTCCATACATATGCATATATACAGATTAGGGATTTCCCTTACCTAAGAAAATAGAGTTTAATAAGACAGGACTGACTATGCTGATCAGGTGCAGGGCATGGCAAAGAAAACATGCTGACCACTACCCTGTTTATTAATAACTATCCCCATTTATGCCCTTATCCCTCATTTCCTGCACTTGTTCTGTAATAAATGCAATCCCCAAATGGTCTTGCCTGCATCCTGCAATGTGCCCCATACCCCTCAGATCATGAGGTGCCCCAGATAGCCACTCCCACAGACCCACTGTGCTGGGGCACCCCTGGGGTTGCTTGGGCAAGGGTTCATTCCTCTGCCTGTCCTACTGAGGTTTCCCCACCTGTGCCTCTTTGTGTGGGCTGATGCTCTCCTGTGACAGACCTGAGTGGTGCCAGGGCAGGATGATATGGAGATTCCATATCTCCTATTGTGCCTCTACTCCTTTCCACTTCTGCAGATGAGCTATTTATTGCACAGCCTAACATTAAGGAACTTGTATTTTAGAGATTTATTGGTGCTGAATAGGAACACAAATAAGGAGGCAGGGGAGCAGGCCCGAGGTGCCACCCTCTTTCATATGTCTGTATTGGCTCTACACAGTACAAAACTGCAGTCAAAGCTATTCTGCATGTTAGAGCTCCAGGATTAATGATGATGAGTCAGCCTGTGCTGCAACTGCTGTCATCACTGCAGTTCAGTTAAAATATACATAAGCCCTATTTAAATTAGCTGTGATCTCGCAAAAATTGCTCATGATGATGGATAAATTCATAACTACTTAACTAATGCTTCTGGTGACCTTGAGTAGTGATGCCATCCAGACACAACAAGGCTGCTAAAATTATCTTTGAAGATCATGCTGTTTTGTGGCATCTCCACTGAGTCAACTGGGGGCAACTTCACTAGCTAATGCATTCATTTAGCCACAAATGACATGAAGTGATTTGTGGGTTACCAAGGGCTTAGACCTCGTTTCTCATCACTCAGGGAAGCTAATATAGAGGCTTTGGTTGACTAATATCGCAGAAAGGAAACATCACTGGAATAATTTAAAACATGTTTTCGTGAAACAGAAAGCGTGAATAGATTTTCAATAGACTTAGGTCCATATTGCCAGTGTAATAAATTCTTTACAGTTAGCCAAAGCACGGTGAGGATATAAACCACACTTTACTAGGCACAGGTATATTTAGTCAAAAAACTGTTTACCTGGATATTGTAGTGATTGAATGAATGAGATCAAATGTATAACCCCTTACTATTTCATTAATGTCCACAAGAAGAGAGATTTTGCACCCCTTATATGGATCTCAATTACTCCATTTTAGCCAGAATATTAAGCTAGACACTGCATTAGATGTCTGATAGAAATCTAACGATCAGTGTGGAGGCCGACACTCTCAAATGGTTTGGACAGGGGTAAAATGCCTGACTGCTCTCTATGCTATTTCTTAGCCAAAATTTCAAGTGCCAGTGAGATCAACTGAGTGTACACAGAATAAGTGAATGTAAAATGTACCAATTAATGAGTCAGACCGCACAGACCGAAGAATTTTGCTAGTGCCTGTAGTTAAGACCATGTCAGGAATTTTTTTATTGCTACTTTCCATTTCAGGGCCCTGTTATGTAAAAGAAACTCTCTTGGGTAATTTTTAAAATTTGATATACTTTCTTGACAATACACTTGTCATGAGTACAAAAAGAAAAGAGAAATTTTGAGGTCACTTTGTTGCATGTGCAAACTTGGTTTACTTCATAATGTTTTCCATGACCAGCAGACAACAGTGTGGATGAGACATGTCAAACTTAATGAAAAAGCTGCTTTGATTTGCTCTGGGGCATAAGGGACAAAGTTTTGTCACTTGAAGCCAAGGGATGAAAGTCAATATGACTCAGTATTAGAGGAGTCATAGCTTCTCTGTCCTTCACTTTGCCCACCTGTAAAATGGAAAGGATGGAGACTGTCAAAATTACTAGTTTGTGAAGATTTAAACAGTGTTTGAATAACTCTGTGTTAAAAGTTTGTTGGAATGAAAATGATAAGGATTTCCATTAATGCAGAAGTAGTGCCAGTGGTGGTGCTTGCTAAGAATTTTATTGGCAGTTAACAGTATTGTGTTCCCATAGGAGGGTTAGAGAAAAGTAGCTTTTGAACTTGTGAAAGTCAAGCATAAATCAGCTTAGAACAGGCTATTTAGTCCTGAGTTTATCTGCTCATTTACTGGTCCCATCTTATCATTAACAAATTTCAAGACCATTTCAAATTAAGAAATCTCTCAGAAACCTTGATACTTATGATGGGTTTCTCATCAGACATGACTACTAATGCATACTTCACTATGCAACTCATGATATCATTTTTTATTAAGGTTACTGTATCACTGGCCTTGGACATTCAGCTTCCAAGGTTTTCTTCTGATCAGTATATTTAGACAGACCTCTCATAAGCTGATAATGAAGCTGAATTAGTTGAAGATAATAATGATTTTTTGAGCAGTTCTGTTAAATATTACTTGGGAAATAGCTTTGCATTTTTCTAGATTATGCAAGGTAGAAACAGTCCAGTCCCATGAATCAAAACAAAATGCTTTGATAAGGCAACATTATGAATCAGCTGTCACCTTGTACAAGAGATGGATTGGCAGTGGAAAAAGTAGAGAATGAATCATATTTATGAGACATATTGCAGTGCAATTTCCTCAAATTATGCAGGACTTGAGACATGTTCTCAGAGACAACCTTAAAAATAAGAGAAAAAATTCAGTTCTGAGCATTGTCGGTAATACTCCCAAACTCTAATTCTTTATTCTCATCCATCAGCCCTTTTCAGAATATCCAACTAAATGAGTCTCTTTGTAAAATACCTCTTATTTTCCAACTTTCCTTGCCTAATTAAGGAATCTTCCAATAAAACCTGATTTTATTTTGGACAAGCTGAATGCAGTTTTTCTGGAGCCTGCAGGGTAGAAGGCATTGTTCTTAGATGAGAACATTATCTGCCTCAACATTATCTGATTCAGATACAAAGTAATGATCTCAACAAAGCAAAGGATAGTGTTTACTCTCCAATGTTAAAAAAACCCCAGAACTATGGAAGGGACCAACTTGAGAACAGATGTGGTCAAATGACATTGAGGATTTTAGATTAACTTCAGTGACATTTATGTTCTTGTTACTCAGAAATGTGAAGAGGAGAGTGACTGATGTGTGGTGCCTAATGGACAAGAGTGTTCAATATTTACATATGCCTCTAACCTTTCCCAGACAGTGCTAGAAAGATGAGCTATATGAACACCTGTGTGCTCTCAACAGAAAAAAAACAATGTTATGTGTGAAGGCACACATTTAAAAATTTTATTTAGGTTTTATATTTATTTTTTAAACTTTCTGCTTAAACAGGAGAGTTTTCTACTGAGGAAAAAGTAGTTACTGCTACTCAAAATGGTGGTGCTCTCTTTCTGTATTCCCCTGTTAGTTTGACTCCATAACTAGATTGATGGAGGACTGACAAATATTTTAGAATCCTTTATATTTAATACACATCCTAACCTCGCTCAGGTTAGGTTTCGATTTATCAGTCTCAGATTTTCAAACTTTATCAGAATTATCAGTCCCCTGAAGGGCAAGAAATTGTCCCTGTCAGCTTCTTTCATGAATTTAACCAGCCCCTTCTGACTCACACACTTCCTTCTGTTGTGTTCAGGTGGGGTTCTCCTTTGAAGTGTTTATTTTTGCACCACATTTTCAATTTTTTCAGGCCCTAAGGTTCATGTTTTGGATCAGTCAAAAATGAAAATTTTATATTATTGCTTCACTGTAGGTGTGTTTTATATCTCACTGTGCACCAAGCAAAAATTAAAACCTTTGCACAACTTGAACTTCACAGCATTATAGAGACATTCAACAAATATGAAGTTACTCAAATCCCCAAAGCGCACTGTGAACTAAATTAGTTCTCCCATTTAATGTTAAGTATCTTTTGAATTTTGAAGGTACCAGCTGAATGCACTCAGTAATAGCTTTTTTGATCCCTTTCTTAATTTCTTTGTATTATGAAGTTTTCCCCACATTTTTATCAATTGTTCCTTTTCTTTAGCTCAGCAATATAATAGAGTAATTGAAATAATTCACTAGCATGTAATCACTTTGCATTAAAAGATACTAATGATAACACTTCTGACTTATTAAGGAACCTTTTCTTTCCCTTCATTGTCACAGGGTTGTACATATTAGATTTGGAGCCTCTTCCAAGTGGGCAGTTGTTTCACAAAGAGTCCTTAAGTTGCAGAATTTAATATGAATAACTTTACATGCCATTTCCCAGTATAACTCCATTTAAATGATTGTGTAATTCAGTGTAACTACATAAAAATTGCTTCCAATTACATAATAGTTACAGAGTAGTCAGTGTTTCAGTGTAAAAGGTAATTGATTCTTAATTTTTCTGTCTTGAAAGAAAGGACACTGATTATAATTTCATTAGGGTGATTGAAATGACTGCAAAGAGAAAGAATCAGCCACATATATACAGACTTATTTTATGTTTGCCAAAAGTACTGTTGGTTTTTCTGTCTTCCAGGTCATCATCATCATGGCTCGGCTTCGCGAACGAAGATTTGGGAAGGGCTCTCCCCACGCTTGCTGCAAGCGCGCTGATGGCTAAAGAGGCCGATGCGAGATAGGCAAGTCCGGTTGCAAAAGGCACAGCAGAAAGTCTCCATAGGCGGTGTTGGTGAGGCACGGTTCTTTCTGCATTGTCTTTTCTCCTCCAGACTGATTCTGCGTGCGTTCTCAAAGGAATCAGCAGCGTTATGGATGTAATGTTTGTAGAATAGTACGGTAAAGAACAGAAGTACAGAAAAAGAGTTTCTGGGCTATTGCCTTGTCTTTTGGTTTGGGTTTTTTTTTATTTTTTGATATGTACTGATTTGCTATCCCAGAAGCAAACTGAAGATAAAGCAGCCTTGGTAGGCAAGTTACTTCAGGACAAATAGCTATGTACAGTAACAACAAATAGGCAGTTTTACTAGTCAGATTTGAGCTTTGTCAATTATAAACTCACTCAGCAAGCAGAAGTGGGCTGTTAATCAATTAGTTGTTTGGGGTTTTTTTCTTAGCCCCCAGGGCTCGTTCTCTTCTCTGTCCAGTGAGGCCTTGTGCAGCCTTCTTGTCCCCGTCTCCCATGGAACCCAGCAGGGCACACAGGCCAGGGCACAGCTACAGCTGCAGTGTCATGTTGGTGTGGTTCAGCCACCATGTGAGTCAGGGATTTTACATTATTTTTACACTTTCATAGAAGTGGAGAGTCAAGCGTTGCATATCTGGCCTGTCTGCTACTAGATGGAGAGCCTCCTGCAGAAGGGCAGTTTTCCCATGATCTTCACCACCATTGTGGGAAGTTTCATTCTATTGTCATGGTAAATGAAAGCCTTTTGACCAAGGGATACAATTATTCTCCATGGTGGAAGCTAGGTAAAGTCTGAGGGTACCTTTTACAATGCTTGGAGTAGCATAAAAATTATTTTCTCTGTTACTGGTCTACACTTATCCTGAAAACGTGACCACGCTGCATGCCTTTTGATGTGCCGTAGTAACTGTAATCAATAGGATTATTTAACTATGTTCAGGTTATAGGACGTTTATTCACATGAAAAATTTCATTCTGACCGTGCAGTCAGGTTTCTGTCTTTCTCTTACTTCCCCATCAGAAAAAATTATTCTAAAGGCCACCAGCATGAGGCTAACAAAAGAGAGCTGTCAGGTGAAACAACAGCCAGCTCTTCCAAGGAAATGAAATACATTTAAACAATAAGTGAACCTTGAAGTGGCCTTCATGGATGGTTGCCTAGTGATGAGATCATCCAGTGCAAAGAGTGGCAGTTCAGATCCGGAAGACTTTAAAAAGTCAAGGATTTTTTTTCCAGTTTTGGACAAGGAGCTGCATAGGTAGTGCTTTCGTTAGCTCAGAGCTCCGATCATTGTCATAGTCATCCTCTGAACCCACTATCACAGGTTCATACCCTTCTTGTGCTCTTGAGCCCCAGAGCTGCACGTAGAACTCCAGGTGATTTACTGGGAGAGTTTGGTAAAATATTATAAGAAAAAGATGCTCCAGTCTGGCTTTGTCATTTTAGGTATTAAGTGTTCCTTTGGCAGAGCAGTCTGCAAAAACTGGCAGTGACTCTGTACTCCCATCAAATAGATGCAGACTGTTAGACAGGTTTCATTGATGCTTTGGTGTCTCATGTATATTTACTTTTTTACTCACTAATATTTTAGCACCTTAAGCCAAAAAGCTTTCATTCATTCAGAAAAAATCTATACTTTCTTTGCATGTAAAAATCACAGAATTAAGCAAAACCAGCTGTTCCACAATGTCCGTCAAATAGTTTTGGTTGCACAAAAACTTTATAAATTGTGCTGCCAGATTAAAAAAAAAACCAACAAGCAAACTCCAAAACAAAAAACAGAGGGAAAATACCTCCATTTACATGAGATGTAGAAATGTGTTGCGTTGTCATGTGAAATATGACTTTATGACTCTCTTTGCCTGTGTGAAAGCTGGAAGAGTTGTTGAATCTGAATATCCAATGAAATTTCTACTTAGTACCTTACAGAACAAGACTACAGTGGTAAGCTTACTTTCATCCCACAGTGACTTAACTTGCCCTCTTTCCTGTCCCATTTCAATCTTCAGATAACTTGTTGCCCTCCCATCATGTCAGCTCATTTCCTGAGTCTTCTGTCATGATTTTGATTCCTGATTCTTCACAGTATCTTGAATCACTTCTAGACCTGATCTGACCTGTCTGAAGACACATGGTGATGGGATTAACTAGAGTGCCTGATGTATGGTTGCTGATAACACATATTTATTGGGTTTAGTTCACCAGTATGTCTAAAGCTGGCAGAAGTTTTCCAGGGAGTCAGCAAATCATTCTGTCTCACCACAAGAAGTTGCTAGTCACTCATCAGAGTGGCAAATCCTGTCAATAAGTACCCACTGATAGCAGCTCTCAAAAGAGGGGTGGCTCTCTAGAGAAAAATGAGCTGAGGACATCATGTGACATAGAATATCCACAGATGGAGCAAGGCTGTAGTGATTCCTGTTTATCATTCCTGTTGCAGTAGATTTAGATCTGAAGAAAAAAGCCCTGACTATCCTGAGCTATAAAGTTCTGTGATTTTGAGGGCCAGTATGTTTTCAAGTTGTTGTCTAAAGAATAGGAGGATGGGAGGTTTTCATAATTACAAATTTCTTATATAATTTTCCCCTGGTGATGTAACTAAGCTGGCTGATGAACAGCAGTGTGCTGAGTCAGGCTTTTTACCACATACTGCTTGAGTGGCAGAGAGTACCACATAAGCCAAAAAGTGGGTTTAGAGCAACTCAGAGGTGGGACTATCCATGGACAGGTGTCAAAAGCACCATTACTGCAATTAGAACTAACTGTGTCTGTTTTTGTTGGCAAACTCAGCAGGGGTTCAAGAACTGTGGTAGGTCTCATGCCTGTGTTACTGGTGTCACCCCAAAGGCAGTGCTCCCATGTTATACCTGTGCTGTGAGAAGAGTTGGAGCAGGGGTTTGGCTTCTTGTTCTGTTATAATAATATATATGTATTATATACATGTAGTAATATGTAAATTGTCAGTCATCAGACAAACTGAAGGAATGAATGTCCCTTTGTCCCGGAAACCTTGAAAAGTTATAAACAGTATAAAATCTTCTCTTGCATCAGAAAAGACATGATTTTTCAAACACATATTCAAGAGCAATCCTTTTGTTTAGGGTGTGTGTGTGTTCATTTTTGGGCAGGTGACCAGATGATTTTAAATAGTTTTGTCCTTTGTGTTTTTATACAATTTATTGTTTATCAAAATTTTTTCTTATTTAGCTGAAAAGGGAGAATAAAAGTCTGCACCTAAAATGACAGAAGTAATTTTTGCTGATGTAATTTTATTTTATGATTTAAGCATTTGTGAGTCGTACATAATAATTTAACCAGGACTTAATCAGTGCAGAGCAGATATCTGTCACAACCTTTCAGATTCAATAATTTTTTACAGCTGCTTTGCACTCATGGTCACATATTTCAGTGCTTGTCTACTCCATACACCATGCCAAATGAGCACATAGGCAAACAAATTTGTATTCAGATATTAAAATGCAGATGGTTTTACTTGAAAATTGTTCATTAATTTCAGGCCCATGTTTTTTTTTTAAATAACCCTGTTCAAGTACCTCATGTAGTGCAGAACTTGTGCAATCTAAAGCAGTAATGAGCTTTCCTTACTCACTGCCTGCTGCTGCACAACCCCAGTTCCCATTTGGTGGCAGCTAAAGGCCAACTGTGATAGCCCTTGCTTATGAGGCACACACATGTGCGTCAGCTGTCACATAAGATGCAGAGCAGTCTGTAATTTTTACATTCACTCCTTCCACAGGTGAGATCAGAAGGGTTTTGTGAGCTCTCGGCACAGGGAGAGGTGTCTTGCTGCAAAGCAGTGCTCCTGTACGTGGAGGGAGGAAGCCGGTGGGGTTCACTCAGCTGTCTGAAAAGGCCAAACACTTTGTAGCTGATCATTTCAGCTACCAGCTAGGGAAAGGGTGAACACAAAACAAGACAAGTGCTGTGCAGTGGAAACAGTTTTAATTTTTATGATTATGTTATTTTCTTAAGTCATTGTTGGCTTTAACCACAGCTGGCAACTAAGTACCACCCACCAACTGCTTGCTTACTTTCCCCTCACTGCTAGGGAGAAGAATTGGAAAGAAAGGTAAACCTTGTGGGTTGACCTAAGAGTTTACTAATGGAAAAAAAAAACCAAAGTATAATAATAAGATACTAATAATACTACTAATATTCATATTACTACCAGTAGGAGTAATGAAAAGTAGAGAGAGGGAGAACTAAAAGCCAGGAGAAACAACTGATGCACAATACAGTGGCTCACCATCCACTGACCAATACCCATCTCATAAAAGAGCAGTGATAGCCCCCTTTCAGGTACCTCCCCTGAGTTTATGTTCAGAGCATGGCCATGCTCCCTCCCAGCTTCTTGTGTACCTGCTCACTGCCAGAGCATGGGAAACTAAAAAGTTCTTCACTAAGGGTAAGCTCTACTTGGCAACAACCAAAAAATATCAGTGTGTTATCAACATTATTCTCAAACCTAAGCACTGTACCATCAACTAGGAAGAACCAGCTGAAACCAGTACAGTTGTATAACTTAGTATAGTAGAAGGTAGTTAAGTAAAGAAAGTTCAGAATGAAATCTTTGAGTCCTGTTGCTTTTTGCTCTATTCTGTTGTGGGTGCTATTTTTTTTTTCCCTCTTTTGAATATATTTTAGCAGGAGAAATTCAAACACGGTAGCAAGTCTGCGAGAGCAAGTAGGGTAGCAGGGGCTCTAACTTCTGACAGTATTTGTATAAGTTTAACTAATTCAGCTGTAGCATGCTGTACATATCAGTAAGATAAACAAGCATTTTCCTTCACTATCACAGGCTGCCAATTCTTCCTGTCATGTAAGTCACAGTTTTCATGTGTTTTATCTCAATTAAGTTCCATCTCTAGGGCACACTGCTGCATATTACTGCTCTACTAATGAAGCGATAGCTTTATGGCATATCTTTCTGATTCCAGCAAACACAGAACAAGCACAAGTCAAACATTCCCTTGACAAATTGTGTGAGCTAGGCTCTCATTTCTATCCAGAAAAGAATCTGTTTAGCTGAGATGAGAGAATGTCTAAGTTACTATACATCTAAGTTCTGCGACTGTTGATCTTGGCTGTTCTGCTGGTGGATTATTCCAAATGCCAAAGGAAGAGGGGAGCTCTTCTGCCAGCTGGGACCCTCTAGAAACTGTGAGAGACCAGGTGTAGAAATGGTACCTGCTAGGACAGCTCTTCCCAGGCCTTATGGCAAGCCAGAGTGGCTTCTTGCAGGTAGTGCAGCCATTGCCCGGAGCAGGAAGAAGATGAGGAGAATGGTGATCTGCTGGTAGTACACCCTCAGGCATTGCACACTGAGCTCAAGTTTGTTTGAAAGAAAGGTGATATCATTAGAAATGAAGTTTATAATAGACTTTTCCATTTTCTGTTCTCTGCTTCCAGCTCCTGATACAAGTCAATGTTGTTCTCCTTCGCTCTAGTCTCTTCCAATGGTGCTGAATGCTGATGAGCTAATACTTGGCTCAAAACCAGCAAGTAATTTCCTGCTAATTAATTTGTTTTCTCTATACCTGACCTGAATTTTTTTCAGGTAATTTGCAGGTTGGGTAACCCATCAGAATCAAACAATTTTCAGGGGTACCCAGGAGTACAATGAGTAATGGTTATTTTGAGTCTGTCTTCCCTCAGACTCTTTCTCTCTCAGCATTAGGGTTTTATTGCTATTATAGCACTTTGCATATAATTACCAACAGCTTTAGGTTATAATTATATTGGCATTTAGTACATTTGTAATGAGGAAAGAATGAACAAAGCAGTGAATTAAATATGTGATGACTGTTGATGTTGTGTGCCTTTTGCTTTCTTAACAACTTCATTAATATTTTGTAATGTTTATGAGGAGCTACCTGGAAAAGCAGCCATTGCATGAATTTAAATATGTCACAACTCTAGGAGCTAAAAGGAAAAATAAACAGGATAAGCAGATACCCATTAGGATTTAGATTTTTTTAATATGAACTAAAAAAATTACTGCAATCATTTGCTTATTTATTACACACAATATTTTCAAAAGGCAGCAGCAGTGGGCAATTGCTGCAATAAGTGATAGGACTCCTGTTGTCCTCAGTAAGAACAGATGTAAATAGGTACCATTCACTCAAGAAAATACCATGGAGTGGCTACTGTTTGCAAAACAGTTCAAATGTCAAAGCCTCTGCTTTTGTTCTTAAGATAACATCCATACACACTATCTGTTCTGTATTTTCTCTGCAGATGATCAACACGAAATATAGTTGAACAAGTACTTTTTTGCCACCATATATGTGGAATAAACTTACGATTGTCTCTAGGAAATTTATAATGTCTCCACTTTACAAACATGAGTCAAAGCATTGTATATGCTTGACAATGTTCCACAATTTGTCTGCATGTATGTAGACCTAAAAGTGTACTCAGTTGTATGTGTATGTATAAATATAAATACACAGTTACAGAATGAGGAGTCTAAATTATATAGCACACTAATGGCAAAGAGAACACTGGGTCCCAGCTGCCTGACTCAAGCAGGTGATCATAGGCTTTGAAGATGTCAGAGGCTATTTCATACTCTTGTCCTTCCTCCAATATACCGTGTTACACCTGTGCCACTGACACTCCTTGCAGCACAGATCATGAGGATGAGTTAGCACAACTACAAGTTTAGCAGCAGGCTAGGGTGGAGTTTATTGTAGTTGATGTTTGCATGGGTACCACTACTGTTTCACTCACAGCCTGACTTGGGTCCTCTTCAGGAACACAGGACTGCAAATTTCTGGTTAATGTGGGTGAGTCGCTTTAGGCAACACAGCTAGTTTCCAAATATTTTATTTTTCTTTTAATATCACCTGAATATGTCAATGCCGTTTGTGCGTGGTACAAAATCACTGCTCAATATGCTGGCCAGTTTTTACAGTCCCATGAACTCTAGAAGGGCAGGTATGAAAGAAACAACGTCTCAAAATACCTAAACAAGTTCATGTTGCTGTGTGGTCACAAGAGAACTATAAAGCTTAAATCCTAGAGACATGGGTGACTGCACAAATCCGAAATCAGACAAACATGATGGATTTGTTTTGTTAATAATGCCACAATACTGGGCCTATCTGTCTCTCTCTGTCTGGTCTCAAGCTAAAAGGTACTGACTGTAAGATATTATTGAATATGTGAGATAGGATTGTAAAGCATAAAATAGAGCCATTGAGAACATTTGCTATAAACTATCAATGCCATATAAGCTTGGTAAAACACACTTTTCCTGACTAAATTAATTGAGCTTGTAGTTATCAATAAAGATGATGAGTATTTAGTAAAATGGTGCTTATAACATATTTCAAATCAGTATGAGAGGTTAGAATTTGACAGTATAGATGAAGATGTTTCTAAAGATTGATCTTTCTAGTGATTTTATTTCTAGATAGCATCTCTATATAGTGCAAAGAGCACTTTTACAAGTGAAATTTGAATGTTGATTTGTAAACAAAAGACAATTTACAGAGAAAGAAAATTTGTTTAGTTTAGAATTTGTTTAATTTAGAAACAAGATAAGTGAACCAACTAAAAATAATTGGTGATTGAGAGTATTTACAATTTTTTTCATATTCAAATGATTAGCATTAAATGCTTCACAATATAACCTTTTATGTCTTTGCATAGTACAGAAAAAGGTGTACAGGTAACAGCAGTCAAACAAGTGGAAACATTTGTTGATGTTTCTCAAATGCAGAATATTAATGAGTTTCTTCTACAATGTTCTACATGTATATAAGAGTATTAAAAGAAAAATGTATCATGTCTTCTGTCTTTTCCTGGGCAGCTAGAGAAACCAGGAGTCAAGATCAGTATGGCTATATAAGAATCATGCTTCTTTCTGTGTAGGAGCCATAATACTCCGCTGGAGAAAAGTATAGGATTAAAAGTGTCTTTGAATTGGAAAGCTAAGCTGTCTGCAATCAGGAAATGACACAATCAAGCTCCTGAGCATGTATTTCAAAGTCATTCCAACAAGTTGTTTACTGCCTAGGATTTCTCAGTGTAAAAAGGCACAGGGATTTTTTTTTTTTTTTAAATGGACAAAATGTTTGCTAGCATTTCTGCAAACTGCTGGTATAGTAAAAGCTAAGGAAGCACCCTGCAAATAATAGAGACAATTTCAGGTCAGTACACTGAAACTTTTTTAATTTATAGGTACAAATGAAATTCTATAATAAGTGAATCTCACTAATTTTGTCATGCTTACCTGTCTTAAAGGATCTGACCCAAGGACTTCAGCCCTAGATGACAACTTAAATTTCTAAAGTTATATAGCCCTCAGTAAGATTACAGTGTTGCATGGTGTGAGGGAGAAAACATCCTGCATAAGTACTGGTAAATGCCAGACTGCCAAGTGATGGACCCAGTGCCTTAACCCTGGCAGGATTTTCTACACTGAGATGTCTTTACGTATCTTTTCTGTGAAACCTGATGAAGAAGGATTTTCTGAGTGAATGATATCCCTGTGAAGATAATGATAATGAGCCACCAAGCAACGTATTGCATAGAATAATAACAGTGTGATGGTCTCTAATTCAAAACTTTCTATCTCTACCCAAATTTGAAAGCTGGCTCTAGGTGTGAATCTGAATACAAAATAAGCACCTGGAGCAAAGCCGGAAAATGGACTCATCAGTTGCTTCTCCTGACAATCAAGTTTCAAAATTGCTCACAGTCTTTTTCCTGTTTTTGGATTAATGAATTCATAGTATTTTAATGTGATAAAAGTTATTCTAAGTTTCAAGATTACTGTTATCAATTAGCTAATCAAATCTTTGTTGGCTGGGATTTTTTTTTAAACAGAAAGGGGAATAAACCCATAGTTTTTGAACTATGTTCTTCTCATGAACAGAAATCAGAAAAGTCATTACCTTATAAACATTGTGTACCAACTAAGAGGCAAATTATATGAGTTTTCATTTTTCAAATTTTATGCATAAGGCATAAAATTCCTTGAGAGCAACAATATTCTGCATGATCTCATAGTAAACAACCTTACAGAAAAACTGTGATAAAGTATCTTTGATAGGTATATGAATGCCATGAAAGCTAATGCTCTGCTTAATGGATGAACAACTTCACCAGCATCCATTAATTTGTATATGAATAACCTGTAAGTATAGGTGGTCTTCAAGTTAATTATACTTCAGCTAAGCATGACAGGAAGAACTTAAAATGAAATGGCCTCCTTGAAGATGTGGTAATGGTGAACAACAGGACAGATAATCATGAAGGATTGTCTTACTGGCTCATAAATCCAGGTCAATGCTGACAAAGCTCAGCTCTGGGGATGACAAAGCTCCTCTTTCTCCTGTGATGTTGACTCGAAGATGCCAGGCTAATGATCTTATTCCATTAAGGTCTTTCTAGTGCCATCATTTGACGGTGTGTTGTTTGAATGTTTATATTCATCTTCTTTTAGTTATCAGTTGACTTTTTAGGCCGTGGTACATCTGACAAAAGTAATTCTGCAAACTGTTTGTTCCAGTCAAAAATTTTAATCCACACATTTGCTATTGTTTTTAACATGTTGTGCTAGTCAATGGGTGGTCATTCCATTCTTTCGGAGGCAAAACTTGCGTATTTAATTAGGAATATTTAAAATACAATAACAAATCAAAATGGACCCCCCCTCCCAAGTGTTTCTGAAATTTCAGAAAGATCATTTATATTTTTGTTAATTCAGCGAAGTTATCACTTTTTAGATTGATAGGCATTCAAAATGAAATTGCTGAAAGGCGTTTTTCTTGTGCTTTCTTCTAGATGGATTATTAACAGAAGTTTTGTCTAATTGTCAAATATTTCAGAAGGGATTTTCAGTCTTTCTATGCATAAAATCTGTATCTCTGATTATTCCATGTCCTTCTCTTACTTATCCATGCGTGTTCCATCTGCTTAAAGTGAAAGTGTTATTGAACATAGTATTCAAGGTAGAGTAACGCAGCCATGTCCGTTGCTATTAAACTTGCAGATCCTTCATCTCATATTAAAGTGACTAGATTATCTGTGTTTTCTCACTTATTCTCTGTTACCCTTTTTTTTCAACAGTGAATTTTGTTTGTCCTTGCAATGCCCAGCTGCCTCTTTGATAGATCTTTCAGCAGTACCTTTCTGACATCTCTGTTTTGCGTAGAAAAACAATATTGTGTATATATATATTCTAGTTTATAATACATACTAGTCTGCCAATCAACAAGCTAATAAGAGGAAAGTTTTCTGTTATCCCTTTTCTTCTGAATTGACTTGATTTTTGGAACTATATATGTACATAAATAACACATAATCAGTGTTATGCAGATACTGTATTACTGTAAGTCAGTGGATATTTGTGACTGATCCAGTGGCTAAAAGCTTTGCTAATGTAGCTAATAGTTAAGTGCTTACCTTCTAGACACAGATCAATATGACATTAGGGACCTATTTTTTCCCCCCTCAGTTTTACCTGCCCTCATCTATTTACTTTGCCTACTTCCATTATCTCTATATTAATACAAGGTATCTGGAGTGAAACTGAGTTATAAATGAGTCCTAGTGTCTGTGTTTATTAAAAATCATATGTATTGCAAGATTATGTGTACCTTTGGTCAAGAATTAAAGCCTGAGAGATTGTGTTGGTTTGGCTGGGATGGTGTTAATTTTCTTCACAGTAGCTAACATGGGCTGTGTTTTGGGTTTGTGCTGGAAACAGTATTGACAACACAGAGATGTTTTTGTTACTCTGCCCACACCACTCCACCAGCAAGGAGGCTGGGAGTGCACAAGTGGCTGGGAGGGGGCAAAGCCAGGACAGCTGACCCCACCTGACCCAAGGGATACTCCACACCAAATGGTGTTGTGATCAGAATATGAAGCTGGGAGGAGACATTTGAAGCGATGGTGTTTGTGTTCCCAGGACATTGTTACGTGTGTTGGAGCCCTGTTTCCCTAGGGATGGCTGAACGCCTGTCTGCCCATGGGAAGTGGGGAATTAATTCCTTGTTTTGCTTTGCTTGCATGTGCAGCTTTTGCTTTACCTGTCTATCTTAAGCCATGAGTTTTCTCACTTTTACTCTTCTGATTCTCTCCCCCATTCCAGCATAAGGGGACTGAGAGAGCAGCTGTGTGGGACTTAGCCGATGCTGGAGGTTAGACCATGACTGATCTTACTGGCGTCTCTGTACCTTCATTTTCTTTATTTACATACCATTAGAAAGTAATGTTGAGGAACATATATTCTAGGAAAACGGACATTTTTCTGTTGTCATTATAAAATACAACAGGACGGGTCCTGAATTTTTACATCTTTTTTTATTGATTACGCAAACATTGGCTTCTTCTTCAGAGAGTTGGTTCAAACTGGATAGCGAATTAGTGAAGTGGGGATTTGACCTTGTATTTTTACTGCTACCAAGGCTATACAATGCAAAGAAGCATATAATAGCTGATCCTCTAAAAGTTCTTTGGTTTACATAATTGGAAAATATGATCAAAAAAACTTGCTTACTTATTCCACTAACTGTATTATTTTAGTTTTCCCTTTGTACATACCTCAAGATTCTGAAAAGAAGAACAGCCTACACACTGCCAAGGGAAGACAATTTCTTGAAAGTCTTGGACAGGCCTGGTTTAAAAAGCTGCCATGAGACTAGAATGTGAAGTGTTCTGTTCTGGGATCTTCAGAAACTGACAGTTTAAAGAGGGCACGTTTCTTCCTCTGCCCTTTCATTGCTCAGTTTTTCCTACAGAAAGATGAAATGAGGTAAGGAAGAGTCTAGAAAGGTGGATAGCTTGTGCTTACAGCACAGCTCCTTTTCTTTTACATTTGCATGTAAATTGATCTAGAAATCCATCAGCTGACTCTGTTAATGAGGTCAAGAAAAACATGCAGAGTTAATCAAACCCAGATATAGTTTTTATTGGTTAACTGTCTCCAGGGATGGAAACTCAGGACCACAATTTTTCTTCTGTGCTTTCAGAAATACCTTGCCATAAGTGGTATTGAAATTTAATTTCATTGAAGAACTGCCTCTCTTTTCCCTTTTGCACAAAAGTTACCCATGCATGTCAGTCTTGTCATTTTAATTGAACTTATAGGCATGAATGGCATGTGGTGGAATTTAATCTGTCAGTGTAACAATAATAAATTATTGCAGTAGGCTTGATAAAGAAACCTGGGACTTTGTAGAGAATAGTAAAGAATTGGGGGTTGGAAGGAAAAAGTTTCATACACCTTTGCCTGACAGTCAACTTTTCTGTTTTATCCATTTCTTGTCATTTTGCTGTCTGTTGTTGCCTAATTATTCCAGACGCTATGCTCATCATATTCTGCATTATCGTTATTAGTCAAATGGTTCAATCTTTTTGAGTCTGCCTTTCAGACAGGATAATGTTTCTAGTTACTTTTACAGCACATCATATTTTTCATCCATTTTGCTTGTACTTTGAAATGAATTGTAGATATAAGGTTTATCTTCTGGAATCCACGAAGCATATTAGGATGAAATTAATTTTAGCTTTGAATCTGATTTATTAATTTTAGCTTTTGAACCTAAAAGGTTGTAAGACATTGGTAGTTGTGACCATGTGGCCTGAATAAAAAAATCATGGGAAGTGCTCAGATTCATAAGTATTCTAAATAATATCCTGCTGTAATACATGTATTTGTGAGAAGTGTATCCATAGAGGCCTCCCACATTTGAGTAGCCGACAGGGGAACATAGTAGGGTGCTCTTTTAAGCACTTGTGTAACTTATTTATACCAAGAATTTATGAGAGTTATGATGGGATTGCACATGAGAGGCCATGCAATTGAGCAAATAATACCTGATGCACTGGAGAAGAAGGAGTTGCAGTGTCTGGAAGACTGACACTGTTTAACAACTGTTGGCCATCTTACGTAGTTTTATATCTTAAGTACTGAGGACCCTGTCCTAGCCCCAAACTGTGATAATAGAACATGGTAGTTATTTTTTTTAAAGCATATATACCTCTTCTGAAAATTTGGTATAAAAAAAAAAAAATCTAAAAATAATTAGTTCTAAATAAAAATCTTTGTGGATGCCATTCCACTAGCAAATGTCAGAACCTTTAGAAGCCTAAATTAAGGTTTCCAAACATATGGAGAAATATCTTAAGCTCTTAGATACCCCTTTGCTGCATGCCGGGGTGAGGTGAAACAGCGCCAAACAGCAGACACTTGTGAAGCCTGGCTATATCTGCTAAGTGTGCCCAGAGCAAATCAACTCCACAGCAACAAGTCCCTGAGCAAATCCCAACATTCCCACTCATTGCAATTTTCAACAGGACCAGTGGGTAGAATGGTTGTAGTGAATTCTGCCTCAACAGTTTATGCATTTTCTATCATACAGGAGGCATGAGATGGACTTGGCCTCAGCAGAGGCCAGACTAACTGGTTGTCTCTCCCCACTGGGAATATTCTAACTGCTTGGACACTGAGTAATACTTCATACTGCCACGAGTTTTGTCAAGTTTAAGAGTATTATTTAGATATTTCAGTGAGTAAATGACTTTACAAGGAGGTTCTCAAATTGTAGAGGTATCATGAAGAATGCACAAGGACATCAGTTTGAATAAGTGAGCTGCTGAGATTAGCCTGAGTTAACAGGCAAGTGAAGGTTTTGGAGATTCGCAGAGTATGAAGAATGAGAGATAGAGGGATTATTTAGATTAAAGTATCACTCAAGACAGATACTGGACAGGGAGGACTGCATTTCTTTTGAAGAGAGCAGTAATGCAGTAGGCCAAGACACAAACTGAAAAATTTTCAGCAAATAATTTTCTCTGTGTGAATGTGTAAGGAAGGCACAACCTTAGCAATATTACTCAGAAAGAACGTGTAGATTTAAGAAAAGGTCCAGAAAAAATAATCTCACTGTTCACTCTGATGGAGGGTATAAATGTAAATCTTGAGATGCAGAACAGTGTTTCTGTTTTAGCCATACTGAGCCTAAACTAACAGCTGCACCACTGCCAGAGATGTCAGAGAGACTGAATGTGATTTTAGTTTAGATGGATAAAATTTTGGAATAGCAAAATAGAATGACAGAGAAGGTACTCAAATATGTACTTCATGAGAAAAAATTGCGGTCTTTAAGATCTGAGTCTGCCACATTCTTCAAATAGATTTTGAAAAAGCTGTATTTTAAACCTAAATTAAGTAATAAGATATTATTTGAGGCCCCTATAGTTATTAGGAAGAATAGGAAAGGCTGTGTTTTCCTCTCAGAGAGTTATAACAGGAAAATAGTTCCTCTTTCATATTTACCTTTGGTGTTAATTTTTTAAATAAAGGAACAATCAGTCTCTCAGAATCCTTCTAACAGGTATCTATTTGAGTGATACTCATGCAAAGTTAAGGTTCTGGTTTCATATTTCATAATTAGAAACTAAAGCCTTTGATAATGTGATAAGTGGACCAAATGGGGGTTGCAAATAATCATGTCTAACTAATTATCTACTGTATAATCAAAAAAACACAAGAGGAACAGACACCTGCATAATGCAAGCCATTGGAACAGATGTGCCCTTATTAATAGACATGAGTTGCCTATTAAAACTCTGTGGTGACAAAGAATGTTTTCCACCTTATGAAGGATACCCTGACTAACCTTCAGTTTCTATGTAATTATAAACACAAAAAAAATGTAGAAGTACTGTGGCTTTCCTCTTTTCTCCATTATGTTACAACATGAACTCTTAGCCCTCCAAGGTTTCAAAGGTACTGTACTGCTTATCCACCTGTCTTTAGTGAATTTGTAGGGCTACATATTGTCTGAAGACATGAAAGGAAATACCATTCTATTTGCCAGTAAAGAAATTCAGCATTCAAAGTCCATTACAAACATCTGACAGATGTGTTGTGCGGATGATTATGGATATAACAAACAGTGTAGTGTCTGACGGTTTTCTTAAAGACACCAAAATAAAAATTTCAGAATTGTGTGGCAATAAGAAAAGAGTGAGCTACTTAAAATTATACTACAGGGGACAGAAAATTAATACATTTATTCATTAGGATAATATTTTAGATTTTAATAACTGTTTCCTGGCCCTAACAGATTTCACTGGAGATGAGCTTGAGTTCCACTCTCTGTAGATGCAGGAGTACATATAACATTATACATGTGGCTTGTCCTATAGACTTCAATGGTATTATTTACATGCTTAAGACCAGGTGCATTCATATGCCTTTACAAAATAAATGTTTTAATTATTAGACACATTGCCCATTAAATCCCTGATACATACAGCAAAAGTTAACCAGATCTAAAAAGAATTTTCTTGATGCTAGTTGTCATGAGATAATCTGATTTGAAATATTGTTCAGAGAATTAATTGAAATCTCAAAGATTAAAATAACTTTTTGAAAAGTGGGCAAAGTAGGGCATATTAAGTACAGGAATCCAGTAAAAGCAGTCATATTTTTTTGGTGGTGCTTGTGAACAACAAAACTAAGATGTTATGAAGGAGCATCAAAACACCACCATTCAGATTGCCTAATTCTTCATCTTCAGACTTTTTTCCTTTTTATATTTTCTAGAAATAGATGCTTTGAGAGAGAGAGTACTTTAGATATTCTCCCATTTTTTGTAGAGACTCAAAAACACTAGTGTCAGAGAGCAGTTATCTGAAATGAGTGTTATCCTTTTTTCACAGTCTTGCAGGTGAGAGAGAAATCCTTAAAGCAAATATACTATTGGGACATTTGCACCCATGGTCTCTCTTTTGAATTCAGCTCTATTGAGCTGAAGAAATAAATGAAGGTGAAGAATTTCAATATTCTTTTTTTCACAACCCATTTCAGAGAGCTGACTGACTACTGTAAACCACACACAGTGTTCAGTGCACCTGGACTGCAAATGTGGGTGAAGATTTTGGGTGCTTCCCAGCAGAGGACCAAGTATGCAGCTCCCCTGTCTTCTAATTGACATTTTTTCAGAGCAGGGTTAAAGCAGGGGGACTGGATTCCTGGCAAAGGGCCTCAACATCTATGATCATGAAATATTAGCAGATGTATTTATATTTTTTTAAGAGTAAATATTTCATATTCATGGGTGGAATAAAAAGCTCTGAACTGCAACTAGCACTGAGATAATCTGCCTGAGTTTGAGGAGAGATAGAAGCAGAAGCTGTGATGAAAGTGGGTTGTCCATGTGTCCTGAAACAGAGCTATCTGAGCCATGGGGATTTTCTCCATCTCCCCCAGGACAAGACTGGGCTGACTGCTGGCAAGAAAATTGTACAGAGTCCAGCTTGCATGTCTATTACCACCATCAAGGTTTCTCTGCTGCAGGGAAAGTATAGGAGTGGCTTCTTGTGCTGACAGAGAAAATACTGATTAGGGAAGCATGGAAAAGCCTGGGTTTTATTGGTTCAAGATTATGTGGTTAACGTGTCCTTAATCTTACAGTCTCGTAGGTATTACCCCTCCTTTCCCTCTTCTTAAACACTATGTGAAGCTTCTAACTTTCAATAATGCAAACCCTTGCAAAGTGTTCCTTTTTAAAAAAATATTTTACCTTTTTCTCTCTAAAATTTAAGGTAAGCTGATCTCAGTTACAGGAAACAATGATTGGTTTAAAATATGGGAGTGGAAAATGTTGGCTACAGATGTATCCATTCAGGGTAACAGAAGCCTTCCTGCTGGAATGATGTGTTATGACTTTCTAAATTATATTTGACAGCATCAGGGCACTGCAGTGAAGCCAAAAGACAGCTTAGATTTAGACATTTTCCATGTCTAAAATAATTTTTTTTTGATCAGTAAAGATTAGCTTAAAAGGTCAAACTTAATGTTTTATCATGTACTGTAATAAGTGTAGAAAGACATTAAAAATATATTCATAGAGAAAAAGAGCATGTGTGTATTCATTCAGTGAGAACAAATATATTCAAATATATACAGGAAATCTACTCCATCCATCTATGTCTCAGACCTAAAGTACTCACCATTAAAAAGTCAGCTGTTGTAAATGTTTATCACACAGTGGCAATGAGATTACCTCAGCTTTTCTTTCCATTTAAGATAAAAGATATTCTATAATAACTGTAATTTTTATTTTTTTAATGGATTCATGGACTTAGCAGCTCTCACAAGTTGCTGTAGCTCTTTGCACTTTGGGTTTTTAAAGGCTGGCAGTGCTGACTTGTGTCTGTATGAAGCTAATGTAGCAGTTGTTGCTTAGAGAGAGGTCAGAGAGCCTCTCTCATCCTTCTTACTGTTCATTTGGGTAGTAGCTTTGCTGCTGACCTGCTCCATATTTGACATTTTTAGGGCTGCATTTCCTGCTCCACATAAGGTATCTAACGATTTTTGAGGTTTCCCTAGTGTATCAGTAACAATCATATGGAGCTGACAGATAAAGAAATAGGACCTATAAGAGACCTGTGTCTTCTGGAGTGGCAGCCAGAATCCAGGTGAAGTATCTTAAAGCAACACCAGTGGCACTATGTCAATGTGGCACTTTGGTATCTACTCAAGCGAGCATCAGCTGAGCCCCAAGTGACACTTTTTGTGTAGTGAAAGGTAATTAAGTCTCTACCTGCTTTCTTTGCCTCCCCTGTCCCTGCCTTTGTAGCCAGAAATAGCCTGCTTGTGTTCAGGTCAGCATAACCTGCATCAAGAGGTCTCTCTGGCTGGAGATATTTGTGTGTGGCTTACTGGTAGCAGTCTTAACTCCCAGCATTCAGGAGCATGCATTTATGTATTTTCTTTTCTGTGGCTTTTTCACTCTGTTCATTGCTGCCTCCAGGGAAACATTCACTCACAAAGATTTGTCATCTGTCATCCAGAATTCATCATAATTTTGTTGCACATTAGATTTGACACAACTGTGATGAATACTCAGGGTATTGCTTTCCCATTCTGTGAGTGCCACTTAAATTTGTACAGTCTGGTGACTCATTTCACTTTGATACCATTTTTTAATCTAGAAGGCTGAACAGCATGTCCTGACTTTGGTCTCTTGCCAGCCCTGGTGAGTTTTGTTTTCCTGTATCACAGAAGATCCTCGCCAAAAATCAAATACATGCAGCTAAGAACTCAGCTAATCAGAGCAGCCCTGTCCTTTCCCACAGAGGTGAGAATAGGCCATTGAACACTGGAGAAAAGCATTTAATTAGTTCATATTAACATTTCTTCTTCAGCCTTCTGGAAGAATTTCTTCTATCCAAATAATTTCATCTGTATTTTGCTTAAATCAATATGTCGAGGAGATAGGACCTTCTTTTTCAAGTCTTCTCCTGGCCCACCATGAGTGACTTCAGAGAGTTAATTCACTTCCCTGTGATTCTGTTTCCGTATCTGTAAATGGGTACAACCTCTACTGTAAGGCATATCAAGACCTTCAGACACTCTAAAACTCTAAGATACTGTGATGATGTCTGATGCACCACGTATTCTCCATATAGTTACATGACCAAAAATGTTTTGTATGCCACCAGAACCAGTTATATATTTTAGCAGCATGTGACACTCTGCCTGAGTTGATTTTATACAAGTTCAAATTATTTCTGAATTAGAGATGCCATGCTCCTAGGTACCAGCAATTCCCAATTTGATATACTATATAACCACAATTGCCCA
This sequence comes from Grallaria varia, assembly GCA_013396735.1. Taxonomy (NCBI): domain Eukaryota; kingdom Metazoa; phylum Chordata; class Aves; order Passeriformes; family Formicariidae; genus Grallaria; species Grallaria varia. The sequence continues at coordinate 946,467 of VWZG01007624.1, forward strand.
TCTGATGTACAAAACAGAAGGTGGATCCACATTATGCCAACTGCAGAATGATCCCGTGGGCTCGATGCCTCCACAAACATGAGAGAATATATATTGACACTGTTGACTGTCAAGTTATCCCCATTCACAGCCAAAACTGGGGGTGCAATTCTCTTTCAGTAATGTGCATACCAGGTAGCCAGTCTGTCAACAAAAAGGGAGTGGGAACTCCTCAGTCCAAAGTAAGCCTCCTAGAGAATAAGAGGAATATCCTACTCTTTGCAAAGCTGATTAAGAAGTTGGTTTATTTTATTTGAGGAGATATTTTCTTTCCCTCTTCCCCTCATCCACAGCACAGACAAGAAGGAGAAGCAGTGCTAAGTGTGGGTTCAAGGTTAATTTATATCCCATCCATGCAGAGCAGTCTTGTGTGCATTTACTGCAGTCATCCACACAGGAAAAAATCTTCATTCATTCTGGGGCACTGAGCACTTCATCACAGCCCAGTTTGCCCATGTAATCACAGCCTGCTTATACAAAAACATGAAAACAGTTTCAAACGTAATTTTTATGGTGAAATCACATTACTGTTTTTGTTATTATTATTAATTTATAACAGAATGAAAAGCCTAAGGAGTTTGGAGAGCTGGACTGCAGGTCTGTGTTCACATTACAAAGGCTCATGACAGTGTTGTTTGATCCCAGTGACTCAAAATACTCGGGGGCTTGGTATTTTCTGTAACAAAACAACATCAGAAGCCATCTAGCTACAAACAGACAGAAACACTTCAGTCTGAGACTTCTGTTCCGTTGTAAGTGTAGGCTGAAACGATTTGCAAAAGACATATCCAAGCTGAAAAGCTGAATAAGATACATGAGGCATTTAAGGTGACCTCTGAGAGCCAGAAATGAGCCTGTCTTTAAAACAGGCACAAAATTCGGTAGAAAGTTGGAACAGGCTGATTTGGCAGAGGAAATTGAATGAATTAATGAAATTGCCATTTTATATCCTCTGACTCATGACATGTATGCAAGTATAAAATAAATTAACCAGCATAATGGTCAAGCACACATCTAGTGCGCCAAGTTTAGATTATTATGAATGCCTGTCACATTTTCACCTTGCATAGGTAATAAGAGCTAAGTGTTGCATACTTTTTGTAGCAAGATGAGAACTTCTCGTGACATTTTTGAGCACATTTATTAATTTTTTTTCTTTGTTCTAATCTAGACAGATATTTCATTCTTACGGTATGTTTTTCTAGCTATGGAGTGCAGTACAAAATTGTTCTTCCCTGCATCTGATATAAAGAAAGAGTTATTAGTTGCAAATCTTTCACTGTTTGTAAAGATGATTTGTATTATCTAAATATAAAAAAGCAATATTAAGCATTGCCATAGTCGATTACACTGAAGGTATTGGTCAAAATTAAAGCAACAGAGTGAAAAGGCTGCTTTCTGCTTGAGGGCACCATTGTTTGTACTGAATATATAGCTCTAGTGTCTTACCCTTGGGGTCAAAGCAATTAAGGCAATTCTTCATGATAGTAATGCTTTTCTGTGTTTTATATTTTTCATTACAAGGTATTAAAAACTCTGCACTTTCATCACCTGCATACACAAACCCCATTTTTTTCCCTGAAGGTTTAGAGTTAATATACTGCATGCACTTTTTATGGTATTGTTATTGTTAACATTCTGACATTTATTTTTGGACTTTCAGAGTCATCATGAGGTACATCTTATGGTCTCTTATCCTTAAAGAAAGGTAGAAGAGTCAAACCTGCTGCTAAATTCTGTGATTTCAGCAATAATATGCTGGTTATACTGGTAATAGCCATTCCAACCAAATAGGAGGATAATGTCTACTGACATGTCATCATAATGAATTAATGTACAATCTACTTGATCAGATATCTATATCCAGATGGTATTTCCAAATGAAAGCCATCCTATATTTTATATCGTTTTGGTTCTGTAACTGAGCACTGTATACATCAGTTTGTTGCGTAACAGGTGTGAGATTAAATATCACTGAAACAGGAATTATTCAAATAATGATCTTGATCCTTTACTCACATCTCAGACAAAACTGCAGTTGAACTGGTGGGCAGTTTGGTTTCTTATATTTTTCAATGGTCGAAAGAGGATAGTTGACATTTCACTTACAGAAGAAAATTGCACAGTGAAATGATGGATATTTCAACAGAACCTCTGAATTTGGTGAAATGAATAGATGAGGTTTTCCTTGTCAGTATTCTGCCCCCATTAAAATATTCTGAGATATAATAGAAGCAATAAAAATTAGGTCTTTGTAAATCGAATGTTATACCATTTAACTCTTTGTGAGCTGGAGGTGTGATAGAAATTGTGCCTTAGTATTTTACTTGAATCCTGTTTTCCCTGTTCTGCAACAGAACAACAGGTACTGCTCTATTTTATTTTTGAAGCCAGTCTTTCTAAGCAATGAGTATTGCATAGGCACGTATTTGACATGTCAGTAAGTGGTATCTGCCTCATGAAGGAATAATCAACTCAGTAGTCTCACCTAAAGGCCCAGGTTGTCAACCCCATGCACTCTCCAGCCAGGCATGCTGAGCCCTGAAGGTATGATGTGGTAGAAAGGAGGACGACTTCTTTCCAACACTCGGCGCAACACTGGCAGGTTGGACTGTGACCTCTGCAGCCTTGGGGCAGCAATAACTCCTGTTGCTTAAGAGACCCTGAGTCTATGTCAGAACTGACTGCTACTTTAGCAGTGGGGTAACAACAAGTCCTGCAGCACCTGAGTCCCCAAATCCCATGAAAGATGGACGGCTTGTTGTAGCCATAGGCATCCATTCAGAAAACATGCCCTTCCACCTCTTCCTACTCTTAAGGCAGAACTCTCGCTGCTGGGCCCTCAGCATTAATGCCTTAAATCCTGACCCTGTGCCACGTGTGAGTGTAATCAGACATGCTGTGGTTCACTGTGCACTTGTGTGTGAATGTGCCTGTGAATGCATAAACATGTGAGAAATCATCTAAAAGAAGCGGTGATAATGACAATTTAAGAACGGCATCACTAGCTACAGGGATTATCAGCTTGAATTTCGATTTTACCATCAACTACTTAGAACGCTAAACGGACAGGACTCCTCATCTCTAAAACCATGCAGAAGCCAGACATTTAGTTAAGACTCACTTAACTAATTCCTGATGTCCAAGATAGAAGAGAATCCAGCCCCACCTTCAGGTGTGTGGCCAGCAGGATGAAATGCAGAGTGTGCTTTATTATTTTTAGAATTGAAGAATATGGCTTCAGGAAGACATATACTTGAATTGAAAAAGGCTTATTGAGTAATAAAGGGCATTTTTAGAGAATAAGTTTTAAAACCATAAGCCAAATTAATTTTAATATAGGGCTTCAGACACAGAACTGCCCTTCTTAGCTGAGTTGTTATGTTGTATGTTGGATGCATAACAGAAGAAAGGAGGTGGTGGATCTGAGGGCCACAGGGGAAGCCACTGTCATTGCATCTTTGACTGAGGAGACTCTGAAAAACCTATCTGTTCTCCTTACCAAAATCCTGAAGAAGGAAGATAACACTGTTACTCCCTCATACAATGCGAGAATCTAGGCTCAGAAAAATATAGTTATCTGTACTTTTTTATAATGGAAAGATTCAATCTCTTCCTGTAATAAGAAGTTAATTCAAGCAGTCATTCCAGCAATATTAAGCCTCCATTCTCTCTCATACACAGTTGCTTCTTTGGGTCTTCTTTTTGTCAGAGAAATATATCCCAGTTCATTGTGGAGACTGTGTTGTGGGATATCACATTTACAGGCTCTGTCCAAGAAAACCTCTTTAAACTAATGAGTGGCAGAGCATGTTTCTACATAGATACTTGAGTACTTGCAAGAACCTTACAGAGAAACTCAGTTCCTCTTTTAGAAATATTGTCAGCAAAATCTGTGGCGCTGCAGTTTGCTTTGTTTTTAAGTATTTCAGACTTTCAAAACCAAGAATATTTTTGCTCTGCCTAGGGCAGCATTAGCATAAGCTTGCCTCCTCAGCAGAAATGTTTCCTTTTCCTAGTTTCAAAAGTTGTGACATTTAATTGATACTGTTTGAGTATCTGTATTTAGCTGGTGTTCTCAGTAAAACAGTGCCAGCTTACACCTGACACTAAACTTTGGTGCAAGAAGGCAGGTCTTTCAGGGAAAAATTATACACAGGCGTGAATTGCTGTGAAGAAGTTTTGTTCTGCATTCAATTTTTGAGCAAAAGGTATGGATAATTAAAGTGTTACCATATCCACAGTTGCAGTAAGTTATACTACTTGGTAAAAAAAAGCGTATTATACCTCCCGCAATTTGCTCTAACTTGAACTATACATTTATATTCCTACAACTTACATACAAGTTCTAGCAGAGAACTCATTTGCATGTCAAAGACCATTAATAATCAGTATTTTACTATTGGTTGTCAAAAGCCAGCTAAAATTTAGATACTTGTCCTGTCATTCTGAAATTTTTCTCTGCTTTCTCACCTTGCATCCCCCAGGCCCTTGCAGTAATTAGATGTATGTTTATGTTATCTGCAAGTCAGTCTACACATGTAGCTATAAATTCAAGTGCCTGGGTCACCCATTTCATCAAACTATGTATTCAAGGCACTGTTTTATTACTGTGGCCTCTAGTTAGATAGCAGTATCCAGTTTGGTTTCTCTTCATCTTTATTCTTCTTTTGGAGTGTATTTAGAGCTGACTGGAGATGGGAGAGGATAAATGTCATAAAACTGGCCACCATCAGCGGATGTCCTACATCAAGAGACTTATCTGGATAATTTGTACTGCCAGAGAAGAGTAATGTAATTACTAGGGTTGTCCACCTACATGGCCTTATGTCACATCATGGTCTAGTGAATGTCTAGCAATGCATTGTTGCCATTGGATATAGCTTCCTGTGTAGTTTTTACGTAATTTAGTGGAAGTGTATTGAATACCAGCTAAGTCATAGGCTTATATATAGTTTCAGAAGGCAAGTAGAATGTGTTCAGGTTACTGAAAGGGTGAATATCCCAGTTTTACAATTGAAGCAGGTGTCTCGTGCACAGTGCCTCTTGCACTGTAATTTTGCGTTACAGCTGGTGCTCAGAATTCTATAGGAAAAGTTGCAAATATTGCAAAATATTTTCTCTGCTTGTGTTTATGTTCTGGTGTGACATCTCCTTTTTCAATTCATCAGATTTGGAACAAAACTGAAATCTATATATGTGTAACTTACATGAAATATGAACTTAGTAATGTGAGCTATGAGCTTTAAGATGCTGTTAGACTGAAACTATCTTACCTCAAAATATGATACTATTGGATTGTTTCTTAATCTAGCAACATGCCACATACTGCTTTAAATTTCTGGATTTATATTCCCAGTATTTCTGAATTTCTTAACAGTACAGTTCTAGTGAGAATGTACTAAACTATGATTTGTCTGTAAATCTCCCTTGTCATATGCAAACACTATAAGATCTTCAAGGGAATTGCTTTTTCTTTTAAATAAAAAAAGACACACTTTGCTTAGATTGTCCGTGTAAAGCCTTGTGTGCAAAATACAAAGTAGAGAAGGCATGCCCCAGAATAACTGAAATAAGTTTATTAGCAGTGTAAGAATGATAATGTAAGTATTGACAATAGAAGGCACAGGCTCAGGGTTTGCCATCAGTGGTTCCCACTGACATCAGCAATGCAAATAAATAGGTCGAGCCAGGTAAGTGTCACCGGAAGTGAGGATCTGACAAAATCTGGATAGCAGTGGACAAGCACTTGTCACTGAGCACTTTGTGTGAAGTTGCAAATAAGGGTTTTCAGTGCTAAATGGCAGCTTAGAAGAAGGGAGGATAAGTCCCTTCCCCTGCCTGGTATTTTGCTCCTATGAAGGGCCGTTTCTTACTTGTTCTCTGCTGTTACAACCCACCTCTAGAAGGCAAGGGTAACTGATGTTCTTGTTAATAATAGATCCCTTGGGACAGTATAAGTGAAATGACACTGAATGACTGGTGTTTATATATACAGACATATATGCAGAGTTTATTCTAGAACAATTTGGTTGCAATGGAAAGCAGGTATGTAGCCATTTTTTGTTATTATCAATAGTAATATAGTAATATAGTAATATAAGGGCATAAGAATGAAACTTAAAAAAATTGATAAGGAAAAGAAAGAAAGGGAAAGAAAGGATAAGAGTAGAACTGTATCACCAGCTGTGCAACTAGTGATGAGACTTGATTGTTGCAATTTCCGTATCCGTTGGTCAAAGTGATGGTTACTGTCTTGGTCTTTCAAGGATTGGCTAAACCCATGAGACACAAAGTGCAATGGGTCAATACAGGCTTAGGTGTACATGGATATACCCAGGTACTTCCTCTGGAGGCGTGGGGAGAGTTTTACACTGTCTATCGCAACACTGTGCGCCTTGTGGAGTCCTCCAGTGGAAGGACCCAGAAATGAGTCTNCTGTATCACCAGCTGTGCAACTAGTGATGAGACTTGATTGTTGCAATTTCCGTATCCGTTGGTCAAAGTGATGGTTACTGTCTTGGTCTTTCAAGGATTGGCTAAACCCATGAGACACAAAGTGCAATGGGTCAATACAGGCTTAGGTGTACATGGATATACCCAGGTACTTCCTCTGGAGGCGTGGGGAGAGTTTTACACTGTCTATCGCAACACTGTGCGCCTTGTGGAGTCCTCCAGTGGAAGGACCCAGAAATGAGTCTGTGGGTACTTTGGGGTCTTTGTTGGTTTATGACACCATCTAAGACATGACAGCTGCCTCTCATGTCAGTGTAGTTGAGCCAGTTATGCCCCATCAGAAGGGATGAGCACCTTCAGGACTATATGTGTATGTCCCAATGCCTCCCCCGGGCAAGAGGGGTCAGTTTTACAACTGAGCCAGTTGTATAAGAAAGGACAATGGCATGATAAAAAACACTATCCCACCTCAGGAGGGCTTGCTTCTTGTTGACCTTCTCCCATATTTGACCCAAAACCCAGTTTGTAGCCGTTAACATTTCAGTCTCTCACATTTGCAGAGTTCTGAGAGTGGCTAAGTTATGCACCAGTTTTTCACTAGTATTCAGTTTCATTAGCAGCATTCCTATTAGCAGCAGTAAAATTCTTGATTTTTAAACGTGGTTAATTGGATATTTTAATGAAACTGAACTTGAGTCTCTTTTCTGAACTACACATTTGGGAAGGAAAAGCACAGATATGTATTCCTATTAAGAACTTGTTATTCCCTGCATTAACATTTGGTGAGTCAGATTTATGGGCTCAGGCATCTTCTGCCTGGATATTTGTATGCATGTGCATTTGTTTAAACCTGAGAGAATATGAATAATTGAGAACAACAGTTTTTAAGGAGTAACTGGTGTTGGCTTTCCTAGGAGTCCATTTGGGAACATGTTATTCCATTTGCAACTTCAGAGGGAAACCACCAGTAAAAGCTATCCACAGAATATTTCGTAAAGCTGGGGAAACAGTGACTGCTAGGGGCACACAGTCTGGACTTCAGGGTCAGGCATAAGCCTTGCTAAAGAGGTGTGATCTGGTAATGACTTGAGAGAAAGAGAGATGGAACAGCTTAGTATTTAGGTATAACAGTGCTTTGGAGTGAGCATATGAGTGCCTGGCATTCAAAACTCCTGACATTCACATTTTGCAGAGGTTTTTCCTTAGTGTAACTCTGGTAACATGCAGAAAATCAAACCTGCAAGTCATGATGCGGAGAGAACAATGAACTGTGTCCATTGGCCTCTCCTGCACATTGCAATCCTCCAGAAGAGACTGATCCCTGGTAAAAGGTTTGTCATTCACCTCTGACCAACTCTGCTCTGTTGAGTAGACCTAAGCAGGAAATGGTCCAGCAAAACAGGGTCCAGTTTGTAATCAGGAAAAACAACCATGCAGCTCTGCCCTCCTTCAGTCACCTTTCATATCTCTCCTGTCAAGGCTTTCCCACCAGGCCAAATGGGTCACACCCCCCCTTTCGCACTAAGGTCTCAGAAGCAGGGGTGCATGTTTTTGTCAGTGACATTTCTGTCCATTTGAGAGATCATCTCTGTCCCTTGGGATGCTGTCCCAGGTGGAGTTGCCTCCACGGCTTGGCAAGGGAGGAAGGAAGCTGACCTTGAGGCTTGTCAGTGGCAGCTGCTGCATTAGAAAAAGAGGAGCTTGCTGCCCTGTGTCTCAGAGCTGACGATTTTGGGAGTCATTGCATGATTCAGGTATTCCCTCGTTCTCATCTGAGACTTGAAGGAGTTGGGATTTGGCTGAGGGGACATGACAGATATCATCATGTTAGCCCAGACTTTTAAGAACTACATGTGCAGATAGATTTAAATTCAATTGTTGCAAGTGTTGGTTCACATTGTACTTACCTTTTTTCTGTTACCTGTAGTCATAGTTTAAGGAAGGCTTATTTGAAATCAAATGGGTAAAAATAACAAGAGAATAGACATGATAGATCTGACAATGGAAATAATAAAAGCTAACCCATGGCCAAGGACATGCTATGAGAAAAAACAAGTGGCCTCCCGCCATTGCTTCTGTGGTCACAGGCCAGCACAGGGAGAAGAAACTGAGGACTTGCTGTGCAGTACCACACTGTCCATCCCTCCAAACTTCAGAGAAGGCAGTAAGCTGAGAGGTGGTGTGGTGTCGCCCAGCTGGGCTAAATGGAACTGAACTGCTTGGTACAACTGTTCTTGTGATGCCTGTCTCCACATATGTGCTTGCTGCTCAGTGCACTCTGCCACAGTTCATAAATAGTAGCTGCTTTGACAAATTTCTGTATATTCTCTTTACCGTCCATCCAAACTACTTAACCTTGACATGTGAAGCTAATGGGGAATACACTTTGTAACCCCTTCATTCTAAAGAGTCCCTTTTGATGGCTAATTGAGGCTGGGTTATAAATTTCTTAACCCTATTATAAAGTACAACAGCTCCAGTTCTTAAAAAAAGCAACAAACAAAAATCTACCCATAGTAGAAACGTATTTTAAAGATATCAGACTGTAGATATTTCCTTAAAGTGATCTAAAGAGGAACCTATATTTTTACAAGGACCAAGGCTTATAAAAGTCATTCTTTTTGGCTTAAAAACTTACTTCGTCAACAGAGTCATAATTCTGGCTCCCATTTCCAGCCACTTGCACTCTATAAGTTGATTAAAAAAGCTTTTAAAATCTGGCTCTGGAACAATTTGAACATACTTTATAATTGCCACATAATGGTCAGTTTGGAAAGGACTAAAATATCAAGAGAACTTTACAGTACTAAAATAACAGAGAGTGCAGTTGTGAGGTGGAGGAGAGTAGTTAAAATTGTCTGTGTCTTGGTCTAGAAACAGAGTATTTGTGTGTGTGTGTGTGTTTGCATCATATTAATGCGGTGAGAAAACTGGGATACTGGAGAGGGAAAGGCAGGAAGTTTGAAAACTAAATTTCCCTGATAAATTAAATAGTGAGGGGGAAGTATTTTTTTATTTTTTTTCATTCTAAAACTCTGAAGTCATACTGTATGCATGGTGAAAAACTGGAGCAATTGGAGCCAGGATTTTAATAACGTTTGATCTTTGAAAAAAAGAATGAGCCAGTAAGAGAGGGAGCAATATAATGTTTTGAATTTGAATAAGATGTTAGCTAACAGCAATGGAAAGAAACATCAATTCAGAGGGAAGAAAAGTGGCCAAAATTACATTATGGAATATGAATCATAAAGTAGCTAGAAAGCAAAATATGTAAGGAAGCAGCAGCAACAACTGAAAGACTGGACACCTGACAAGAATTATTTTGAACAAATTTTCTATTTCTATGTTTTTCTAACAAAATATAATTCAGATCTTCCAGAAGAGAATAAATAACTATATAGAAACTATTACATTAAAGAAACAAATTATTTTGAAAATTCATCAGCCTTGGCTGCATGCACTGATGTTAACTTGTGCTGTGCTTCCGCTTCCCTTTCCTAGAAGATCATCTGTCATGTCAAAAAAGGTGTCAAATTAGTATGAGACTACCCTTAGTAAATACATATTCTATTTACCTCCTTTTTAGTTTTCCCATCATAAGTAGTTCTCCAGCTTTGCAAAATTTTCGGACGCTAACTCTGGCCAACAGATACCTGGCTATTTTCTTTCTTTTCTTAAATAATGGCTCTTCCGTTGTTATCCAAGCAAGGTAGTATTATCCTTCACAATTCAGAGTCACCCTGAACTAGCTCCACTAGACTGTGTCACTGTCATTTTAGAAAACTGAGGTAAGTTGTTTAAGTCTGGAGTTTTTTTCATTCATAGCTGCACTATCCTTAATTTCTACGCTATATCTCATTATATAAAAACCCACTTTTCCTCCCTAATTTTTAGCATGTGTCTGAAGGAAATTTTAGGGGTACTTTTAATCTACTTGATTAGTCTAGTTCAGCTTACCTTTTCATAAATCTCACTAAATTCTTCAGCATTTTGTCCCTAAAAAACAGGGAGTTTTTTGTCAATCAGTTCTTTTTTCTTTTTTTTTTCATTTTCATTCTTAGATAGTCTGTTGACTCCCAGTATCTTATTTCATGTAATTATTCATCCAGTTATGTGTGGAGCCTTTCCCTGCAAGTTCTTTTCTTCCCTTCAGCAATAGATTCTAGCCAGTTTTATACCTTTCATATTGTTTGTTTTCATGGTAAAATCACAAATTAGCCATGGAAGAATTTAGGTTTAATATTATCACATTATGTCCTTATTCTAAGTCCATTGGCAAAAGGAATTGAAAGTCTTTGCTGAAACTTTCAAAATGTAAATCAGACTGCAGTCAAAATATACTGGCTTTTACTAATTTTTTAAGTCCTGAGATTTAGTATTTTATTCCAGGTTTTTTATTCATGAGGTTCCTTAACTGAATACAAATTATCGTTCATATAGCAACCTGAATACGAATTATTGTTCATACGGCTAGCTGATAAACATTTAAATCCAAAAATGGCTCTCAAAGACCATCTGCCAGTGGTTACACCAGAGACTCAGGCAAGCTTCTTTGAGAGGAGTCATCTTAAACCAGGTGGTTGCTAAAGGCATCTCTCCTGTTGAATGTCCCTGTGCACAGGGCAGAAGTTCAGAGCTACCCACCTTGTGCTGTCTGTCTATCCATAGGAGTGAATTAAGCAGGGCCAGGTAATGTTCTCAGGTGCTGGGCCTGGATTATCTGGACTATTTTGCTGGTAGAGCCATCCTCAGCATGAGTTTAGACTACACTCAACAGGCAGTTTACATGAAGTCACACTGTGATTTTAGTAATAAATTAGTGATTAAATATTACCATAATGTAATAAGAAATACAATAATAATGGCAATGATGACAAAAACAACCAAAACATTGTTAGTAATTGTTGTCCACACTGAGCATCTTCCTCAGGTCTCCCCTAGCTCCCTTATAACCTTAAGAGAATTTTGTTAAATGGTTTTTGAATTCACAGTATCTAAAATAACACAAAAATTTTGCTGTATTCCACCAGAGAGGTGCCTTTCTGTTACAGTACCAGCGCAAAATTGCATCTGTATTTGCCCCAAATTAAATTAGTCGATTAATTTCAAAAGAGATCCAGGAAGAAAACTAATGTAGATATAGCATGGTCAGTTAGGGGACTCAGGAGCAAACTGGGGAACCAAATTGTCTGTCCAGGAAGCTGTAGTCACACTCCTTTTGAGCCTGTTGTCCACCCTCTTGCCCACATGATGATGTCAAACTTTGCTAGCGTAGGAACCTTAATTAACAGGGAAGAAAACCTGTCTTAGTAAAAAGAGCATTTAATTGAGCAGAAATGAGGGCAAACAGCTCTTCTGTTTGTGCTTTCCTTTTGATTTGGTTTAGGAAGTTCCAGATTTTTAAGAAAATGCAGCAGCTTTGAGTGGGAAAAAGCTGTAAGGGCAGGATAGAACTTAGAGCTGCTGTGCTCTACCTGCGCCCTGAGGTGCTCAGTTTAGAGAGTGAAGGGGGGCACTCATGGGAGGGTCAACAATGTGATGACTCTTTTGTGCTGAAAGTATCTCAATGCTCTGAAACTCCAGCAGCATGCATAATGCCTATGCAAACAATCCAGGTGCTTGCACAAATGTCTAGCATTAGGAGCATGAACAATCTTGTTGACTCGAAGGACACTTCTCATGCATTTACAATAAGGCAAATTCTTGTGCCTGCGGGTGCAGGGAGCCAGATGCCTACTTCTGTAGTCACACCGTGTTATTTCAGTCTTTGATGCCTACCATGATTTCCAGGAGAAGAATTTGCAAACACTGAGTGGAGATCAAATATGTTTACTTATGCTGAGTATCATTACTTCACTCTGCTGGCATTTCCTTTCCCTTCAGTGGGGCCATTTGCAAAGCTGTGACCAGTAAAAATATCAGTCTGGGTAGTGATGTCCGTGACAGCACAAATCTCATTCTGAACCATTCCATTCTGGTGGTGCCAAAACAGACCTAGAATCAATCTCCCCGTCAATAGGTGCAGTGCATAACTCTCATACTACAAGCCACACAGTATTACTTTTCAGCTTCACACCGTTATGAGTAATTAAGGGGTAATAGTAACCACTTACTGGTTTATGGGACAGTAATCTTGTTCCCAAACGGACAAACCACAAGACCAAAAGGAACTAAATTATTGACAGAAAAACTGGAGATGATGTTGTTCTTAGAGCTGTAGGAAGAAATACTCATCTCAGACACTTCTGAGAGCTGCTCCATCGGTTTTAAGATGACAAACCACCTACTAGGAAGAAAAATGTCCATCTTTCTGTTGATTTGCTTTAATCCTGACGTACTTTCAGGACTGAAATTATAAATTGTTTACCTCTGAAGGTTAGAATCCTCTTTATTAAGGATTTTATTTTATAAAAAAATTGTGGTTGTCTCTGAATATAAGATGGTGTTTCGACTTCAGAAACTGGAGCTACTGGAACAAAGTCAACAACAGAACTACTTTTTTTCATGGTGATGTAGGCATGGCTACTACAACCCACAGACTTCAACTTCAGTTTTCAAATTGCCTGTAGTTACTTTGTTGTAGATAATAACATAATGTGGAAAGTAATGGTTTATAGGTAAAGAGGGAATGTACCAGAGTGCTTTGATGTTGTTACCACTCAGGACTAAGCACTGTCTATCCAGAAGAGACACAAAAAATCCAGAGACTGGTAGCAATCCAAAACTTAGAGCATTATATAACACAGAATTAAAAGGCAAATGAAAGAAGCTTATGTTGCTGAAATGAGAAAAGTTAAGATAATGTACAGTGATGGAAATCAGACCCATTCAATAAAAAAGACCAAGGAACATATTCCCTTCCAGATGGGCAAGCCAAAGTGAAAATGAAGGTCACAAACTCAACTGTGCATACTAATTAGGTCAAACTTGCTCACTACAGTATTCTTTCACTCATCCTCGTAGAATAACCAGTAATACTAGGCTGAAAATTGCAGGCATACACGAAAAAACAAAAACCGCAACAAAATCTCATTAAGAGCTTTGGCCTAAAAAGGCATAGAAAGGTATTAAAAGTAATTCCTGCTTGTGTAGTCAAATGCGTTTGCCTGAGGTCCCGCTCCACATTTTCAGCCATGTTCTCAACGAATTCAGACTTTACTTTCTCTTATATTTGCATGTTGAAATACCCTTTTGGGCGTATGAATACTTGTTCATATGTACACATCGTACACATTATACCTGCTACCTGTAAGAAATAAGGTGTATGAAACAAAATGGCACCCATAGCAAATGATCGAGTAGGTGTCCAGAACTTGTTTTGATCACCAACAGCACTTTGAGACATTACCTGTAAACCAGGGAAGAGTGTGCCAGTGCAGGGGGAGCCTCTTGGGAGAGAGAAATAGGGTGGTCAAACTGGCTCTGTATTCTGCATCTGCCCCAAGCCACCACCTGCTCACGTACAGTGTTGTTAGGAGGAGAAAGCAGTGGGTTTTGCTCGGGTTGGAAGAGGCCTGGGGGATGAAACACACAGAGTTTGTTCCCTTTTGGCCTTCTGAGGTACTCAGACTGAAAGATGTTTGAGTTCTTAACAGATAAAATACCTGAAGTGGAAAAATCTCGGTTCATATGGCCAGAGCTAACTATGAGAAAAGCAGTGTAAAAGCTTTGGTATACCTACCAAATAATTTGCTTACAACAAATCACTAAATTTTAAACTTCTATGATTATTAGCCAACATTGTTTGAAGTCATATTACCCTCATAGGAAAGTAATCTGCATACAAAATTATTGGGGAATCCTGTGGGCATCTGTGAGATGTAACAACTCAGACTCCTTCAATAGCATCCTCCTAGCAGCTGCAGAAGCACTGCAGAATTTAGGCTAAAAAGATAGCTGCTCAGTGGCTCTGTTCTGCTTCCCACAGACAACAAATGTTTCCTATCTTTTTATGTCACACTAATCCATCTGTAAAATTCTGGCTATGTGCAAGGAACAAGGCTGGGCCCCAAATGTGCAACTGTGAGCACTACTTTGTAGCAGGATGTGTGAAGGCAGCTAGGATTTGACTGCTTGTACATTTTAATTGTAAGGTCTGACTATTGACAGTCTTCTTACTGCTCATTTTCTAGTTGTTGTCTTCTGATTATTTGAGAAATCAGGACAGTTGGCCATAGAAAATGCAGCTTCATGTAATCTACCCCCTTATTCATTTTGTGCTATAGTAAATATTCAGGCAGAGTCAATTATAGAAGTAGAAGGGGAAGAATTAAAACCTAATGAAAGTTAATCAAAGAGAAGAACTTCCTTCAGGCTGGCCATGCGTGTCTGTAGTTTGTCTGTCATTTATAATGCTGCAGCCTCTGGTTCATAGTCAAGCTGTAATTCTGCCAGTTAATGTATCCAATTAACCCCACTAATGAGCTAATCAACAGTGTAAAATCTGTGTAAAATCACTGAGGGTGTATGATGAATGGGAAATGCACTGAACTCTCACGGTATAAAAAGTGCTTTATTGCACTTGTTAAAGTGGCACAGTCTTTTCCCTCTCTAAAGGATAATTTATCACTAGGGCCTGTAACAGTGCCATGCCCTGATAAGGGAGAGGTGGCAATAAACCCATCATAAAATGATTACTCAGGAATGCAGAGCAATTAAAGTGTCTCTGCATATCAGAGTCATAGGCTAGAGAGCAAAAATGGTATTTTTTGGTGTAGGGTGCTAAGAAAAGGTAAACAGTTGTTTGAAGGTGATCCACAATTAGGGAAGCAAATACCTATTTCATACAAATATTTCAGTTTAGGAGTCAATAATCTACTGAAAACTGTGGGTTATGATGTATGAAAATCGTTCAAGACTAGAATCTGCCACCATTTTCAGTATGAGAAATGCTTGGTGCAGTGATAATCTTACTAATTTCAATAGATCGTGTGAATAGGAAAGTAGTATTCCACCCAACTATGCATAACAAAATCTGGCTGAGAGAGAAAAATCAGATGAAACTATACTTTCTTTCCTACAGTCATGACTAATGCAAAGCGTTGATAACAGTTATTAATTTCAATCATTGTTTTGTTATTTTATTCAATATCCATACTTCTTTTCTTTCAGCATCTCTTTTTGGGAGATACAATTACATGATAAGAGAAGAAAGAAAGGAAAGAAAACTGAAATACTGGCATGCAAAAAAAATCCTACAGTTAAGTAACCTTATAGTTAAATAAAGAGAGGAAAAAATTAATATTCTTAACCTTAGAAGTAAAAAACCCACAACCAACCAAAAAAAAAAAAAAACCCAACAAATTTTGCTAAGTAGACAGGTGAGGCAAATTATCACAGGAGTTTGGAAAATTATTTCAATGGAAACAAGGAAGTTAGATCCATCTCTCTGAAACTCTTGGTGATAGTTAAATTTGAGTTTTACCTGATGCAATTTAATTATCTGTAGGAGTAGGGGGAAATGGGTTACATGAGCTGCTAGAGATCCAAAGTGTTCTGTGCCTGAATTTGAAACTACTGTATTTTTCATGGAACTTGAATACCTTTTTAAAAAATATACAAGACGCAACAATGATTTTTGTAGAAAGAAATGGAGTGTCAAGGGTTGTCTGGGATATAGAGAGATACATACAGCTTTAGCTCTACCGTTTATACTACAGGAAAATAAAACTAGTTCTCAATAGGCACTGCTAAAATATAGCCTTTACAGTTGGTTTTGGTTTATTTTTTTGAATGCAAAGGTAAAATGAGTAATTTTCAAAAGAATTATAGGAAATAATGCTAGACAAGGTTTATAAAAAGCAGCATTTGTCAAAGCATTCTGCAAAGAGACAAACTGCAGGACATT
This sequence comes from Grallaria varia, assembly GCA_013396735.1. Taxonomy (NCBI): domain Eukaryota; kingdom Metazoa; phylum Chordata; class Aves; order Passeriformes; family Formicariidae; genus Grallaria; species Grallaria varia. The sequence goes on from VWZG01007624.1 coordinate 962,809, forward strand.
TTTTCTCGTGGTCTGGGTACAGAATCTTCCCAAAAGAGTTAGTGTTTTGTCTCTTTTTGATCTTCCTTGCTGCTCTTGCACTGACAAAAAATAGGAGATTTGAAATATTTTGTGTAGAGTGTAGACATTCTTGGTTGATATGATTTTATTACAGAATGTGAGTACATGTCCCAGGCAGAGCTCTGTCAGGTACTTATGTCCCCCTCCCACCTTCTCTCTGCACTTTTCCACTTTGAAGTCTTACCTGTGGAAGAGGGAAAGAAGCAGAGCGAGCAGAAGAGGGATCTGTTTGCTTGCCCAGACAGTCCTGGGCACTCTCCATCACCCCATTGGGGTGGTTGAGCAGTGTGTTGGGATGCAGTGAGAGAGGAGCTCAGGAGGCTGAGAGACACGAGGACTTAAGAAAATTGTAAGGGGGAACACCAATTAACTTTAATTGCTAAAAAAAAGTGCAATAAAAGGAGATAAATAAAGCTAAGTGGCACATTCTGGGCGTGGGAATTCCCAGAGGGCCTGGGAGGACCCTGGGAGAAAAGTAAATCCCTGTGTGGTGCACAGGGTGCAGAAGGCATGGAGGTGTCTGGAGAACAGGAGAAGGAGGCTAGCTTTGTAGAGGGATTGGCATAGAGCAGGTATCATATGAATTGTTTAGAGGATGAGAGAATTTAAAAGGAGTGGAATCTTTACTTTACGCATTTACAGAACAATGGACATCTATACCTTACCTCCACCTTATCTGTGCCCCAAAATTTGCTGGCAGAGTTTTCTAATATTCCTCATTTCCTATAATTTGAGTTAATAATGCTATTGCTAGCTTGTGAATTAGCAGAAAAATCAAGACTGGTTATTTTGCTTGGATTGTCCATATGTGTGTTTAGCTACTCCACTGTCACAAAAAATTCAGATGTATGTGCAAGTTACTTCTGAAACAGGTCTTATAAGTTGTTGTTGTTGTTATTATTATTATTATTATGTTGTTGTTGTTGTTGTTGTTGGGTTTCAAACAGTACATCACTACGGCGACCAAAAAGAGTTCACATTTCATCGTTGTTTTCTGGTTTGCAGACACAGCAAGATCCTAACATGCTTGGCATTACTCAGTTCCCCTTTGGAAGTTTTTGATGCTGTCACAAGGGATGGAAATAGAAAGGGGAAATGCCTTCTGCGGGTAGTGGGACAAGTGATGCACGTGCACTTTGGGTTACCAGACACCAGCACTGTCACTGAACCTGTGGCTGGTATTGCTCCATGCTTCCTCTATGTCAGACAAATACTCCTGAGCCTTTGTTGTGAATTAAGCTGAAGAGCTGCTCTGGGTTAAGATTACTTCTTGTCATTTTCATGAGTTAGTTTTAACCCAAGCCATTTGCTCACTTTTAGTTCCTTGAATGGCGCAAGAAACAGGGAAGCAGAGACAGAGGAGTAATCAGCCCAGTCAAGGTGAAAGTAGGATGCTGCCTTTCAGCATCAGTGCCAGCTTGTGCTGCCTTAGCATGCTAATCCCACACAACCTATATGCATGCCAGAAACAAGCTACATCCCTAACATCACTTCTATAAAAATAAAATGATAAAAATTGCTGTTTCCCATTAGTCACATAAGGAAGGATTTACAGATACTGCAGTATGGTATGCTTAATATCTAGATTTAAAAACAGCACTGCATTACACCTACTCACTTATCTGGGAAAATGTTTGCTTTTTGAAAAGAACCCCTGAAGCAGGGGTTTCATATCAGACCAACAAAACTATCCAGAATTACTGTTTTTTTCAATAAACTTCATAGATGGAAGGTGCAGGAAAATCGTATATCAAAATAGGGTATCCAGACTCTGGTAAAACTGATTAATGATCCAGACTGAGTTTATGTCTAGTGTAAATAAATAACTTTTTGCAAAGTTGTCTCAGGCATCAGATGAACATAAACTTAAAAATATTCTCTTCAAATTCTCTTTTGCCTACAGTTACAGTCAGAATCATGTTCAGATGCCTGAGGATAAGAAATGTCATATTGATGGATGAGTTATAAGTCCCTTTTCCTGGATTGGGAACTGAGGACCCAATTCTGCTCTCCATTCAACTCTGCTGAATTGAATGGTATTCCATTGACATAAATGAGAGCAGAAAGGCAGCTTGGATGTGACTTTCACAATCAATAAAAATAATTTCATACAAAGATGAATTTTCCAAGTATATCAGAGTCAACTAAGGTGCTACTGCTACCAGAAGTACATTTGCCCATATGCAGAGTCTGTACTCATACTTCTTCCCAGGAAATTTGAATTTTTGCCAGAACATTAATGTGAGTTGTGTTCTACTAAGAGAAAATAGAACTCCTATTCACATTTTATGAAGTAGAAGATATTCTATATTTTCTATGAGTTTTGAGTGTATTTTCCTCTATGTATAAAACTCCTCTTCTTTATCACCTCAAACCTCAGATAGCACTTTCCTGTGAATATTGCCAGTAACAACAGAGCAAAATACCTGCTGGGTCAGCTATTGCTGTTAGAGCTCACCCAGTAGAGATGTACACTGACTAGTATGAATGTTACCTACTGTACTTGTCCTGTATCTTTGTGTCCATCTGCTTTGTATCTGAGCAGTAATGTACAGGCAGTGTGATCCAAGAGGTCAGAATCCCAATATGCCTTTCCCCCTGCAGGGAAAAACTACGCAACTGATAAACTATTGACCAGCAGCGTCAGCCCCTTAGCCATGCATATCAGCTTTGTGTCCCTGCTAGACAAAAAACCCAAAAAACCAACCAAACAACCCCCCCACACACACACAAAAAAACAACCCAAACAAACAACAAACAAACACAAACAAACAAACAAACAAACAAAAACAACTACCATTTCTGAGTTTTAAGGATCAAGGCCTGGACCCAATCTAATTTTTGTCAATATTCAGATTTTTTTGAGTCAAACATTTGATGGACATAGTCCAATATGAAAGAGGTTTTAGAAAGGAAAGATATTCTAAAACCCTCCTTAAAGCTGGGTTGTTTCTGAATGCCATTTAAGGTATATTCCACAACTAAGTGTACTTCGTTGGCAATTCTGACTGGGAACAAAAGTTTGGTATTCAGATATTGTCCAGCTCCTCCTTTCATGTCATTTGTAATTTGGAGGTGGTACAATTTAGAGGCATGGTTTTCCAAAGCAATCATTAGAGCCTTTAACTGGAAGTGTATTAAAACAAAAACAAACCAAAATTGGACTATTATACAACTTCATGCCTCTTTAACCGTATCCCTAGATTTAGCTTGAATTGCACAGATGCCTGAGGCTCTTTTATAATACAGCCCCCTACAAGAGTATGTTATTTTCCCCACAGTCCATTCTAGACCCTCCCTTATATTCCAGATGTACATACGTGGTTCAAGATCAAACTTACTTTATACATTTTGATATAGTTTTCAGCATAGGGGTCTACTTAGAATATATTCAGTCTGTAAACAAGTTGCTGTATAGTTGAAGAAAATTTATTTTTCCCTTCAGCAGTAGAAGGATTTTAGTTAGCAGCTGATATGCGGATCAGCCAACCTTGTAAAAGAGGTAAGCAGTGTGAAATTATATGTGAGTTATTAATAATTCCTAATAGGAAGAAAAGACCTGACAGAAAGGGTGAATTAAATGACTGCAATAATCACAGAGATGCATTACTTGGGATACATTTCAGTGATTTTTGATACTCTGTAACAGGAGAGTCAACTTTTAACTCAGCAAGAAAACACGTTCTTCCTCATTAACAATAATTTCTGTTGAATTTAAATTTATTTGCTTTACATTCATACAGTGAAGCCAGTACTACACTTGTAGGATGGCTTTTTATTATAAAAATGCTTGTCTAAATACATCCATTGAACTGCAGTTCCCAAAGTATGGAAGAGATTGTTTATGTCTATTCTCAGACCTTTATCTATTCATCTCCTTTTCCACTGAATTCTAAGAAGGCAGTAAGGAATTATTTGTTAAATACTGCATAATAGCAAAAGGGTCACTACAGCAAAAGAAGAAAAAAAGAAAATAGCAGAAAATAATAACATGCTACACTGCAGGAAAAAAAGGTGGAAAACTATTTGGTAATCTTATTATGCTAGCCTTATCTGTCAGAAATTTTAATCCTACTTTGATCCAGTTGTCTTTCTTACAACTGATTTTCAGATTATAGCGTCTCTTTCTATGTGCACGTATTTTCAGCACAGGGCTGTCTTTATGCTGTTAGACAAAGCAAGATCATCTGGATAAGACTGACAACAGATTGAAATATTATAAAGAAAAAAGCTTTTATTACATGTCCATAACCTTTCCTCAAAATCCTATATGTATTTCTGAAAAGGCTGGGTGAGTCAGACAAGCATGTGTGCATACATACACCCCCACGCACCCACTGCGCACAGCCAAGCCCAAACTAAAGAAAATGATTTTCTGTAATACGAAGGATACACAAATGTCCACAAGAGAGGTAAATAATGGACATTAATTTTAAGAAGGAGACAAGAGCTGAGTGGGAAATCAAGATGAATAGCTGTGGAAGAAGGTTTGAGAAAAGAAAATTGAGAAGAAACAATTGAACCAGGCTGAACATGTACATGATTATGGAGAGCAAATGACAGAAGCCTCATGAAAGAGGAAGTGTGCAAAGTATCTGTGCTATTGTGTATCAAATTTCATCACAATCCAGCTTTGGTTTAAGTACAGGTATGAAGTACCGTACTAGTTTACAGAGAAACTGGGACAAAGCTTAGAAAACAGGACTCTAGCACACAGTGGATGACTTCTGTTCCATAACTTACACAGAAGATGAGTAGGATGTTCATTGCAAATGTACAGACAGTGTTACACAAGTTTTTAAAATACAAAATTACTATGTGAAAATTACTGTTCCTGTTTAAATTATAACACCTGTTTACAGTGAATTGGAAAATACCAGCATGTGTGTGGGAATTTGGAGGTGGAAAGGAAGAGAGTTGATTATCTGCTGATTTTTTTGGTGGGTGGATTTTCTTATGTTAGGTTTTCTTTAATGCTTAAAAAAAATGCACTATTAATTTATCATGTATAAATTAGTGTTAGATAATTCCTATTTCTTTAAATTACTTAGCTGGTCAGTATCTCCTTCTATTAAATTGGCAGTATACCCTCTGCTTTAGTTTGCACTTTCCTATTGAGATTTTTTTAAGAACTTTTTATAAAAACACAACCACCACAAGAACATCTTTGCATCCAATGACGAGTTTTGCTGAGCTTTCACATCTTCCTAAGCTGAAAATAAATTTACCATTCATATGTATTTGAGAACAGGTATATGTATTAGCCTTCTCATCTGCCATGATCTGCAGATGCTGGTAAGAAAAAAAAAACACAACTTGCATTCTCATCCATTTCAGTAGACTATCTCAGGTCTATAAGCGCTTTTTCTGATTTGGCAAAAAAAAGCCACAAACAAACAAAAAACCCCAAACAAAACCCAATAACAACAAAAGACTTCAAACAACCCAATTATTGTTGCATGTTTTCTTTTGGAAAAAAATGCATTTTAATCATTGCTTACAAGGTCTGTTTGGTAAGATGAAACAGCAGTGACATGTTCCTCTATTGATTGGAATTTCTTTTTATTTCTGTACATTCTCTCTTAATATTAAAAGCTTTTGTCTAAACCAAACCCCATTGGGATTAATGCGCACAATTCATTTTTGTTAGGTAGGCAAACAAAATACAAAAATACAAACGCAAATTCTTAGAGCTTGTGTTCTACTTTGAAGACATTTTCCTCAGTGCAAACAGGAAGGCATACAATCTCTTCCTCATCATTTCAGATCAAACATGTACACCAAAAATTAAGTATTTTTAAAGGGAACAGGTCTCATGCTACTCCTTGAGTGGCAACAGACCATGCACTCTGAAGATATTCCTTGGTTCAGTAATCTCAGTTATTTCTCAGATTACTAACATTACAGGTTGTACTGTTAAACTACAGATCTCCTCTGCAGCAAAGTCAAGGCTGTTGAATGAACAGGAAAGACAGGACTTTATAAATTGTGCCTTGTCTTACTAAGTATCTTGTGGGGCTTTTTTATTTAAGGCTGTCGTGTACTATGGGGTAACATTCTCAACTTCTTTTAAGATTTAATTTCTTCAATATGGAGATTGACGTTTTCTGTGTTGGTCTTCCTTCTCTTTTAATATCTCAGGGAAAACATTGACTCACCTAAACTGTTCTGTTTTGGAGGCTTCATTGATGTGGTTTAATGTGCAGCTTAATGAAGAATTGCATCAGTACAACTTAGGGCATGGAGGACTACAGTACAGGACAAACTGCGCAAGGTTATAAGCTTTTGAAAACCTGAATGTCAGAAAATCTGTTCTAACTTCAGGGTAGACATCTTTTTAGGAATAAAGTAACTCAAAAGATGGTAGGAAAAAAGGAATCAGCTAATGGATTCAAGGAAAAGGAGGTAGAAAGAGAAGCTATGATAGACTGCAACTGAGTTTTGTGGCATGTGGGTGTTTTTGCAGGACATTCAAAATTTGATCCAGACAGGAATTAGCTGAGTGGGGAAAATGCACATGAGAATATAGGTATATGAAGATGAAAAGGAATCATACAGGACATAAAGGACTTTCTTGGACTGGGGAAACAGAAAGATGAAATAGGACACAGAAAAGAAAACTGGACAACTAAGGAAGAAGAAAGCCAAAAGCCAGTGGTAGATGGGCATGGCAAAGTCTGCGTGACTAGTATGTGTCTGACTGTAAAGAAAGGCAGAGTACGCCAGGAGCAAGGAAGAAGCAAATGGGAAGAGAGCATGAGAAAATGAAGGAGATGAGAAAATGAAGCTGGATGCAAGGATCTAAGGGAGTGTTAAAGGCTGGGTAGATTGTAGATTTTCGAGGGATAAATTATGTAAACCTAAGGGAGCCAGATCAAAATCTGGGGAAATGAGCAGAAGTGCCTGTACTCACTAGACTTCCCTGTATTGAGCAGCAGCAATAGAACCAATTCCCATTTCTCTGCATTTGTTTGCTATCATGAAATATTTATGGTTCACATTTCCCAACAGTGTTGTTCCACATATAGGATTACAACTGTATTACGGAGGTGTTGGCCATGGCATTAAACCAACAGTAAGCACTCATGTAGCAAGTTTCCATCCTTCAAGATACTCAAAGGATGTCTGGATGTGGTTCTTGGCAGCTGCCTGTAGGTGACCCTGCTTCAGCAGAGGGGTTGGACAGATGACCTCCAGAGGTCCTTTCCAACCTCAACCTGTGGTTTTGTGGACTCACAGCCCAGTGTCAGACAGTGTGAAGGAGGAGCAGATCCAGGGGAATGCTTGTTTATTCTGAGTCCTGTGAAATGCCACACATCCTTTACTTTCTCTCTCCAGCCCATACACAGCAGTTTCTCAAAATTAAAAATGTCTTAGGACTGAAGTGTTCTTCTGGGGCATTATTTATGCTCCCGTTGATTAATGGTTGGACTCAATGTTCTTGGAGGTCTTTTCCAACCTTAACGATTCTATAATATTTTCAATTGGAAACTTACATACTATTTTTTTTACTGTTACTTAAGACCTGGGAAAGCATAACTGATTTCACAAATCCTGTTTGCCACAATGCAAGAAAAGGATTTGTAAACACGGTGATTCTTGCTGATAAAGGAAATACTAGGAATATTTTGAGTTTCACTAATCTTCAAAGAAACTTGGAGGGAATCTCAAAAATCATACAATATTTATGTTATTTTCTTAGGACCATACTAGTTACCCTGACTTAACATCTTTCCTGAGAACTGTTATTTTTGCAGTTTAGGGAAACCCAGTAGCGTTTCTCTCTACAGTCCACAATAAAGACCATATAAACCAGATGCTAATAACACTGCATTTTTTGTATAATGGTGAGTATGAAAATGAACCGTCACAATTTGATCATGTACCTGTTGAGAAATTATGGAGACAAGTTATTTTAATCTGTAGAAGAGCAATAAATATTTACATATCTATGTGAGAGCTAGCAATGCAACAAGAGTTGTATTGACATATAGACAGGGGTTTGGTTTTGCCTGCTCGGTTTTGCCCACAAACCACCAGCCATTTAAGTGTAACTTGTTCTGGTTTTGGCACAGCTTCTGCTTTCCTCTTTGTTCCCTTTTCTCACAGTCCTGAAGCTGTGTCACGAATGCCCACAGGCAGAGAAATACACTCGCCACCACTGGGAATTTTTAGAGGCCTTTCAGTAATTGTCTATAAGAACAGTTCAGTGAGGCAAGGCATGTCCTTACAAGCAATTTAATTCTCAATCACTAGGGCTTTGACTAGGAAGAAGCTAAATGTTACCATGGGAGAATGCCAAAGTAATATGGATTAGTTCTAAGGAGGTGTAGGGACTCATTCTCTGTCATCTTTTGTGGTGATTTTCACAAATAGCATGACAGCCTTAAGTGGTGGCATACAGGGATAAATGATGACAAGTTTCAGCAGAGCTATGGAGTAGAATAGCTGCTTGAAGATCTTAACTCCATGAAATAAGAGGTGAAAAAAGACATGACTTCTATCCATACAGAATGACCACAAGCAAAGCAAAATTTTAGATTGGTTTGTTTTTAACTTTGGATAGTTCTTCACTTTTGCATTAGAACTAGTTTTCCCTCTGCAGTGCTCTACTTTTCTATTCCCTTTTTAGCCTGAAGGAGCATATTTTCTCACAAATACTGACACTGCATTCCTTGAATCTGGTTGCATAAGTGACCCATGGGCTTGTAAAAAGTGTGGTGCTGTGTACTCAGGGCTTTGAGTCCTGAGTGTATGAACAACACTCAGTGTGATCTGCCAAGTCGAATTTCGAGGTGTTGAACCCTATGTATTGTATGACATTGATGCTCCAGAAGCACATGAACTCCTACATTTCCAAATGTGTAATGATGTTCAGAAGTTCCAAAGTAATTTTGAGTATGTATATTTATACTTCTAAATACATATATATGTATGTAGGCGTGTGTATACTTCTCAAAAGGCCTGAACTATGCACTTGGAATGTTTTTTAAAAATTGCTTTCTGAGAAAATAGGCCACAACTGATGGCACTATTGACATAAATCGTAAAGGGAATAGTTGATTACCTGTTCTGTAACTGAGCCAATGAATATTCATAGATCCCTTGGTATGGAGCTGGCATATTTCAGCTAATTAAGTCTTCTGCTTTGTTGGTGCATATGCATACTTTCTATACGATACCAAAGTATGTTTAATTGAGGTTTGGCAGATAATACCACAGAGAGTTTGGAAACAAACAAACAAAGCAGACTCTGCTGTCATTTCCATAAATGGAATAATATGACTTCATGGACACTTGCACAAAAATGTCATCCTCTTTCAGAAGGATCTAAAATTCACACTCTCAGGGTGTTTCAGTTAGAAATTGGCCAGAGGAACGGTTCTTTTTATGTATTACACTCATTTCAGAAGAGCATACAAGTTTCTACTCAGAGTGTTTCTAAATGTTGTTGATATTGACATTATCCCCTTTACTGAATGTATTTGAAAATACTATATAGCCTTTGAATTAAAGTTTTAAGGTGTCATTTTTCCTTTGAGACTCTTGGATGCAAGCCAAGGTAAATGAAAGGCCAGAAATTGAGCCGCTATCTCAGTTGGTTTTTTAACTTCTCACTGTCTTGCTGAGAACAGACGCAGTGGCTGGCAAGGAGCATGGGTTGCCAGAGGGCGTTCATCACCACCTTGTTCAAAATAGGTTGCCTAATAAGATGCCCTGAGGCTTGTTTTGGGCTGTGTACCCAAAACCTTTCAATGACTTTGCCACCTAGCCTTAGTGGTAGGACAGCTGGAGTCACTTCTTGACGCAATACAGAGTCCAGACGCAGCTAAGGTGCGTCCCCAAGCCTGGAACTCGGAGCTTTTGTGCTCTGAGAGCCTAGAGGCACCCCAACATCCAACCACAAGTAAACAGTGCAAGTAATGTGCACTGCTACTGTGCTTCCATGGAGCCCTTACGCTTCCTCCCTCCCACAGGTGAAGGACTAAAACTTTACTTCAGTGCCACAATGTTCTTGTGTTAATGTCCGCATCAGTCCAGCCACTGATCTTGAGTTACTGTCTTCTACCTATCAAAATGACGGCTCACTAATTTTTTATTCTTGTATTTCCCTCTTTTGCTAGTCTTTCCTGCATTCTATAACCTTTTCCACCAGAACGGCACTTTCCCATGCTTTTCCTTGATATCTGCTATTGAACAGAAGACTTATGTGAGTCCACCATCTGCAACAGCATCTTTATGTCTAATTGACTCATGACTCTTTTTGGAACCCATCTTTTTGTCTGACCCATGAGTGTTAACACTTTCTGTAATAAAAATATCTGATTCTGGAGTGTGGGTGATTAGAGTTGGTTATGAAACAGAGCTTTTTAATCAAAGTCATTGCTTCAGACCCACTCCTTGTTATGGGCTGGAGTCCATCTGGAGAAATCATACTGTTACAGGTTTAAGGGAATAAACTGTCTTCACTCTGTAGCTGGTAGGAAAATGTTTCCATGTATATGAGCTCTAAGGCATCCATGGCAATAGTTATATCAGATTAGATGTTACTGAAAAGAAAGCAAATCAAACCACCCAGAAAAAATTTCCGACACTCTGCACCAGCTTAATATACAGTGGCATAATTTCTGGTATACTCTCTAATCTACCTGGAAACACTGTAACACTTTTCCGTGTATGAGGCTATTAAATAATATAATCTCTTATAATTATGACCAATACAGCTTTTATGTTCTTGATAAAAACTATCAAAGAAAGAGTAGAAGATAGAACATGATATCTTTGAAAAGAAAGGTCTAAACTACATTTTCCTTATTTTTTCATGAAGTTAGCAACAGGCTGGTTCATGTTCTGCTTCAGTAATTTTTCATGAAGAAAATATATTTAAAAGCTGATGAGTCATTTTCCTTTTCATACTTGTTTTTTCTGTCTGTGAAGCTTTAAAAATGAATTCTATAATGAATTATTTTCTCTGTAAAGCTACACATTTGAAGCTAATTTTATCCTACCTACATGATTATTTCATCATAAATATCTAGCTATTGTAACCAATCAGCTTTAGTATATAGATCTTAATTCAGGATAACATCTAGCAGGTTTTTAAATAGCAGTATGTCAAAAGAATTTGGAAAATAGATATTTTTACAAATGTTAGAGCTGTAGCAGAGTTGGGTTTTTTATTGTCAACCATTCTACATGGAGGAAAAGTAATTTTTCATTCTAAAAAAGGCACAGCATTGGGTTTAATGTGAACTGTTTTATTGCTTTATGGTAGCAAAAGGGGGATATCGGCAACTGGCAGAACCTTATAATGGGCTTTTAACATTTGTAAGCATTTTTTCCCCATTTTACCCCAGTGATAGTAAAAAAATCATTAGGAGGAAAAAAAAAAATCTCTGATTCTTGGGATAAATGAAGTCACCTGATGCCTAAAAGTGTTTAAAGTAAGTACTGAAGATGCAAATGGGATGTAGGAAAGTCAGTTGTTTTGAAATGGTCAACAAGGTTTTACCAGTGTTCGCCATGGCAGAAATCAAGAAACAGGTGGCTTCTCTAAAGACTCTCCTTCCCCTGAAAAAGCAAACACCAAATGTTCACTTGCCAGTATTTTTGTATTGCCTGGGAAGCCAGCATTACAAATATGTTTATGCTTGCACCTAGATGACTCTCTGGGTGGTGGGAAGTATCTTTGCCTGCATGACTGCAAGGGCAGCCCTGTTCAGGGAGATGACAGGGGACATGCAGCAAGAGGACTGTAATTCCTCTCCCTCAAAGCTCTCTATGAGCAACCTGGAATGCCCAGTTTGGATATGAGCCTTTAAGCCTCACAAGATAGGTTTCTTCTTTTATAATGCCATCATTTTAATTAGTGTAAGCCCTGAAATTATCTGATAGCAGTATTGTAATGACCTCAGCTAATGGCACTGGTTTTAGCACTGTGCTTTAAAATGGGATAATGAATCTCGATGTGGCATGAAAACATTCCAATAGGCATTTTATAGTATTTCCGTGTAGACGAAATTACAGATTTATAGTAATTAAAATGTTCTTATAAGCCAGTAACGTTCCAGTTCTCCTACCCTTTACAAGACTTATTTGGACTAGTGTTAGTTTTTACCACTATGATTTTTATCCAAACCTGAGAATGATCCACTTTTGTCTACTTTAATCAGTCTCACAGGAGACCCCCTGACCTGCTTCCCTAGAAAACTGAGAAAATAGAAATTCACTTGATAGTTTTGTGACCTGGAGTCAGAAATCAAATTGCAGTACCTCTCAGGAGCACTAAAATTCACTTTCAAGAAGCTACGTATTTAGAGGCACCAGCCTGAGTTCCGATTCGAAGGTGAGACCTGAGACAAGGAACTCGTAAATAAAACAAGTAAGGTTACTTGTGTGCTGCCACTCCAAATTAATTGCCTTCAACCGATGAAAGTATTTAATGGAGTTGTTTTGATTTTGGGTTTCCTTTATGTAATCTCACAGCAGCCTCACAGAATTTGTTGGAATTGAGGGAAGTGGGCAGACTTGTGCAGGCTACTTGTTGAGCACTGCACTTCCTGTTTGTGTTACAGATGACCAGTGAATAGAGTGGCTGGTTGCAATGCTCTTCTTTGATTTTCACCTCTTCCATATAATGGAAAAGGCGTATGACTTTTTTAGCTTGCTAATAAAATATTTCTGTTACAGTAAATTATATATGTCCAAGGATAATTCTTTACTGACAGTGTGTCCACTCATTGAATCATCTATGTATCTGAAGAGACACCTGCTAACCAAAGGAAGAGTTAGAAATATTTTGTGTTACTCACTATGGGACAGCAAACATCAGTCAGCAGATCTGATCTAGAATAAAATGCAGTAATTTTTTTTTCCTGCAGAATTTAAAAGTCTAATACCCATCCTCTTGATTTTATGGAGGCAAAGATATACTACCATTGAAATTAGTTAAAGTATTTATGCAGTAAGGCAATAATGTCAATAAGAATGTCAGAATAACCATTGAACACTAAATAATTAAAAGTGAGATCATAATGAAATTCCTTTCTCCTTCCAGGTGGCTAATTTTTTCTGTAACCTTTTGTTACATTCTAGGAATAAGATGTAAATAAAACAGACCAAGGCATTAAGTTGCATTACAACTGCTTTTAACTTTAATGGCATTCCCTGGATCTGAAATAACCACTGTTACTTACAACTTGACCTCTTTGATCCAGCAATAACTTAGCCCCTGAAGTTAGAAGGTAGCATGGTCAATTATACTTCAGCACTGATTTCACAGGAGACTTGGCCTTCTTGATTCAGATTCAATGATATTCGTAATGTTTGCCTTAATTTTGCTTTTGCCTAAGTAGAGTGGCAAGTAATTTCATTTATACTTTTTAAATCAAAGGTAAAACAAGAACATGTTTCCTGATCCACTGACTAAACTTCTAAGACATAGCTTCGACTATTCTTGTTCCAGTGTTATTTGTATGCCTACTCTCTTTGTTAAGTATTACTAGTTCAGGATATGCTGATACTTAATCTGGAAGTGTTGAAGTTCTTTTTCTAGCATGTTCTGGACAACAAATTTGGGCATTTGTGTGTACTTGTGTTAAATGGCCATTAAAAAAGGAATCTTGATCTTAACTCAGGACTGAAATAGTCAGAGTTACTAGAATCTGAAATACCTTCCCATAGAGCAGTGTAAAAGTCTGTCTGACAGATGAGTCCTGAGAAGATCAATCTCTATTGTGTTTGCTACTAAATGTCAGGCGTTTTAGTGTGTGCATACATGTGAGCAAGAGCAACATCTTAGGAGTAGTTAAAGGTAATTAGTAAGTATTGGATCTGAACAAAGGGCTTGAAATGAGCAGATTAATGGCACTTAATTTTTATCACAGATATGCACAGCTACTTCATAATGGGCAGACTGCATTATTTGTGCTAGAAGTACTTGATAGATTTATTCTTGACTAGCTTTTATTATTATTGTTATTGCTATTATTATTATTATTATTATTATTAGCTTAATTCTGATATTAAAATGGGAAGCGTAGGTAAATATCCAGCACACTTTCCAGTGTCAGAGTCACTGCTCCACCATCACAGGACTGAACATAATGTGGTAATATGAGTTAAAGTCTTCTCTGCATGGCACACCCTTGAAATGGCAGAGGTGCCTCAGACTGCCTCACTCCGGCCTCTGAGGGGAGACTTAGACCTTCCTGTATCCCTTACTGACAAAGTCTCTTTTGGTGTCATCATTGAGCATCAGGTTTTAAAACTACAAGGAAAATGCCCAACAACTAGAATCAACACTGGTGCAGAAAGTAAACACTTTGCAGGTCACTTGATACTGAGAAGTTTCATATGGGCAGGCTGGCAACTGGGAAGGCACAGCTTCCTTCTGGGGACAGAGAGCTGTCCGAAAGGATCACTCCTTTCCCAGCAAGAGCAAAAATCAATATTGGCTGTATTCATGCAAAGGTTTACCTGAGTATATACATGCACAGTGTACTGGTATTTACATATCAATGATGTGTTTCACCTCTCCCATATGTGCAAAATATGCAGAATAAAAGCTACACAGTGAATTCAAATATTGCCTGGGGCATGTTGAAAATGTGTGCATTTATGTTGAGATAAGTACAGATAAGTCCTTGTGATTTGAGTCCTACAGCAGATTTTTTCTTGCATCCTGGCATGGTTATTTGCATTATGAGAAGAACTCTTTCAGAAACTCAGTCACTCACTCACATTTCCTATCCCTCTCTACCTATCTGGGACTTTCTTTTTTCCTCTCACTTCTGACCAAATGAACCATGAGACATTATTCCTCTAAGAAACCTGCCTGTAAAAGAACCCAGTGATCTCCTTTCACCTTCCATGCTTCAGCTCAGCTTCAGCAAAGTTTCTCTCTAAAGGTTACCAGCTACCAGGTAGCAACTTCTCAGTTTTCATTTTGTTAAAAAGCTGTCAAGTAGGGCCACCGAGCACCTTCTTTCCCCATACCCTGTTAAAAGTCTCTGTCCCTTGACGCAGAGCAAAAGAGGTTTGTTATACACAAGTAGTGCCAAAAGATGCCCTGTTTGCATCCTTCTGCTATAATAAAACCCAGGAGTGGATGAAGATCCTTAAAACTCCATGTGGTAGCCAGGGCACCTTAGCAACCTTACCTTCACAAAGTGTCATCCTATAGTTGCTAAGGTATCGCTGAACAATTATAGTTGCCTGTGGGCTTGGTTCTGCAGATAGGGACAGGAATGCTTCACTCTGCAAGTCCTCTGTGAAACCCGGATGGAGCCCACAAAATAGAAAGGAAACCCTCCTGTCTTTCAGATCAGCTCCAAGGAGGCAAGATGTGTGTGGGAAAAGCCTGCAGGGCTCATTAGAGACTGTAAGGTAGTTTGCCACTAAGAGCAGGAGATAATTTTCTGGTGGCAGAAGAGAGAGTTTTTGTAAGAAAAGGGAAAAACCTCACTGTGTGAGGAATGCAAGTGGGAGTCCAGGCATGTTTGCTTTTTGCAGATTCTTGTTTTAGTTGTGGAAGATACTAGGCTTCAAATAGAGATTATAGGAGGGGAAGATCCAGTAACATCCATAGATCAAGAAATAACAGAACACTTTCAGAAAGCTACTTACTTTAGAAAGATGAAGCAACTATTAGTATTCAAATATAGAGACTTTCTGCTTCTAAGGACAGTAATTTTCAATGCTTTTAAGCACTGGCCAGATCCCAGGACTTCAAAATTAAGTATGGGGTTTTGATACTTTCAAAAGGTGGTTTGTTTATAACAGGAACCTATGTCTTCTCTCCTACTCTTGAAGATGACAGAAAGGCTTTGATGAACTATTGTGGCCAGCTAAGCTTTAGAAAAAAAATGCACAATCCACCTCAGAGCTGAACTGCTTCTCCATGTCTGTCTTTAGAGTGATTTCAACTGTGATTAAGATTTCCAATTACATTACAGCTGGAAGGGTAAAACACATCAATGAAAGCAGAACAAAACTGCAGAGCAACCTGAGGACAATAAAGTAGACAAGCCACAGGGAATGAGAAAGAAATTCACTAATAAAAATGTAAGCTGTTATGAAATGCCTTTCAGTCCAGCTTCTCAGAGCAAAATGCACATTTCTGTTTTGCTTTTAATCTGGAAGGAACTGAGGCACTAAGCATTGAAATGACATAGCAAAAGGGCAAATGCAGAAAAACGCGTTGTAAACATGAAACATAAAGAGATATCATTTGCCATAGAAAACTATCAGAGGCGTGCTGGAAGGTAATTTTCAGTGGTCAAACTATATGATATTCCTTACTTGCTTTCATTTTTGACTGGGAAAAAAAACCCTATTTTTTTTCTGTATTTCTCTGGGAAGTACATTTCTAGAGGGAAGAATGGTAAATTTGGGTTATTGGAAATATTTAACATTTATTTTGATTTCTGCTTCAGAATATAGTATAGAAATATTCAGAGAATACTTCAATGTGACACTTTGACATTAGAATTCCTCTGCTTTATTTTTCATTTTGCAATAATATTCACCAAAATCCACACAGTTTTGCAAAGTATTTTTAGCTTTGTCAGAACTGTATTTTCTGATGGAAAGTGGTTCCCTTAAAATTTTTTCTGTCTGGCTCAATTTCAGAGTCATATGTCTATACTATCCTTCTGCTAATGCAGAATTGTCCCCTGCAGTATATTTTATCAATGCTTTGTCCAGTCTTGCTATAAATGTCTCAGACAATGAGACTCCCACTGAAAGATTACTCCGTAGTCTAATAGATCTGTCAGAGAGATTTTCCTGAAACTCAGACTATATTTTCCTTGTCTTAATTTGGGATGTCGCGGAGCAGCTCATGAAATGCAAGTGTAGTAAATCACTTGAACCAGATGGTATTCATTGGGGGGTTCTGAAAGAAATAAAGTGCAAAAGAGGGAAGATACTGGCAATAAATCATTAAAAATAGCAGCTGTTCCTTTTAAAAGGGAAAATCCAGACTGTACTTAGAATAAAAATTATTATTCTTTTTTAACTAAATAAAAGATCGATTTCAAGAGTTGCAGACTGATGAGCTTAATCTCAGCTTCAAGGAAATCGACTAACAGTCTAACTATAGCCCATGTATTAGATGATTATAATTTTAGACGAAACCGTGGCATCTCCCACAGGGGTAAATAATTGCTCTCTGGTGTGAGAGAAATCTTTAGAAGAAAAACAGCTGTAATTGCGTAGGAGATTTCATTCTAGAAAAATTTATAACTGAATGGCTCTAACATTCCTGGATGTTCAAAAAAGATCAGGAAAGGAGTCTCCAGAAAAGGGGTTCATTGGAGGGGCAGTTTGCTATTGCCAAGCCAGATAATGTAACTGGGGGCTCCCAATGCTAATGGGATGTAATATCTTGGGAGGCAGCAGGGAAGGAGTTTGTCACACCAGGTGTCCAAACCTGCAGCACTATGTCTGTCATGATAAGGTATTTATTTCACTTTAAAATGCAATGTGCTTACATTACAATAGGCAGGGCAAAGGAAATACACCTAGCAAATGGAGCATGAGTGAGTTAAGATTTGTGATGGTCCCTAGGTCTGACGGCAGCCCTTTCTTCTCCATGGCCTCCAAAAGAAATCTTTATCTCAGCCAGTAACCACAGGAAATTCAACGCACCCTGCTTGACTTTGGATAAATATTCCATCAGTTGAATTTAAATAACAAACAAATTTCTCCCTGTGAAGTTTGTGTGAATTATATCATAGGTAACTCAGAATGTGGCACATTTCTGTTCTCTTAAGAAGCGTGTATTTGTATTACAAAGCAGGAGCAAGACAAATTGGTATTTCCATATAGAGATGAAGAATTACACTTATTATTATTCAGATCTTATCTCCAATTATGTTAGAAATTTAGCAGGTATTGCTGGGGCTTGAACCACCTGTTGAGAAAATCTCCCTGATTAGTGTTGCATGAGCAAGTTACAGGAACAGAATTGTGAGCAGAGATAGCAAAAGCAGTCAAAGAAAGAGAAGCACACATACCAAAAGGCTGGTGGGAGTCATGTAAAAAGCCAAAGAGGACTGACAGCTTTAAAAGAAGTATTCACTCACCTGAATGCTTAGGGCAAGTAAATGTAAATTATTTGTTTCATTTCTGCTGTGTTGTTGTGGTGTCTACTTGGTTTGTTTGGACTTCCTCTTATTAGGTCTTATTCATGGTGACTCCATACATTCTGTCCTGCTAGATCCAGGTCAGAAGGACCAGCCATCAAGGGTATCAGCAAAACTTCCTTCCTACCATTCATTTTATCTTTTGTAGGCATCACACGTTCAGCACTGGCTCTGGCTACTTACATATCCAATCTGTATTTGCACTACGTAATGTCTAAGCCCCCATAGAAAATACCCTGGAATCCTTGTGTGGAAGGGCTGATCTACAGTTTACAGATGACCCCGGAGCATAAAGGTGAAGGCCTGCTTTATTCCTACTGTAAGGGCTTGGGTAAAAAGGGGTTCTTGCAAATTCTGACCCCACCAAAACTTTTCCTCAAGCAGACCTGGAAGGCTCCCACAGAGACAGTACTGGCACTGTTCCTGTAGCACAAATTGTAACTGTGGTTATTTTTACTTCAAAACTGCCAGCAGGAGGAGTGGAAAACTCCATCCAGGCACATAATGATTGCTACTGAAGTCTTCAGAAAAAAAAAAATCATACCTGCTTAACTAGAAATGCATCCACAGGTTTTTCTCACTACAAACTCCTTATAGTACAACAGTATTTTTCACTGTTCCAAATACTCATAAAAAGACAGAGTCTTACACCTCTCCTCTGGCTGAAGAAACCCTTACTTCCCAAGTACTTTGGCATAGCACTGCAATATTTTATACCTGCTTGTCCTTCCACAAAGTGGCACAGCTGCAGTCTCGGCCAGAAGCCTAGTTGAGACCCTGTCCCTGTATTACCTTGGTTTAGGATTCTCCCACAAAGTAACAATCTTAGGCAGCTGAACAAGGCACTTTTTCCACTACAAGCTGATTACCAAATGCAAATCTCTTTTAAGTCAGAAATCCAAATTCTGGGCCATTTCCCACATAAATCTGAGCGTATTCTGCCTAGATTGTACTATTGGAACTGAAAATCCACATGCAATGGAACTGGACATAGTAAAGAAGTGAGTGTATTCCTTTTGATTTCTGAACAAGATGGCAAAATCTTAGGAACAAACCAAATAAGCAAAAAAAGCCCAAACCAACACAAAACAAAGGAACCCCACCACCCAAAAAAAAAAAAAAAAGGAAAACAGTCCCTAAGCAATGCCAGTTTCTTTTGCCAAGTGTAATAATTCACGTGAGTCACCTGAGACATTTGTAGTCTGTGGTCTCTACACAGTCCGAGTGCCTTGATTATCCCAAGTGAGAGATGCACTGGAGTGCTCCTCATGCCGCTGACACACAGGTTTCTCTTCAGTCTGCAAGTGGATGCAGTCCCCACAAGGTCAGGAGGCAGCCATGGTTTATTCATATTTCCAAGACTGAAAAGTGCACTACAAGCCAAAGATACAATCATATTTTTCTTCTCATATTATCCTTCTGGTATTATAATTTTATGGCCTTCAGCATTTTTACAGAGTAAACTCTATACTGTGAGTACTGCAGAAGCCTCTCCTTTGCATTGCTCTAGGAGCTCAAGTTGTAAGAACTGCTGTGGATGTTAAGAATTCACCATAAAATGGCTTTTGTTCCCAGTAATGATTTTTGGCATTACGTATGCACTCATCCTCAGAGGTGCTCTCTGGAATTTCTACCAAGTTATCATAGAAAGCAGTACACATATAAAATAATTGGTAATTGGTTTTTTGGGGCATAAAACTGGTTCTTCCTGGTATCTAAATCCATTGTAGGCCATTGAAGATAATATACAGTCATTCTGCCAATTTAGATTTAGAACGAAATTGTTCATATTGGGTTGTGTTGCTGTCTTAATAATTAGCATAATTTTAATCTACTGCTTTGCCAACATATTTCTACCATAATACAAAACCTTGCTAGTTCATGTATCTTTGACGATTGCTCCCAGAGTTGTCCCATCATTTCCTTCCAGGAAAGGAAGTATTGTCTTGCTATAGCTGGCTTGGAGTGCTGTGGTAATGTGGTCCCATCAGGGTATGGTTTGCCTTCACTTATCTTAATTTAGAGCAGGCTCTCAGACTCAAAATTCTCCAGAGTCAAACGTCCAATGCACAAATACGGTGAAGACATCACCACTTTCAAAGACACAGAGAAAATCTTTGGTTCTTAAAAAAAAAAAAGATAAAGACTCCCAATATAGGGATTATATCATGTGAAAGGAAAACATTGTGCTTTTTCTCCCCTTTTTTATAGATAAAACCTTAGTGGATAAAATAGGGGATCATATTCCTCTTTTGAAAAACTTACTACTTAGAGATTTGAAGAAAAATCAATGTGACATTTGAATACACTTTGAAGTTCTTTCACAGCTGGAAACTTCACAACTTTTGTCTCTCCCTTTTTTTATCAACTGGATTCATTACATTTCCATATAAAGCAGCCTCCTTGTTAAATGCCATCTCTCTTCCTCTTGCTCTTTTCCTCCTCCTTGCTCCCTCTTTTCCCATTTCCCCCCCTCCTGACACTTTGCTCTCCAGGAGTACTGAACACTTTCTCTCAAAGGTAGCAACATACCATTCAATTAAAGCTCCAGCCTTTGTAAGGACAGATAATAACTTTGATCGCTGCATTTGTATAATTAAGGGACAGGCCTCTGGTTTAAAGGGGCCCCTCTTTTGCCTTTGAAACAGCGAGAGCACGATGATTTTTCTGTGGCACCAGCACGGTAGGAAAGTCCCAGTCTCCTTTGGTGTCACATCTATCTGCGTCCCCCAGCCTGCTCGTCCCTGTCCTGGGGACAACGATTAGGCAGCCCTCCCGCTGGCTGCAGATGGAGTGAAGCGGAGCGATAAGGCAAGCTGCCTTTCTCCCCTGCCTCACATCGGCAGAGGGAGAGCTCTTCTTCACAGGCAGCCCAAGTGTAAGCCGTTTAAACAAGCGTGCAGGAAATATTGGGGTAATTACCAAGCGCAGGGAGGGGGTCTCCGGCTGTCAGCGGCACTGAGAATGGATTCAAAAACCCGCTCAGCAGATTAATTGATCCTTTTTCTGCAGCTCGTCTTTTGAATAATTCTCGCAGCAGCACATAGCCAAAAGTTGGGCGAGCACAGTGTGCCGAGGAGAGGCATCCTCACCCACAGACATACGTATTTACTAGCGTCTGCATCAGACTTCCTTTTCCACCAGAGCATTAAGAATTTTAGTGATAATTCATGCTTGGAAAATTTGTTTTCTGTAATAAGATGAAGCCCACAAAGGGAGAATAAAAAGCAGTGCTGCCTGCATTTCCTTATCAGCGGTGATGCCATCCAAGTGCTCTGATCACAGGAAGCTTCTCTGAGGTGCTCTCACCTGCTACTTAATTCAGTTTACTTAGAAAAGAGTTCACTGCGATTTTAATTTTCAGTTTTACACCAGCAAAGCGGGCTGCCAGTTCAATGGAGCAGTGGTGACCAGCAGGCCCCCATGGAGAGCGGACAGGCTGTCTGTCCCGGCAGGCCACTCAAGTGGAACATCAGCAAAGTGGCAGGTTTGTTGCTGGGGAGATGAGGACCAGCCTCTCAGTCCCGTCTGCCCCTGCCCTTGCTCTTCCCAGCTGGTGGAGGAGGGAAACTGGCAACGAAGACCTTGATGCTGTACCCATATCTCCGATTTGTCTGGCAAAGGATGCGTCAGCAGGAGGGAAATGGTGTGCGGCACATTTGTGGAGGTGCACGTGCGTCTCCTCTATAGCTGTATTAGTACATCAGCATGTATTTTGTGCCTAAAGCGGAGACGTATGGGAGAGGAAGGAGAATTCGCAAGAGCTGTGATGTGTTGTTCTCCTGGGTGACTAATATTAATTGCTCGTTTAGGGAAACTAAAATAATGTTCTGTCATTTAGATGCTGTTCTGCAGAGAGAATTTCAAAACTATTAGTGCTGTTCTAGCAGCTAGAGATAAAGCAAGTGTCAGAGATGTCCTCATCTAATTTTGCATACCTATATTTGCACAGAATGACCTACTATCATAGCAGTTTCTGTCAGGGCACCTTTCAATTCATGCTCCATTTAGTTGGCACAAAAAGTAAATGACGGTCCTACTAAAATACAGTGAACAGAGCAATTAAAATCCATTTCTCTCATGGTTGTTAGCTCTTTCATACAGGGCTAGAAAGATATAGCAGAAGGTCTCTTAAAGCCAAAGACTTAAAAGTTTCTGTGTGTTTTCCCTGTCTCCATTTTTTCCTGCCTTCACCGATATTATTGGTACATCTGTGAATGTCATATCCCTCTCACAAAATACCAAGGGCTAGACTTTTGCAATTAAATTGCAAACATTTGTGCAAGGGAAAATGCGTGGTGACATTATGTGGGTTTGAAAGACCAAAGATTCACAATTCACAGCCATTTGGGCAGATGTCTGATCTGCTACTAAAGTGTGCACTTCTCTTCTGCAGGCACACGCACAGACATCTGCATGGAAAGTCTGCAAGTCCTGGCATACTCAGGGTCACAGTACAAGGGTCTATGTGCTACGCAATGTTCTCAGTAACCCTTATGTCTTTTTCAGTGTAAAGAAGTTTTCAAATGAAAAATTACATTTAGCGTAGGCAGATGGATTTAAGAAAATTGCTGGGACTACTGTGACTACGTGCCTGTACACTTCCATCTTTCTATCCTATAAAATGGTGAGAAACATGTCTGGCAGATTTTACAGGGTCTCCCTCAAGTATTGTTACATGTTTTGATCCACAGGTCTTATTTTCCTTTAGCCTTGGATGTCATGACAAATTAGAAAGGATTGCAAATCTCATTTGGCACTACTGAATTTCACCTGTGTTTTCTCTACAGGCAAAACAGAAGGGTCCAGCTTCACCCCATTGAACTGGGCCCCATCTTATATCCAGGTTTACCCTTATATCTCAGGGATGGGGGCACCTACAGAAATGACACATTATCTGGTTGTCAATGAAGAGTAAAAATAGATATCTGCTCAGGCAGAGGGCTGAGGACCTCTCAGCCACTCCAGCTCAGAGGGTTGTGACAGTCAGAGGGCTTGGCTTCCTGACACTGCCACAGACCTTGAAAGCACAGAGAAGTAAACTGAAATGCACTAACCACCAGTCTTACAGAGATATTTACAACAGGTCAGTGGGGAAAATTACTTTAGTTGTGCATTGTTTAAACCCTACATCTCTGTGTCTGTGCAAATGACTGTTTGCAAGTGAGCACATTCCCAGACCCCATAAAGGGGAGGATGGTACTGCTGTGCTGAGGGCTTTGGCTGCACCTGAACTGATGATGTCGCACATGTGGGACCCAGTTTTGTCTTGAAAGGAACAGTGTATCTGCAGCTTGTGCTCTATCATAACATATGTGCAAATAATATCCAACTGTAAGGGTATATAGTATAAAGGAAACCTTTGGTACAACACACATTCTTGAAATTAATCTATAGCTCCTGAAATGTACCTGGTCTGAGAAGAAGAAACAAGGCTTGAAAGCACTCCAAAGAACCATGTTGACACCACAGCTGCTGTTTTTAATACCCCACTGTGCAGGGTAGCATCCTGAAAGAGACTAAAAGCCTCTGTCCATCTACTCATGCCAGGTCCAAAGCAGGTGGCTGTTAGAGCTGTCTTTTTCCTGTTGCCAGGTTTTCTTTTGGGGATCCATCATAGAGCCAAGGGCAATCTCCAGTGGGGCTTGCACCAATTGTTTACTATATTTATATTTAGCTAATTAAGTGATAATCCTAAAGTATCAGGACACATGTGAAATAATAATTATTACTCACAAAGCACAAACTGAGCAAATAATTTGTTTCTTTTCTTTGTGCCAAAAGGCTGTAAAACTGCTGATTAAAAGTTGTTCAGTTCACCTTGAGGTGTAATTTTACTATCAAAACTGGAGTAATAGACAGAATGAGTTTGGTTGATGGAATAAAAAAGAGTGATGCTTTCACAGAATCTGTATATAAAAAAAATCTGTGGGCTGGACTTGGTTGTGATGTCAATAATGTTTTTGAATTCCGTATCAATTTTAAATGCTGTAAGGGCCACGCCTGGTCACGGGAGAGGTTCAGAGATTAATGGTACAGTTTTAATGGCACAGTATCTCTGAAGGTGTGTGATGGTCTCCTAGTGTGGCTGCTTCAGAGGCAATTGCAGGAAGTAAACCAGGAGGATGTGCTCCACCATGGACTTTTCCCCAAATTATTCTATGATGAGAGAGGAGTACTGAACTGAACTCCTGCACATGAACATGTTTTATTGTGAGGATGTCTGCACAGAGTGGATTGGTCTTTGTTTTCAGGTCTTTCATACTGTCAGACCAGGCTAAATAAAATGAGGTTCTTAGTTACTCCTTGAGTAAGCAAATAATATAAAATGTGGTAGGATACACCTAACCTACATTCTCAAACTTTTTTGTATAATCAGCAAGGTTGTTATGGTGCTGCTTTTAAATTTTTAGCAACACTTTGATACCCCTGTAGAATCCAGTCCACTTCCAGGGTTAAATATATCATAGTACAAGATTCTCCCCCACTGACAGTAGCAGCATCACCAGCTGCAAGTGGTGCAAAAGGCTCTTTGGAAGGTGATAATTTGCAACCTCTTTGCATGGAAATAACATTCCATTTCTGCTTCCTTTTCTCTTCTGTGGTTTCTTCATAGTCTTGGAAGAAAGAGGACTAAGGAAAGATGTCTCAGAGGTTTATTAAATCCTATGGGGTATATGGAGGATAAATAGGGATTAGCTGTTTCCTGATCTCTTCCAATACAAGATACAACCCTGTGTGATCAGATGGCAGATTCAAAACAGAATTTTACATCAGTCCAAGTAACAACTGTGCAAGTTCAAGAGGGCGATTGTGCAAGTTCTTTGTAGAGAGATTTGTCAATGATTATTAAATACAAAGACTTGGAACTACAGAGAAAGTAGCCTAACACTGCATGATTCTCTGTCCTTATACAATTCCTCAGGCACCTAATGTCAGATGGTATCTGAGATGGGATCCTGTACTAGATAAATGTTGTCTTGGACCCAACAAGGGTTGTTGCATTGAGCCTTTTTATTTTAACCTCTTTCTTGTGTTTTGCTGTAGAATACTCTAAGATGGGACTTTGAAAGTTTTGGTTGTATGAGAGTGCTCTTGCAGGAAGACCAGCTTCTGCAGTGCTACAAATGTGTTGGGCTTTAGTTTAAATTATGAATTATTGCAGTTCCTTTCATCTATTTTATATATTTTAAATTAAAAAAAAAAAAAAAGGAAGAGTTCTTTTTCTATTTGACCTTGTCTTATGAATTCAAATTAGAGGAGTTCTATTTTCTAAGATAGAGGAGATAAGACCAAAAAGCCATTTAATTGCATTGTTTGCCATATTTCTTTTCCCTTTTATTTCTAAATAATTTATCAGTTGAAGTTACTCTGTGTGAGGGCTGAAGGCATCCTTTCTCAAGTCAGTGAGAACAACCATCTATGATCATTATTGCTTTAGATAAACTGCTGTAGAAAATAACCAGTCCTATGTGCATGGCAACTATTTTAGAGACATCTTAATAAAAATTACATAGAAGCATATACCAGATAGATGGGTGAACGTGAGCAGAACAAAGTCTTTCAGTCTTTTTACATAGGATGTTTAGCTCACTGGCGGTTGAAGTTGGAGCTATGTTGTGAAAATGAGTTTGCAGGATTGAGAGCTTAGTTAGCAAGCTGTGCAAAAATAAAAAAGATTAGTCTTCATTCAGATATAATCAGATTAAAGAAAAATACGGAACTGAGTTTTAATGGCATCAAAGGTTTAAAAATAAAAAGGAGAGGAAAAAAAAGAAAAATATGAGTGAAGAAAATAGCTGAAGAAAAGAAAAGCAGAAGAAATCAACTTAGCAATAAGAAAAAAAACCACAATTTATCAAGTAGATGCTTTTTATTTTAAAGTTAGCTTAAAAAGACTGAAGTATATGTTTCAAATCTGTATTTGGTGATTTTTTCCATTGTTGTCATCTGTCTCTTTAGTCATGCAGTGCAAACCTGCTACTTGAGATTCAATGACTTGTTTAAAAAGACAATATTTTGTGGGCTTTTTGCAGTGGCTCACACAAAAATGTTGAGTTTTTGACAGAGCCCTGAAACAGGCAGCCTTCTTCTTTAGTGTAATGGATGAGCCTTTAGCCCTTGTTTCTGTTTAAATGCTGCTGCTCATCCAGTTCCTCTCTGTCCTCACCCCTGTCTCTTCTTGGATCATCTCCAGTTTCTATTTCAAGTCTCTGTGACAGCTATTTCAGGTAAGCACTGCCTTCCAGTGTACTGCTGGCTCACTGCAGATAAAAACATACTGATAAAAAAGACAGAAAAAAGGGCAAGACTGTTTGAAAGTTTTACCATTACTTTTACATGTAGTTGCCTTTAAGATTATTTGTAACAGTGGTATGTGTAACATTTTTAGGACATGTTAAGTCATCAGCAACATCTTTAAATTTTACCACACAACTCAATGTGAAACCCCTGTTCGTATGTTTTACACGCTTGTAAACTGCAAACCATCTTGCTGCAAAAATAGAAGGATATAGGTAGGACAGCTATCACATCAAAATCTGACAGAATACCTCTAGTGAAGTCCCAAGTCCTTGCTGGGTACAATTTTACTTTCAGAGATGTTTCACTGAATTTTTCCGTTGACAGGAGTGGCCAGTAGTTTTCAAAATCTTTCGTGCAGGACGATTTTGCAGAGGGGGAATTGGAGACATGATGACAAATGTCATCAAGTTGTTCAATCTCTACTGAAGACCACTTAATTGAAATACAGATTTTCAGAAGCTGTTGTGTTTTTTCCTGGCTCACAGACACTGAGTTCCTATTTCTGCTTGGTTTAAATAGCCCAGATAATGAGTGAATGCTCTTTAGGGACAGGGGAAAGCAGTAGGGGCAATTGCAGGAAGATATCCAACTTCATCCTCTAATCTTCTGGCCTTGTATTTGTCCTCTGTTAGGCTGGACCTTTCAGTCTGTGTCATTGTACCATACCTCACACAAAATAAACCAAAATAAGTCAAAACAAGTAAGTTTCCTTTACCTGCAGCACTAAAACCTAAAGATGCATCACCC
Source organism: Grallaria varia (assembly GCA_013396735.1). NCBI lineage: Eukaryota > Metazoa > Chordata > Aves > Passeriformes > Formicariidae > Grallaria > Grallaria varia. The sequence continues at coordinate 990,069 of VWZG01007624.1, forward strand.
TGGACACGTCAGAAAATATCCCTCTGCTTTATAAAACCTATCTCCCAGTGAACAGTGTTACAAGGGGGCTCTGCAGTCCCCATGCCTGTACTCTTTATTTAGCAGAGCCAGACATCCTGCAATGTCTGCTTTGGGCCAAATAGTAGGAATATCAAACCTGAAAGGTTAGGGCCTAAGAAGTCATGTAGGTAAACACCAGCAATCTCCCTCCTCATGTAAAAGTAAGATAATGATAATTGGACCAAACAGTACATCCCTTCCCCTCCACAGGCACCACCAAGTACTTAAATCAGCTGGGATCCTGATGTGCTGCTAAAGAGCTTAGTCTGCCCAGTTTATGCTTTTAATTCATAACTTGCACCTTTATGCAGAGGTGATAATTTCCTAATAAATAGTGAATTCAACCGCATTATACCTGTCAAACAGTTGCAAATACCTAGAGACACTATTACATGAGAATGACTGTGTATTCTTCATTTTGGGAAAAAAATAGTGCATGCCAGATTAATGAGGTTATGAGCAAGTTAGCAGAATAAACGTAAAATGTAATTAAGCCATTTAGCACTCCATAAAAACAAGAACACATAAAAAAGTAATGCAAACCACAGGGTGCAGTTACTTACCAGCCCCAGTATGTCAGTAGGACTTAAAGGGGCACTCTTTTTTTCTTTTTTTCCATTTTCAAGGCAAAAAAATGTTCAAATTATTTTGAGCTTTTCAAGTTGTCTGTCCATGCCCCATCCCCATTGTATGTTATGCTCTCCCCCCCTACCTGTTTCCCCTCTTAAATGTCTTCAGCAGAAGGAGGATGTTTTAAAAAAATCGTTTGTGTTTTTTTCACTCTTTCCAGCTGCAGATGCTCCCACTTCTTCAGCAATTGTTACCCTGTTTTCTCTTAGGTAGCAGGAGATGTAAACTCATCAGGGTGCAAACACACCAACCAAAATTACTAGTCTGTGATATACCTTGTTTTTTTTGCTTCTGCTTAAGTGACTTCATTAAGAATGCCTAGACAACTGAGCCCTAGGAAGCGCAGAACTGCATCTAGAGACTGTAAGAGGGAGTTAATATGTGTTCGTTTTAGGACTGAAATAGACTCTCAGAGATAACCCACAGCAACTGCAGTTCAGCGAGGATATTTTCAGAGAACAGACATTTCAAATAGTTGTTGTCTATCAAAGGTGGTAAAAGTAGATTTTCATTATGCATAAAACCATTCTAAATGCCACTATGTAAGAGGGAAGGGATCAAAGGGAGAGAGATTAACATGCTTGCAGGGTGTGTTAGATTCCCTCTAGTGGCTGATCTTCCAGAATTTAATAAATTGCTACTGCCAGGAGCTAATACAAATATGGTCCCTCATTTAACTGAAGTGGTAGATGTTCAGATCATGCAGATGAAACCTGCGGGAATCATGGTAAGGCACAGGAAGCGAAGAGGCAAGAGGGAGGAACTAGTGTGTTGGCAGAGAAGTGCATAGAGAAAAAGAACTTCTGGAAGAGTCAGAGGGTATGATGTGCCAGGAGTGGCTTGATAGGACAGATCGATGGCTTGTGCCCTAAAGAAGGCTGGATGCAGTGATGGCCTGAGGATTTACATACATCATGATAGCACACAGACAAAGCAGTGAACTTCAGTTAACTCAGATAACTGGTGGGTTCTCACAGAGAGGAATACAAACACAAAGAGGAGAGTTGGGAGTTTCTAGAGGAGAAAACACAAAAAGCCAATCAGAAAACTATGTATCCTAATTTGAATAGAGTGGTTTTAGTAAAACACCAGAGTGGAACACCAGGAGCTATTGAATGACAGGAAAATCAAAGAGAAAACACAAGCAGAAACAAGGTGCTGGAGGCTGAGTGTAAAATATTATATGGCCATGCATAGACAAGATCAGATCAGAAAGACTAAAGAAGAAATGGGATTACAACTGGTGATGGACATAAGAATCAACATAATTTCTATAAATATAATTCCTTTGTGGGAGACAGAGGAAAATATAATTTCTTGCTTAATAGAGAAAGGAGCAAAAACATTTAGCTTTTTTTAATCTTAAGAAATAATGAGATTGTAATTGCACCTTTGATAAGATTAACAGCAGTTAGTGAGAGGACCAGAACTGGCCAGATAGTCAAAGATCAGGTCAAATAACACTTAGATTCAGTTAGCGTGCTGCAGTCATTAGGTTAGCTAAAATGTGTCCTTGGAGTATTTAAGGGATTAAGATGAGCCGTTGCTGGATAGTGATTAACACTCTGAAAGCAAGGGTGAATTCTAGAAGACTTCAAGAGGATGGACATTAATTCTTACTTTTTAAGAAAGGGAAATGAGGAATACAGGAAAAAGATAATTAGAGACTAACACACTGATTTTCTCTACCTTAAGAGAGTGTAAAGAGCTTTCCAGCGCTGAGAGATTGCACTGACTAGATACAGCAAGTGTGGGTTTATCAAGAATAAATCATATTGAAACAAGGTGCTGTTGAACAGCATTTCACCTCCAGGGCGTACTGAGAGAAGACAAAGGATGTAATATCAAGGGGTTTGGCCTGCTCCGGCATGTCATTGTGTAAGCAGCCTAAGAAACTATGGCCCAGGTGAAACTGCCATCAGGGTGACACACAACTGAAATCAACAACATGGGGTTCAAAGGGCAAAGTGCTCTATTTAGGACAGAACCCTGTGCACAAATGGGAACTGGGGACTAATAGAGCTCTCCGGTACATGGCAGTGGTATGACTTGGAGCTGGTATCCCGCATTGTGGGGAATACGCTCCAAATGTCATCAAGGCAATGCTGCTGGCCTCACAAGAAAGCTGTTTTTCAAGTCTTCTTGCTCAGTCTTAAAGAAATGTGCAGGTCAGCAGGAGTTGTGAGTCAGTTGTGCAGAGAAAGAGAATAGCAAGGAGCATAGTTGTCCTCCAAAGTTTCAAATGCTTAGTTAAGAAGCAGAAATGTTCCAAATTCTAGATTATACTGGCTTTTGGAATGTGTGGTTTCCCTTGGCTTCAACTTCTTACTGATAACTTATTTTTGAAAAGACCCTTTTTATTCAAATTACCATTTTTTAGTCAAATAGCCTGACCTCATACTTACACAGACCTTTTGTGTGTTGATTCCTGTCTTAGTTAAATAAAGAAACTCTTTTAGAGTAACTTTCAAGCCTATTGCTAACATTTCCAAATTGAGTCTTTTAAAATTCTTTTAGTAATTAGTAGAAATGTCAGCTTCAATTCTACTCTGTTTCTGACTTTTACTTCTGGATATTGTTATATCATTATCAAAGTTTTCTATTACATAAAGACTCAGATCAAGTTATCCCTTAACGTCTTTGATAAACTAAATACATGGCTGTCCTGGAGTTTAAAGGCTTGCTTTCCAATCCTGTAATGATTCTCCCTGATTTTCTCTGAATTCTTTCCAATTTATCAATATCCCTGATGAATCATGAATGCCGCATTTCGGCATAAACTCACAAACATGAAGCTCTAGTGCCAAATCCAGACTTAATGTAATTCCCTTCTGCTTGCCTGCAGACTGGTTGCTTACAGAAATCCTCCTGTTTCTTCTTCCAGAGACTGTATTGACTCTTTTGGATGCACCATAACGTTCAGCACTCATGTACAGTTGGTTATCCTCCACCGTTCCTAAATGCTTTTTAGAGTCCCATAAGTAAAGTCCCCTGGCCAATAAAAGGCCCCTGGCCTTTTTAGTCCTGGATGTTTTTTTTAACACGTAGCTGTATTACAGCACTTAGGGTTTGCTCATTTGTCTAAGCCAGCAGGTAATTTTCTTCTGCATCAACCATTTCTGTGGTTTAGCACTTAGACTGTGATTTTTTTCTGTGGTCCTCGAGATCGTTGGTAAAACTGATGAACACATAAGGGCCAAAACCTAATCACTGTCATCATCATGGCTAGGCTTCGCGAACGAAGATTTGGGAAGGGCTCTCCCCACGCTTGCTGCAAGCACGCCGATGGCTAAAGAGGCCGATGCGACATAGGCAAGTCCGGTTGCAAAAGGCACAGCAGAAAGTCTCCATAGGCGGTGTTGGTGAGGCACGGTTCTTTCTGTATTGTCTTTTCTCCTCCAGACTGATTCTACGTGCATTCTCAAAGGAATCAGCAGTGTTATGGATGGTGTGTCTCCATGCCTCCCGATTGGAGGCCAAAGTGGACCATTGATGGTAGTCAATATGGCCAAGGCTGAGGTACTGTTTTAGAGAGTCCTTGTATCTCCTCTTTGGGGCTCCTCTCTTGCGGCAGCCGGTGGCAAGTTCACCATAGAGCACGATCTTAGGGAGGCGGTGATCCTCCATCCTGGAGACGTGCCCTGCCCAGCGCAGCTGCATTCTCAGCAGCATGGCCTCAATATTGGTGACTGCTGCCTGTTCAAGGACAGACACATTGGTCACGTAATCAGACCAGTGGATGTTCAGGATAGTGCGGAGGCAGCGCTGATGGAAGCGTTCGAGGAGACGAATCACTGTAGAGCCCTGATAAAAGCTCAGTCTATCATTGAGGATCTTCTGATTTGAATCCATTAAAAATGTGCTGTACTACTTTAACATTGCTCAAAATTCTTCATCAAAATCCCACATCAGCTATCAAGTCATCTTGACTACAGGCTGTATATTGGTTTTGGCTTACTCAGAGGGTGGATGCCAGTCTTCAGATTGCACCCTTGTGTGACTGAGTGAAGTTGTGCTAAAGACTTGAGAATCAAAAGCAAAAATCATACCATACATGAGAAATGCTGTCTGTTGGGGGAGGGTTCGATAATTACATTTTAGTGTTGCAGTGCAGCAGTATGTAGTTCATCTTTGACTAGTTTCTGTGAAGATCAATGTGAGATTTGAGTGAATTAGTGTGGGTGTTTGCAATTCCATAGCTGTAAAATTATGATAGATACCTTAATATTACTATATTGGCTTTCTAGAACATCCTGCAGAGGTTTGGTGGGTTTTAGGTTTTTTTGTTGTTGTTTGGTTGGTTGGTTGGTTTTGGTTTTTTGGGGTTTTTTTAACTTACATTCACAACCCAGTTCTAAGTCAGGGTATGAATTTTCCTGATGTATTTCTTCTACCTTTTTATCTGCTAGAACTTTGGGCATTATTCACAATAACAAATTTAATTAAATAAGGTCATTAAAACTCCACTAATATTTATGTAGTTTTTCTGAGAAATATTGCATTATTTTCCTTGATCTCTCTTAGAACTTGAAAATTAAAATATTTAGTTACACTAGATTAGTTTACATGCCCTGATTTTTTATTATATGTATAAAGTCTCTCCATACACTGATCTAACTGAATTTTGAAACGGGAAGAATTGCTGACACTCTCATTTTGCAGGCTGACCCATTTTTTACCTGATATTTGAGGAGTTAAGGGCCACTAAGTTAACATGTATTTTCTACTTTGAGTGTCAAAATGTAGACAATTACCTTTATATTTGACTTTTGCGTTAAGTTCTGACTTTTGGAAAAGTGCTGAGCATTTTCAGTTCCTTCTGAGTGCTGGCAAGTGCCTCCACAACTGCATGCTGTCATCCTAAGACACTGATGAGGACAATAAGGAGAGCATCAGCAGTGTTCCTTTTTTTAGTCTATCATACATAACATGCTTGTCAAACAAAATACAGTGTAGTGAGGTAATGACTGCAGTGAGCGAGCAAGTTTCCAGGCAGGAGGCAGTAGCCCGGCTGCTCTGTGACTGCAGCAGTAATGTTGTTTTTAGGACCTGAGCCAGCCGTTCTCTGTGGCTCTGCTTGTGCTGTGCTCTGCGTAGCCAACCTGGGGGTCTGAAACCATCCCCGCACTCACAGCCCACAGACAGCATTTGCAGATTATTCGTGGGCTGCTCATTCATTGTTCCATGTCTCTGCTAAACCAAGTTCCCCTGAGGCTCCAGGCAGGATGAGGGAACCTTTATCGGCTGCCATACGAGCAGGGAGATGGGGTCTGGTACCCCCTGCCTCGCAGCGGTCTGCGTGTCTCCGGCCGGGCACAGGCACATAATGGCACAGCTTGTGCTCCGGATGGCGGCGACGAGAGAGCATGCTGAGAAAAATAATTGAAAACCAAGCTGTATTTAAAAGTAATCAAATTACTCCTTGGGATTAAATTTTTAGAGCCAAATTTGAGCCCTCCTTATTCTACAGCGATGCCTGGCCAGGACTGCATAGCTTGGCCCAGCTCCATGCCTGGGGAGAGTTTACTACTTTTCTGAGTACATAGAACTTGTGAAGCCAGATTCTCATTGCTTTTATGCCTAAGTAAATGCACAGGTTTTTCAGCTGAGTCCTTCCTGATTTATATGATTGTCCATGAAAGAAATCAGAATGAGAATGGGCCCACAGCTGCTAAACCTTCGGTGCTGTCACTGACTCTGCTCCCAGAGTGCTTAGGGAAGGCACTGGCAAAGAAAGATAAGAGGGCAGGATTACTTGGGGTCTTCTTCGGGGATCCTGGACCTACTCTGTCAGCTGTAAAGAGACCATTAGGATGAAGAGTGGCACTGTGGCATCTAAGAAATGTAAAATTCCATTGTTCAAGGACTCCACCCTTAAGAGCTCTGGGGAATTTATCCTAAACTGTTTGCCTTACTGCCTGTTGACATCTTATCAATGAGAGCAGTTACTGAAACACAAGAGTAGGAAGAAACTTTATAGCTGTTGTAAAGGAGAAGCAAAAGGGGATATTCAGAGGCCATGGTATGTCTCTGGTCTTCCAGAACATTGCAATTCCTGACTCTAGTCATGGACCTGCCAGGTTTTAGTATTCAGAAAAATTGAAGCTGTCACTGAGTTGCCTTGCCTAGAAGGAAAATCCAAAAGGAGCAAAATGCTACAGGTACCGATCACAAATATGGGTTTTTGTGGCTTATGTCTCTAACAGGCACCTCACTGGCCCTGGAATCTTTCTTCTCTCCCTGGGGTGTGTACACATGTCTGCAACATGCACAGATGTGCAGGAGTGGGACCTTCCTCCTTTGAGTGAGGTAACCTGATTTCCAGCCTAAATCTCTGACATTTGCATGAGGAAACACCTTGCGCGTACTCAGTGTACCACATGCACCCAGTCATACAGTTTTTTAGCAAGAGATAATAACAACATGATAAATGTTACTGCAGTGAGGTATCTCAGCATGGAAGATAAGGTATCTTACACAATCTTAGGGAGCTGCTCTTAAAGAAAATGTGCTTTATATGTATATGTGTATATATATATATGTACACATATGTGTGTAGATCTATTTCTGTGAATGTTTAAGCTGACCTCAAATTAAGAATTTGAGTTAAGCAAAGGGAAAGAAAACTGTTGGGGAAAGTATATATATATATACAGTCACATATATTTACACATATATAAATACATACCATAACTAACTGTGACAAATACAGCAAGGTCTGTTGTGCTGAGGTCTTGCATTATAACATATGTATCTGTCTTGTCTGTTTCTTACACTGAGCCCATCAGCATGTTATTTGAAGATTTTTGTGTCATATATCCTACACTGTGCCCTGACAGTATCTAGGAACTACAGAGGGAGTCAAGAATGGACTGACACTTCGAAGACTGTCCCTTGCTGTTAGTTTAGCACTATTTCATGTGAAAAATATCTTCAGAATGGCTTTTTCTGTCTCAGATAACAGACCTGTCTACACTTACAAGTGACAGCTTCATACCTTCCATTTCAGAAAACAGAGGGTATCATTAAAATGTTGACATTCACCAAACATTTGTTAAATTTATCATGGTATTTTGTGTTCTCCATATAGGAATACCAGAAAAACAGTAAATGTATATACCAAGATCTGGTATATGTCAAGATTTTAATGGAAGCCACACTGTCAAAGATCTCAGAAGCAACCATTTGCTCAAGAAAAATGTCCTCACTTCTTTACTATTCTGGTCCTTGAAAATTGGTAGACAGGTCTTACTAAAATTAGATTTGTAGTGCCCCAAGGTGAGAGTCATCACATCTGTGGTCTCATTAGAGAACTTCTCTTCCTCCACAAATGCATCCATCAAAAGTGGTAGGAAAGAATTCATGTAATTAAATTGGATGTGCTGCCCTCTTTGGAAATTTTCTTCAATGTTCACTGAAATCAGTGGAATTATTTAATTGGGAGCTTGTGCTCATTTTCGGTGTTGCAACCCAGGCCCATAAGTGACAAGGCTAAACTCTTTTTTCAATTTGTTTCCAGAACGCAAAAGAACTTTGAAATAATAATGTGTCACTTTTCGATTGCACTAATTCCATGGATGTTTCTTACTAAATGTAAGACATTAGATATTAGAATATCAGAGTTGCTCAATCAGATCAGACCCATTCAGACTTGGAAAATGAATGAAAAGATATTATAGGAAATCATGTACAAGAAGAGTGCAACCATAGAGTTATTTTCTTCCTGTACTCCTGTCAGATAGAAAGAGCCCTTTACTTGAAGTATGCATGTTTATTTCCTCCTCCTGGGTGTTGCTCTTCTAATATAACTGTGAAAGGTCTTATTGTCCACAAATGAATAAAGTACCTGATGCCCAATTCTGGCCTATTCCCGTAAAGCAGATACAAACCAGATACATGGCTCATCCTCTCTCTCATTAGTTTGATGGCAAAATTCCCATTATGTCTCCTGCCGCTGGAAGAATTTTTTCTGCTGAGACTTAATTCACAAAATATGTCACAAAGTCAACTAAAAGGACTTATGAAACTCGTGTTTAATTTCTAAAATTTTATCAGACAGAAATGAGAAAAATCTACAAAAATATGGAAAGGTAAAAAAAAAAAAAAGGATTTTATTGCCATTTTCAAAAATGTCTTGCTACATCTTCATCAACTTACTTTTAATGCTATTAAAGATAAGAAGAAAACTGTTTCATTCTTACTTAAGTGAAGAATGCTCACTAGAAAATAAATCTCTACCACTTTCTTTGCTTTTGCATTGAGATCATATTTCTGGTAAATTTAAATTTTCCCTTATACCAGATTTTTGTTTTAACTAATAAAGGAAATGTATCAACCATTCAAGTATGCCTTTCATCTTTAGCTGTAAAGGACTGAGATTAAGACTGTAATATCCAAAATGCCAAAAATGCTACCATTGACCACTAATTAACTAGTCCCTTATCAAGGGTCATCCATTCATAGACAAAAGGAAACCCCATAATTTAAAGGGCCAGTAGTCATTAAATATAAATGAGAAGATAACAGTAAGGCTATGTTCTCTTAGCATGCATCATACCCCACAGTGATTTTTTACTCATAAAACATTGAACTGATTGCATACTGGTTTGCTCTGTATCACGGACAAGGACTACTCTCAGGTGATGGGGTGTAATTTAGAGGAGTCGTATCTATCTCTTCATTCAAAGCCAATGATTTCCTTTCCCATTAGTTACACTCTGGAAATACAATGCTTTACAGACAAAATCTTTGTCATTGATTTCATTGACTCAGCTGTCTTCAGATGTTAGAATTGGGTACCAATGGCTGTATCATTTAGGTGCTTCTGTTTAGTTCAAAAATTAAACAAATCAATGTTCCTTACCAATCATCAGGAAAAATAATTAGACACCATGTTAAGTAGCCATTCCTTTGAAGAACACAAGGCTTACGGGTTTTTGTTTTGTCTGGTTTGGTTTTCCCCTGGGAAGTTACATAAGTGTTTTCCTGGACTGAGCTGGCTTTTCACAATGGGATTAAAGCAAGCCATCTACTTTCCTGTATGAATGGGTTAGGTTAATGAGGTGATTCATTCTTTTTTCTTTCCAGAATATCATCTGGTCCGAAATCACCATGTCCTTGCTCCATCTCTGCTCTGATCAACAAAGTGAGGCCAGGTTAGTGGTGGAGAAGAGGTAATGCTTAAGGTGTGATTCTCCAGGAAGATGCACTCTCCATCCACATGCAGGTGTCCAAAGAGACATTTCTTCCCATGGGAGGCTATGGTTTTGCACCATGCCATGCTCAGGCTTCAGTGACAGGGCATTCTTTGTGTCTGGAAGCAAGTCCTGATTGTGTCCTCTGGCCAGGGTAAATGGAGAAGGGCAAAAAAATTAGGTCCAAAGGCTTCTCTAATTTTCATTCTCCCAAACCTCAGGCTGAACAGCATGTGGTCAGTGGGAGTAATAGGGCAAATCTGCCTTTTTAATGCTTTTAGCTTCAGAGAATAAACCAAGACTACTGCAAACCTCAGGCCTGTAGTTTCCTGCTAGTCAGCACTGCCACCACTGTGTGAATGGTTGTCAAATGTCAACAATCACTTTCACCTTGTAAAAAACGTGGAACAAGAGAATAATGACTAAATAAAACTTGAATCTTAGGGCTAAATATGTTATTTATGATGTACCATGTTAAACTTACCTGTATGGCATTTCCTTGGGATGTGTATGCACACATAGAGAAGAGAATCTGTTCTTCTCCACTCATGAGGGTATTTTAAATATCTACCAAAGAAAGAGATTACTTTTACATACTGTATTTTAGAGCTTATAGGAGACCTTAGGTAGTTTGTTATTCATTTCAACCTGATGCAAGCAATAACAAGCTTGCCAGATAAAGTGTCTACTTTCTGAATTGGTTTGACTCTCTAATGCTCATTACTAATTGTTTTAATACATAATTCATTGCAATTTATTGTATATGTTTGAGCATTCTTTAGGAAATCAGGACAATAGTGTCACTGGCCATTAAAAATGCCCTGGCAATGTATTTTATTACTTCTCTCTTATCTTCGAATTTGAAAATACAAATTCAAGAAACTCTTAAAAAGAAGAGCTCATTAAGAGGGCAAAAATATCAGAGTGGCAAAACAATAACATTCTTCAGCTGCTAATAATCTCAGAACTGCTAGAAATGCTTCCTGCGGTCTGTGTTTTAGAAACCAAGGCTAATGATGTTTTGTATCCTCAGGATCCTCAGTGGTATCATTAGTACAAACTCATCTCAGGAAAAATTCTCTGTGTAGCTGAAGGAGCAGTTTGGGACCTGGCCTCTGCAATATCCCACCACCCTGTGCAGTGTGGGTTCTGCCCTGGGAGCAGCAAGTTGGACACCCCAATATGAGTACCAAGGGACGGAGCACAGGGCAAGTGTCACAGTCATGACAAGCCTTACCCTGGCACATGGCAGTAGGTGCTTCATGGCATGCCAGCTCCAGTGGCAATAGGTGGGATGAGTCAAAGTCACAGTCCTGTAGCTTAAGTATACCCACTATTTAACGCTGCAGGAGAGGAGGCCTGTTAGCTGCAGGTGCTAGGAATGCTGGTCAGATTCATCTACTGCAGCAACTCATCCCAGAACCTTTTTCTGTCCCGTCCTGCCCTGTTTGTTCATACAGTGTCACATCCTGAAGCTACACAATGGCCTCACTTGGTGCGTTAGGGTTGACTGGAAGACAATGTTACATGTTACAAGATCTGTGGAAGATAGGAACCATTTTACTTATAAAATTTCTTCCTAATTGTGGCAAATCAGAAAAGCACTTGATTTGTTAACCATGGTGCTTTCTTGTATTCAGTAGCTCTGGTTTTTATTATGCTTAAACAACTCTTAGTGCAGCATAATGGTGGTTCAGCACTTGAACTCTCACAAGCTATACTGACAGAAGTAGAAAAAAATAATAAATGTACCAGTGCTCGCAGCTCCCAAAATATTGATGTTTGCTGATTTTAGAAGCCACAAAAAACCCCACTATCTCACATTTCAAGCATGACAAAATATATCAATTTTGTAAAACCCCTTGTCGACCTTTGTCCTTCTGGCACTGCTGAATTTAGTAAGCCTAGTCTTGAGGCATCTGTCTGGCTTAACCCTCTCATATTTTATTCTTCAAACGTCACTGATTTACATGATATTTTGCCTTTGACAGGCACTCAGGCTTTGATATTTGATCCCCATGGGACCATTGATTAATAAAGGCTGAGAGGAAAAGTTATAACTGCAGAAAATGAGAGCAAATGAGAGTCCTTTGTAAATGAGAGTCCTGGGATCTGCAATGACTTCAAATTACATTTCTGTGTATGTGTGTAGTCAGTGCTTGAGCATGCCAATGGCTTTTAGTGTGCTTGAGAAAAGGTGCTCTGAACGTTAATAATCTGTAGAGCCAAGCTATCTTGGCTCTTACAATTGTATAAAAATAGCACCGTCACTGTGTTAGAAGCTAAAAATGAAAGAGAAAATCCACCTGCAAAAAAAAGCATTGTAAAAGCAGGAGACTATGGAAAACAAAAGTGCTGCAGCTGGGAACTATGCAGCTTCTTTCTGAAGGCACGAGAGGAAAAAATTAATTCCTTTACAAAGCAAGTTCCAAATTTGGAGCATGAAGAAGTACGACAAGTAAGATGTAGGCTTGACACTGGCCCGGACAACCAACCTCATTGTTTTGGGCTGTTTGGGAGCAAACAGGAGTTTCTGCATTTTCTGTATTCCAATTTTGGAAGGGTAACTGTGTGGTCTAATAGCCTTGGCTAAACAAAGCGTCTGACAATTTTTCATATGACCACACACGACCTTTCCTAATGTGGAAAAGACTACGAATCTACCCATTCCCACTGAAAACTAATGATCAGTCATGTTCCATGCATGTAATAAAGCCTCCACTGAAATTTATTGTTCACTGTTTGAAACATATGCAATCAAAATTTTAAAAATGTCTTTGGAGACTGGACTTGCAGTATTCTCAAATGTTGTTGGTGACCTTCACTGAACTGACTGTAATTTGGAAATACTGTGAAATCCATAAAGGCTACATTTTGCAACCAGCCAAATGCTGAATGTGGGTTATGATTTCCAAGGCATGTGAATAGCTTAATATTTTTATTTTATTTTACCTCTGATTAGTTGTACATGGAATATTAAAGCTGTCTTTTTACAGTCATACAGCTAGGGGTATTTAAATCAGAACATAGATCTCTCTTCTAAGTACAAATCAGAAGGGCAGACACTTACTAGTTTTGAAACATATGGTTAATAGACCTATATTTTTAATTTATAGCTCTATGATTATATTTTATTCTTCAGTTTGTAGTTATTGGGAAATGAATCCTCAGATGGTCCTTAATTATTTTGAGTTTAGCTAATGAGATATGTTGCTGCAGTCCAAACTGTAGGTTCATAGTAAACAAAAGCTAATGGAAAGAAATAAACTCATTCTTTAATTCTTGTTTTCTTAGTGAATGTTATTTAGGAATTTTTTATCATTATTTTTAATTTTTAAACTGCTCAGAGGTTTTGTTGTTGTTGTTTTTTGGTTTTTTTTTAAATAATTGCTCTACCTCTCCAAATTTCGTTGCTGCACTCTGTGCTGGTTTTGTGAGAGACCTCAGTTCTCATTTCCACCAGAGCAACTGGCATTATTTGGAGACCAAAAAAAAAGGTGAAATAGCTCAGTACAGTATGAAAAGGCTGATCAGAAGCGACCAGCTGTCAAAGCCAGTGGGAACTGGAGCCCTCCCACAGCTCCTCTGACCTCAGCGCCTGGGTGGCATTTCCCCTCATTGTCCTGCAAAGCAGGGAAACAGGTCCATCTCATTTTTCAGGTTAGGAGCTGAAGTAGGATCAGGCTGTGCTTCAGCACCCATCCTGGATTACATAGTAGGAACAGCCCCTTTTTCCCATTACATGAGCCACATGCTTGATGTGCAGTGGCTCTGGGACAAGGTGGGATGGAGTGCTACCATGGCAGACCCTAGGAAGAAGATGCAATACATCAGTGCAGCCAGGGTCATCTCTGGTGTGACCATCACCACTGTGACTGCGGAATAGGGTATGGGACTATGAGAGACATGATTTAGAGGCAAGCAGGGATGATGCTTTTCTTAGTGTTCCACTTTTGCTCTTGGAAAATGCCCACTCAGCAGATAAACTAAGTATCTTGCCCACTCTGCTGGTGAAGGCTGACAGAAACATAAGGTGACACATGCTTAAGTCTGGTATCCTGACTGTTGAACCATAGATCTCCTGTACTCACAGCACCGTAATTAGAACACTTTCCTTTTCCAATTCATTTAATAAAGGTGGGATCTTGTGGACCACACTTAACACTTCACAAATGCTGCATTTCTCATGGACACAAGGAATTTTTGACCTGCAAGCTGAGTATGCGTACAGCAAACAGCTATGATTCAGAATTTAAAATAGATTTTTTTTTTTAATAATGGAATGCTCTTTTTTAATGTATGTTTTAAAGGGTACCAGCTAAACATGAAACCCAGAGAATTTTGCAGCTAGTTTCTTTTCACCGTAGCAGGTTTGCTCATGCTTTGGCCACTGGCTGGACTTCTGACAGTGTTCCACATCTCTGAGGAGTTCTTGGCCTTCCTTATGTGTTGTTTATGTTATTCCTGAGGATTCTGTGGAAAAATAGATTGAGGGAGACAACAGGGAAAAAGGGATTGGTTTTCTGTCCCTGTTCATTCTTTGCTGGTAGTCTTCAAAGTAAAACCAGCAAGAAAGGGACGAAGGTGACACAGGACTTGGCCCGAAGCCAACGCATGGGAGTGCTGCAGCAGGTTGAACACTCTTAATCTTTTGTTCATTTCAAATATTCCTGTTTTACTCAGAGCAGTACAAGCTGTACAAGTTCTTATTCACATAAGACACTTATGCAAGGTGGCCCAGCAAAATTTTATGTTTTCCACTGTTCGCAGCAGTCCCGATGATGTCTTCATTCCAGGATCTCATCTTCTTTATCCTTTTATCACTCTAATTTCTCATTGCATCTCAAAGTAGTATGAGACAGCCACTGATTCACTCTGTGATGTATGAACTGCTTTATTCTGACAACAGTTGTCTGATCCCTGACATCGTCGTTCTCTGTCATTTGTCCCATGTTTGGTGGCATTGCTGAGGATCAACACTCTTTAATCTCCTGCCACCATTCCTCCTTGTTCCTGAGCACTCTACTTCTGTGTGCATGTTCCCTTTCCTTAATGCCCCATGACCTCCTGAATCCTTCAGCAGACACAGGGCAGATGCATGATTTTTTTTGTCCAAGTGACAACCAATCCACCAGAGTGAGAACTTCAAGTTTTTGATTTTGGCTCATTTACAGTAGCACCTGACTTTTGTAAAAGTCATTGCATTCCCTCTTGGTTGCAAGCATGGGTGGTTCTCATCCAGGCAGGTAATGCCTGATGCTGGGTCTATTCAAGGATTTTGAATTAAACTGTGTTTCCTTTCCATCTCCTAATAATAGAAAAAAAGGGTAATATATTGTTATGTATAACTTATCTTAGAAAGACATTTTTTTGACCTTGATTTAAATAAGCTCTACTAATAATATAGGAATAAGGAGAATGGGGTTTGACATGATTTCCAGGAAGGTATTTATAGAAGTGTTTGAACAGTTTTTACAATAATTAAAACAGAGTATAGGTTATGTTAAAGTAAATGAAGTCAATTTAGTTCATCATCATTTTTACAGTGTTGCAAATTAACATAACAATGACAACTATAGTTGTCACTTACTTGAGCAGCAGTAGTTAATCATTGCAATTAATCATTATTAATACATAATTCATAATGATCAATCATGCTTGACTCTAGGATCATAGTGGGCTTATATTAAATACTATATAAATATATAAAGGCATTAATAACTGTCTAAAACCTAGGAAAATCAGGCCCCCATTTTCCATTTTGATGTAATGTTATGAGCTATAGCTGCCATGTGTCTGAGTTTGTTAGGACTTGTTTAGTTCCAATTCATCTTGACAGGTAAGGAGATTGCCGCATGTCTATGCAGATTGCCTGAATGCTTCATATTTGTCTCAGGTAGATGTCGTATGCCTCATGGATCTGCTAAGTCAGTCAGGTTGAACTCTTTTGCTCAGAACTGGACTGGTGCTTTGGCCTGGGAATTCTCCCCATGGCTTGCTGAACATCATGAAAAGTAACCTTTGGTTTTCAAGATTAGCTCTCAGTTTCTCCTTAGATGTTATGCTCAAAGTTTGTTGAGGAAGGGCTGCTTCCAAGGTGGACACTCTGCTGTGCTTTGTACCTATTGCAATATTGATGTCCAGGAGCACAGAACCTTTGAAAATAGTTTTGCAGGCTGACTAGATAGTTTTACAGGCTGCAAGGTAACTGTATTTTAGAAGCCCATGCTCTAGACCTTATTTTGGTTGGGGTTTTTTTTAACAATTTCTCTGTTTATGTGCTTATCTACCTCTCTGTGAAGCAGAAGAATAATGACATAAATTAAGTACTTTTTTTTAGAACACTTTGGAGTACTACTTTTTAAGTTCAACCTGCCTAGTTTTTATAATGAGTCTTCTTTTCATGAAAATTAACTGGAGTGATGGTGTCTGTCTTCTTGAGTCACATGATGAAGCCTTGCTTTCCTGGGAATGGCTGAACACCTGCCAGCCCATGAGAAGTGGTGAGCGAATACCTTGTTCTGCTTTGCTTGTGCATGTGGCTTTTGCTTTACCTGTTAAGCTGTCTTTATCTCAAGCTAAGAGTTTCCTCACTTTTACTTTCCCAATTCTCTCCCCCATCTCCCTGTGAAGGGAGTGAGTGAACTTAGTTGCCAGTTGGGGTTATCATAGGATCATAGAATATCCTGAGTTTGACCCACAAGTATCATCAGAGTTCAGCTCTTAGCCCTGCGCAGGATCATCCCCAAGAATCACACCATGTGCCTGAGAATGTTGTTCAAACACTTCTTGAACTCTATCAGGCTTGGTGCTGTGACCACTGTCCTGGGGAGCCCGTTCCAGTGCCTCAGCACTCTGTGTGTGAAAAACCTTTTCCTAATACTCAACCTAATATTCCCCAACACAGCTTCATGACATTCCCTCAGGTTAAACCATGACACCATGATTCAGATCCATATTGCACCCCAAACTAAACTCATTTATTGTAAATGGAAGGCTATTATTGAGCTTTTTTATTCCCCTTTAAGTGCAAAAAGCAAATACCTATTTTGATTGGAATTAAATATTTTAGTTTGCTTTAAGGAAAACAGGCGAGAACACTGTGTGCATATCCGTAATGAACTGCAGTAATACTTAGTTCAAAATTACTGTTGTTACAGCATACAGCAGTGCTCAGAGAAAGCCAAAAATTCAATACAAACAAAATAAAAGCATTAAAGTTTGATAGCCATATGATTTCTGGACAGAGGGTAAAGACCCACTAGAGAAGCTGTGAAGTGCCCTGATACTGCAAAGGATGTTTAAAAGCAAGTGCTTTTTTCTTAACCAAACAAAATATTTCAAAAGCAGCAAACCCCTTTTAAATTCCTCCATGAAATGAAAGTCTCTTCAAGGGTAGTTTGGCAGAATTAAACTATTAATTCGTCAGATTTCAGCAGCGTCTGATCTCTGAATAGCATGGACACTGTTTTCTGCCTGAAGGACAAGCAGAGCCATGCGACTCCTGCAAGTGGGGAGTTGTCAGCAGAACGAGCTTAGAACCGTGGCTAAAATTAGGCTGTATTTGCCTCGAAACAGGCCACGTGGCAGAGCGCCATCCACCGTCATGTAATGAATTCAAAATTAGTCCTCTTACTACAGGTATAATTTCAATCTTGTTTCCATCTTTTTTTTTTTTCATCTTGCCAATAATTTTTTTCCTGAGTTTAAGGATCTCTTATGAAACTGTTAATTTTATTATGCTGCAGTGCCTGTCCTCTGGGAAATCACTCCTTGCCCTGCCAAGGACACAAGTTCACTTTTCAGCTTCAGTCCAGCCCTTGGCCGTGTGTCTCTCCTGTCCTGACAGTGACACTCTTATTTCCGTGACTGCTGTGCTGAGAGAAGATGCTACCAGTCAAAATTACTTTTCTGTGTGTTGTAACCATGCACAAACCCTGAAATATTAGACTACCGATAGCATGGAAGATGCGGGAACAAGACTGTGATGTTCACCTTGTTCCTGAGCCCTGGCAGGGAGATATTATTTTGTTAAAATAGGACTGTGCTGCCTTCTCGCCCTGCACGTTCTCACTGTTTAACTGTGATAAAATGATTTATTACCAAAATTAAATTAAGAATGGATTCCATCTTTGTCCTTGTATTATTTGCTCAGAATGACACTTAAAGCTGGAGGAAGGTGAGCAGAAAATACTTGAAAAGTAATGTTGCTGTTAAAAATAATATTTTAAGCATGTCTCTTCTGAAAATCTAACCATTCCCAAAGTTTTCAGCAAAAAAAGTAGGCTTGAAATGACCTGAGATAAAAGAAGGTCATATTAAGAAGAAGATATTAATAAAATATCTTATTAGGAGTTTGAAAATTGCATCCATCATAAGTTTTGTTTTAAGGATTAAAAAACGCCCTTGACTTCAACACTCAGATTTTCAGGCCCTGGCCACTGAGAGGAGAATCATGTTCTCAGTGCCTCAGCTTACTGAAGAAAGTGAGAGGAGGGAGGCAACTCAGAGGTGAATCCTAACCAGCTAAACTGTAAATGGGGAGATCTGCTGTGGAAAGGATGAGGAAAAACCCCATCAGCAGTGTGCAAGTACTCTGTTGGTTTGAAGCTTTCCCTGGGATTGCAGAGAGACACCTTGGTGCAGTTGGGGTTCACAGCCTGAAGGATAGCCCCGAAACATTTTTTTTCACGCTTCTTTTGGTAATGAGAGGCTGAGCAGGGTTCACTGCCTTGCCTGAGGAGAGCAGCAGCAGCAGATGTAGAGGGTGTGAGCCTTGGTGCTCAGGGGATTCAAGGACAGCATAGGTCCCTTCAGGTTGAAGTGGGAGCTGGTGTCTGGTTTTGAATTGCAGGTTTGGGACTGAGAGGGTAGTGCCCTTTGTAACCCTTCCATGCAATGCTAAATCTTTTATTGTGTCCAGCTCCCTATCACTCAGTTCTCACAGGGGCAAGACGAAGAGGGCAGTGCCTCTTTCTAGGCTCTTTTTTTTCTGTTTTATTTATTTGTATCAGTCACTGTTCTGTTGATGAACTATTACTGAAGTGCAGAGTGAAGGACTCATCAAGATTGATGCTTTCTACGATACTGGATTGTAAATAATAATGTATGTATGTGTTTACCTTGTCTGATGGAGCTGGTTAGAATACTAGTTGTTTTCTGAAATACAGTAAACCTGTATATTTTTCAAGATGCTCTTGTGAAGAAGAGTTAAGCGGAGCTTTAAAAAGACAGTCAAATTACTTTCTTCTAAAGAATTTCTTTTTGCATGATGTCCTGAATATAAATAATCAACTTACTTCCCTTCTGTTGTATTTTCCATTGCACCCTTGTGAGTCTCATAAGTAGAACAATTGTGATTCTTTGAGTGGCAGACTGAAAATACAAAGTTTAATTTTTTTCTTTAACATAATAAAACCCTAACATATGATGAGTGTCCTAAAAATAGAGATAATAAAACAAGAAACAAATATACAAATTAAAATTTTAGTTATATAGGAATTTTAATGCCTAGAAAGTCAGTAATTAACCTAGGAATATACAAACCAATTACTATGTATGTGAATGAGTGACATTGTCACATTGACACGTTGCAGGCATGAGGATTGTGTTGTGCTATATTCTTCTATTCCTCACAACATTTAGGAGTGCACAGAAATTATTGTAAATCCAACCAATGGAAAATTAATTTGCATGTTACTTGCATAAGAAACTGAAGGCATCTGTACTGGTAAAACGGATATATCTGTACATACAGCAGAATATAAATAATTGTTTTTCAATCTTTGTTAAATTTTTGGCAAAAATGTGAACGATTCAAAACAAAGATCTTGATAGCCGAGTTTATGAATGAGAACTCTGAAAATCTGTACCCCTGTATATCTGTATACAGGAGTATAAAAAAAAAACAACTATATATATCCCATGTGTCTCCCTGCTTGAGTTACCAAAAGGTAATTTTTCCCAGATGCCAGCTTGCTGTGGGGTTTTTTTTATACCTTAGTCCTCATGGGCACCGTGGGTAATCTCAGCATTTCATTGCTCTTACATGGAGATTGAATGATATGAAAATGTAGTTCAAGGGTTGATCTTTAAAAATGCAGCTACTTCTTACCTAGAGCCACTCATCAGTCAATAGTGACAAATGTTTACTTGATAAGGTTCAGGTGCTTGGAGGGAAAACAGTGTGAACAGTGTGGGAGTAGCATCAACAGGAAAATGCTGTGTTTCAGTACTCGTGTTGTATGCAAATTGCCTCTGACCTGAGGACCTCTCTCCCTTCTCCTACCCACAACTATAATTCAGTTACAACTCTCATAACATCTACTCTCACACACACGAGCATTGAGTTCTTGGTTGTTTGGTTTGGTTTTTTAGGAAGACATGGTGGTAGCTAGTGACCTTCCTTTTGCATCCTATTTTTCATTTTAGTCAAATTTCCAGACCTCTGACAGTTTTTGAGTGAGGGGGATCTGCAGTGTTTATATAAAATCTGCAGTACAGCTTGATCTAGATTTTATTATTATCGTTGTTATTATTTTTGCAAGCATCCTTCCTCACTGTTGAGTCCTTGCTTTGACAATTTGAGCTGCTCTACATCCCTGGATGCAGAGCAGGAATGCTAAATTATTCACGTTACTTCAATAAAGGGGAGAGATGAAGGCAGAATCTTTATTATTGAACCAAGGTGTAAAAGTTGTGGTTTACTGTGCTGTTATGCTCCAGTCAGGAACCAGCTGCTGGGGTGTCCCAGTGTCAGCTGAATTTGTGTCTGCAGCCACTTGAGAAATGCCACAGCTGTGGCCTGGTGAAGCTCAATGAAGGCACTCAGAAAAGAGGCAGCAGAAGTCCTTAAGAGCTTCCCTACCTACTCCTGCAACCTCACCTGGTCGATGTTTGGAGTGCTGCTTAGACTTTGGATTCAGAGGTAGGAGCACACTCATTTGTTCCCTACCAATGTCCACAAAACGATCATTATTGCAGAGTCTGGAGCTCTTTCTGCTCCTAAGCCCAATTTAAATTGCTATTTTATTAAGTTATTTGAAGACCAAGGCACTATCACAGCTCAAGACCTTACAAGTAATTATACCTTGGACACGGTTAGAGATAACCTCAGTTATCAGTCACCTGTGCTGGTGAGGATAAGTGAAGAATGACGAATTCTAAATACTCTTTATTTAAAGGGAGCTGGCTGTTACAGACAAATAAGAATAATGAAGGTTTTTTTCATATCTACTATTGCTGTAGCGTATTTTTCTAGAACTCCTTGCTATTCATATTGTGAGTACAACTTGTTATGACAAAATGTATTTCCTCCATTCAAATGAAATTTGAAGGTACTTTTTAATTTCATTGAATTCTTCTTGATATACAAAGTCAAACAACAACATGCAATTTACCTTTGCAAACCACACTCCATTTAAATTCCCTTATGGACTATGAGTTTGAGTCATTTTTCCATTTAACTCTTGTGGTACACTTTTATTACAGCTAGGAACAGTTTTAAAAGCTGAAAGATCAGATTCATGTAATATCCATGAATTGATTCAATGAAGTTTTGAGCAAGATGTCAGGGGTTTAAGGTTGGTTTATTTTATATACCTAAATTTATGCACATTTATGGTTATATTTTGTCACATAATTTATCATTGTCCATTACCACATTTTGCTTTTAGCCTAATTTACCATCTCTGCTTCTAACATTGGGTGGCATTTTGTGTGAAAATGGGGTCATGCAGGCCTTACCAAACACTTTTTTCCCTCTGGGTCTCATGCTCCCTGGAGAGTAAGGTTAGACGATTTGGCTCAGAAAATCCTTTATAGACTAAAGAATTTAAAACCATTTTGCTGAGTTTCTGCTTGAGTAGGCTTCTAATTTTTAAACAATTTTGGAACTGGCAGAGCTTACTATACTGACAGGGTCTGAGACTGCAGTCATTACCTGCGCAAGCAAAGGTGCACACGGCAGCAGAGCAAATTTTGACTGAAACTTTGTCAGCTCCTATTTCATCTGAATGTGTCATGCAGTCCCATTAAAAATATAAATATTGGCCAGAATCTTCATCTTTTTTCACATTATTATGACTGTTCTTCCTAAGTTATATTCTTTGCTCTGACAATTCTCTCTACTTCCAAAATATATGAAGTGCTACCCAGCACAGAAAAGAGTGGCAGAACTTAGTTGCCTCACGCAAAAGGCTAGGTTTCTTAAACGTATTTTTTACTAAAGGATTCAGACAGAAACCACTGAAACCTAATGGCTCGGGCCTGCTTCTGTGTCCGAATACATCCAAAAAATCTTCCCTGAAGCAGGCCCTTCACTAGCCTTGCCGAACTTCTTGACCACTCATCTAAGTACATTGCCCCATCCATCCTTCTTCCTAGGATAATCTGAGTATGCTGGCACAGATCTTCAGCTCCCTTTCCCTTTCTAGAAGTTTTCAGTGATAGTGAAATCAGTTAAATAAATCACAAGGAGAATGATACTGCAAATTCTCTCTTCTTCATCCTAAACATATTTATCATTGTATTTTCTACTACATGACAATATTTCCCAAAGTAGCTATACCTAGAGACTTTAAAAAAAATTACAAATACTCTTCACACTACAGGGGATTTGGAAATGGGGCAATCTTGCTATTGGTATCCTTATTCCACATGTTTTTTTCTTCTAATCTTTTGTGTATGTGGCTATACTACAGAAAACTTTAAAGTAAATTTAGATCATAAGAAACTAATGTGATCCATTTATGGGTTAAGTAGTGGGTTTAGATGACCTTTTTATGCTCTTCATTGTTTTTTCCAAATCGTGTTATGAAAAGACAGAGAAGAATGCTTGCAACAGAGAGTTCAATAAAATAGCCTAAAAGTACATTTTTTTCATTTCAGATAACTTATATATGTCTTCCTTGGCAAAAAATACACATCACAACTCAGTACTTTTTGTATTTTTTTAACCCAATCCCATACACCTGCCATATCCAATTAAATGTCAATTAAAGGTTAATTGACATTAGTGTGAAGAATACATAATAGACATAATTTCACATTGAGTGCAATTGTAAGACTCTCCAGTTGCACAGGTACTAAATAACAACTTGATAAGGCTCTAGTTCATGCTGTAGACACAGAATCATTATAAAAATCAAGTTCTTACATTTAATCTTTAGCTCTCTTTACCTTTTTTGGGGCTTAAGAGAATTTTGTTGGTTTTGCTTCTAGATTCTAGTTCTGGGACTAGATGCAGCTCATTTCGCATTTCATAGTTTGGAGGTTCTTATGCTTTATTTGTTTCCATAAAGATTGAACTGAGATGAGAAAATGCTACTCTATCCAGTACCCTATACATGTTAACTGATTATATATTTGAACTGTATGACCTATTTATCTTCTTGAAAGAAACAGAAATTACTTTGTCACAAGCTGCAGAATATATGCAGGACTACACAATGCTCAGTCCCTACTGCATTCCGAACAGTGATATATTTTAACATCTAATATTTATGTTCATTTCAACTTGTATTCTCATTTTTCATTTGCAGTGCCCTTGGTGATGATAGAAATTAGTTTTATTACAGCTTCCTTTAAAGGACATCCATGCTTGGAGGAAAAACAGGGAGGGGAAAAGTCATCCGGAGGCATGGGCTCCAAATTGATATGTCAGGAAAGTATATCCATGAATTTCCTGTTGAAGTATAGTGATCCATAATCCTTTCTTGTAGTACACACTTATAAATTACCTTCTTTTATGGTATGTCATTTAACTATACAGGTCTTTGTATCAAAATCTTTGTATCGAAACTATGGTTTCAAGCCTAGGCTGGAACCGTCAGTGTTGTGGAGGTCACCCTGGAAAAACAAAATGGATAGCAGTCTCGATTTCCCTTCCATCAGACACAGGCATGGCTGTGGCTGCTACAAGTGCACAGAAAGTCCTCGTGGCGATATTTGTTCCTGTTATGGGGGACAAGGCTGACACTGCTATCTGTCACTCACTGCCTTGCACGGGTTTCGTGTTTGTGCTGCGTCTCACTTTATTCCCTGAGATGGCCTCTCTCTATGCTGCTGCAGCCTAAATCTTAGCAATCAGGTGCTATTTTACCTGTGTCTAGCTTGTCAGACTGGATCTTTATAAAACCTCCAGCAGGCCCTTTTCTCCTCCCCACTTCCAGAAGAAAGTCAAGGTTCAGTATGTGACAGGAAACAGATGAAATAATAAAGCATCCGTCTAATGCCATATGAAGTTGCGGTAAAGGTGTAGTGAAGGAAAGGGTAATTACAGGGGGAAAAAACCTGTTCTACATTGCCTAATCGTCTACATTCAACTTGCTAAAAAATCACTGAAGTTCTTCTTTAGCTGCAAACTTTTTGCATCGCTGGCCCTAATTATCTGACACTTATTTGGTCTAATTGCCAAAATCTATTAAATATATATGAAAACATTTTGCAATATATTGGTAACAGCCTTGCCCTTTAGACCTCTTGTTGCAGAGAGAATGATTTGGCACTTGCTTAACATTGCACAAATGTTTCAAACTTTTGCAAGCTGTTTTTCTTTGAGAGGGAGCTTGCTAGTTTCAGTAGTGCCTCCATGTCTCATTACCGGGAAGGAAAACAGGCAGGCAGGCACAAAGCGTATAATCTGAAGCTATTTAAGGAGAAGGTGAATGGGGGAGTGAGCTGAGAGGCTGATAGAAATTCCAGGACTTCCAAATAAATTGACAGAAAAGCAGGCTTGCGGTGTTTAGATAAATGTGATATTCAGTGTATTCTGGAGTTCAAAACTGAAACCTGACACCGCTTCCCACTGTGGTATTCAATGACTTGCCTAATATCCCCTTTACCCCTGTGTGCAGATGGGGAAACTAATACCTATTTACAGGAGTCATGCTACTCTCAAGTCATTTACAAAAGCCTGTCTGCACAGAATGCAGGTCTCAACAATAATTTTTAACCAACAGAATCCTTAAATAATAGCAAATCATTTTCCGAAAGAATTGCATGTCATAACCCTCCAAAAAGAGAGGGTACTAGATGAATAAAGTCACTAAATGAAATTTTTGCACCAGTTTTCTAAATGCCTTCTCCACCTCAACCCTACTCCACATCCCAAGGGTTTTTGTGACCTGGATTATTTCAGTCCATGCCCCTAAAAGTTGCATTAATTCAGTGAGGAGGAAGCAGTCTAGGTGAGATATGGATGCAGGACCAAGCTGCAAAGGTGATAAAATCAAGAATATTTTAACCCAGATTTGCTGATAAAAGGACAACTGGAAGCTGTGCATTAAATCTCCAGAGCCTTTGTTCAATCTGTGGTGCAAGCTATTTTCTCTCCTTTTCACTTGGCTATGCTGGATATATAAGGGTCATTTTGGAAGACAGAATTATTGGTATGTATAATGTAACTGCTTTATTTGGAGAAAACTGGAACAAAATTTTTGCATTTCAGTATATCAAAAGTAAGTTGTTTGCCCCTTCCAGTGCTGACTAGTAGGAAAGTCCAGAGGTGACCTTGTCTGGTCTCCAGGACTGTATGGTTTATTGTTGGGTCCTTCAGCACTGTCTAGGCTTTCTAAATCACAATACTCAGAGAGAACGGAAACGGGGTCTGTCAGTGGTATTTCTTACAAACTGACTGCTTGCAAAAGCATCACAATAGAAATTCAAAGACCAAGAAGTAGGCAAGAAATTAGAAAAATGTTATTTGTAGCAGAACCCTGTGAGGGACCAGGGAAGAGCAGCACTGGTGGGGAACCCACACAGCCAAGTGCTTGATGTAGAGGTTGAATAGGCAGTATTTTCTCTGTTGTAGGGAAAAGTTCAGACTTGTGCTGTCAGATTGTCTGGTAGAAGCTGTGTAAGGGCAAGGGGACTCTTTCTGGGAGCAGCATGGGTTTTGGGGTGCTGATGAATTATTGATGTACAGAAGGAAATTAGGAATACTGCCGGGAGCCCCGTGAGTGTTGCTTTCAGTATAGGCAGGACGTGATAGACTGCAGGCTTGTTTTTCCAACTTCACAGCACATTGTGGAATACTTCCTGTATGTCTCAGCTGTCCCTGCTTCTGAAAATCCCAGGCAGAAAGGAGCATTTCAGTGCTTTGTGCCTGCCATAGCATCTTCCCTTGCTACCCAGCTGCTACAGGGAAGAGAAAAAGCTCTCAGGCGCTGCCCTGCCCTGCAGGCAGAGACTGAGGAGGGAGAAGTTCAGCCAGGTGCCCGTGCAAAGGTCAAGCCTTGAAATTTCTGCACATACAGTAAAATCCTATCAGCAGCAGACCCTCCTTGTGTATTGCAAGTGGTTCAGCTGGAAGGACTGCCTCCCAAGCCCACCAGGAAGACTGGAGGGAAATATGCTGTCTTCTGCGAAGGTGTGCCAGAGTGCAGGCTGCAAGCCAGATTTCAAAATATGAACTGCAGTGTTTCAGGGCATGCCCTTCAGCAAAATGAAAATGAGATGCTCCAGAGATGCAGAGCACCAGTTTCTTCAGTGAGAGCTAAGATAAATAGCATTGCATCTCTGATGGAAGACAATGGCAGTCCAGGTGACATATCTGACCATCTTTATCTTTACATAATTCTTAATTTTTTTTAGATTGTATTTTATCTTTGCATAATAGGGGTAACTAATTGTGTTCTCTAAATTGAGACAAATTCTCACTCAATATGAAATCCTGATGAGGGGGCAGTTTAAGTTATGGTTGTTATGCATGTGTTTGGGGACTGTGTTCTGAAATAAGTAATCTAAATGAAATACAGGAAAACCTTATGTAGGAAGGACCCAAATTTGTGAAGTCAGCCATCAGCTCTGAAATAACATGCTGTGTTTACTTTTCCTTTTCCAAGAGATTTTTTTTCCCCCAGTATGCCATCTTTTTGTTGCTGTCTCCTTCTGTTGGACAGAACCAGCAAGTTTTACCTCCAAAGGGAAGTCTCAGTTCTGAGACTTGTTTCAGCTTCCTTGCTTTTGCATTGTGGAAATATTAAAGCATTGAAGAATATTCCTCTTAGAGCGCTTCCTATAGTGATGGCATGTTTTCCAAATAAATCTAGCTGTCCACATCTGCAGTGGCATTTGGCAGGAAGGTTAAGCTCAATAAAGTTCCCCTGAAAATCTCACAAGTAAGCCTGATTTGTGTTCAGGTAAGCAAAAAGTTTTGCATTAATTTAGTGTGAGAACTTAGATGGCCTTCAGCAATACAAAGACACTACATGCTTGTACTGGCTATTCTATGAAGGAGTTGCAGAAATGCCAAATGCAGTGTAACCTGTTAATCTAGTTAAAAAAAAAAAAGGGTTTTTTTACATCTGGATCACAATCTGTATTCTACTAAAATATCAGTCTAATTGTTTTGCTTAGTAGAATGGTCTAATAATAGAGTTAGTAAATGATCATATGTTGAACAAATCAATATTGGAAAGGCATTTGGGGCAAAGACAGCAAGGAGTAGAATGAAGACTGGGAATAGAAATGAAAAGGAAGACAAACAGATAAATCAGGCACTAGAAGGCATCAATCATCATGCAACTTTAGAGGGACATGTAGCAAGGCAAAAGCAGTAAAAACAGGTCTTGAAAGAATAAACTACAGGAAAGGTATGGGTAAACCAATAATGTTAATATGGTATGGGAAGGATAAACCTGAGTTTAAAACAAAATGAGGTATAGAAGATAGACAGATATCTAAGTGTAACAAAGTCATAACAAAGAATAATAAGAGAAATGAAATATTGAAGAGAGCGGTAGGAAGTAAGAAAATAAACTGTAGAAACACTATAGGGATTTGAAAGATTCTTTTTTTTTATGTTTTCCTGCTTATTAAGGCTCATCATTAACAGGAACAGTGTTTGATCTTATTTATAACATCAATATACTTCTGCTGTAAAGTATTCTCCAATACTGTGTCATCGGCAGCAAATGCAAGTAAATTTAAAAGCTTCAGCAGAGTAGTGCAAGGTAAAGTCGCAATCAGTCACTACTTTCATTCATTTCCAATGATGCTGATCCCTTGGAGTTCAGCAGATCAGTGCTCCTCTCCTGAGAGACTTTTGAGACTCTCCAGCATCTTCATTGGAAAAATGTGCAGAGTAGGCAACCAGAACAAGAAACAGCCTGTTATAGTAATGACTGATTAGGAGGAGGAGAGGAAAACAGACTGCTAGGGAGCCCACACTTGTGGTTCAGTGCTGAAAATAATGGGATTGATACTATAATTTAAAAACTAATAATGAAAGAGGGCTATGGCTAATAAAGGAAAGAGGAAAGGATAAAATGGGGTTGGTAGGTGACAACATTTCAAATAATGGGAATAAGGTGTGAATGCAGAGAATAGACACCCTATGTAAATGAACCTTTTGGAACAAGATCCAGGAGTAAGATAAATACTGCCATACAGTGATGTCAGTTTTGACAGTAATAGTGATTAGTGTGAGTTGATAATTGGTGACAAGGAGCTACAGCCAGAGCAGAAACTGTCTGCACTAAAGTCCTGTGACACTGTTACTTAACTCAATTAGTTCGAATTACAGAGGTGTAGCTGAATAAGCAGTATTGTGAACTCTGGCTCACATAAGCATGTCACTCTGGGAAGGTAATTCAGAGTCTACTAACTAGAAGCTAATAGCCAGCAGGAGTACATGCACAATTTATGACTTTCATTTAAACTGGACTGCTTACTACAAAATCACTACTTTAAAAACGAGAGTGCTTAAGTCTGTTTAAACACCTTTCTAGACACTAGAGAAAAAAATCTGTGTTAAATCAAAATCATTACAAGCTGTAAAACTCCCATGTTTCACTAGTAATACTGACAAAAACAGATGCAGCAACACTGACATAGATCCTTCCTTATGTCAGAAAGATGTCATTAGCTTTATTTCAATCATCAGTTAAGCTGTGGTTCAACAGAGGTACTATTGGTACCATAAAAAATATTTCTGAGTACATGTGGTTTCACCTAACATCTCATGTGCTACTAGGTTCAGCTTTTCTACTACATTGATTCAGGAGGTGTTTCTTCTGACTCTCACATCTGCTACCTCGAGTAGAGTCAGGTCAATTGCATCTAGTGGTGAAAATATTAATGTGGTGGTGAAATCTTTCTCTGAAAAGCTTTTCAAAACTT
The DNA here is from genome assembly GCA_013396735.1 of Grallaria varia. NCBI lineage: Eukaryota > Metazoa > Chordata > Aves > Passeriformes > Formicariidae > Grallaria > Grallaria varia. The sequence goes on from VWZG01007624.1 coordinate 1,019,075, forward strand.
ACCCAGAAAAAAAACACCACCTCACTACTTATAACTGCCACCTCATGTTCACCAGCTATACCAATAATATTTCTTACAATAGGGTGAATTTTTCTCATCACCACATTATCTGTTGTGTATACCCAGTCTGAGAAAGTCATTGCTTCTGCAGTCATCAAGGAATGGGCAACCTTCTTATTTTCTCTTCAAATTCTTGCATCTTGGGGGATCTTGGGTGGGGTAGGCAGACTTCTGTTGTTTTGTAGGGTTTTCTACTTTGAGCTCTTTTCTCATTGATTATTTCCTAAGCTGCTTCTCACGGTGTTTTGTGCATGCCACATATAAGAAGATGTTTTGAGGTTTAATAATGTAATAAAGTGAGCCTTGATCTTTCACAAACTGATCTGTGGAGCCATGTACAATATTGAGAGAGAATCAGATTGTTCTCAGAACATCTGCCAGACGTGACATGCTCCAGGGCACACCATCACATTGATCCTGTTAATTGACAGCACAGCTTGCTGTACTTCAGTAAGTCCAAGTAGATGAAATTAAAGCACATTTCCTGTAACCCACTTTCTCCTTGATTTTGACTCATTCTTGTGCTTCAAAATGTAATCCATGATTTGAATTCATGCCTGAAATGACAACAGCATGACTTTTGTTGTCAAGTACAAAAGACCAATATTGTTTTAAAAAACACACACACAAAAAACAAACCACAAAAAACCTAATGTCATAGCTGTGCTTCTTCTCATTTAGTGATGTCTCCCCAAAGTCTCTTTCGTATAGCAATTGCAGCTGATGTACCATAATCTCATTTTGAAGTACCTACTTGGAAACTATTCTCTTGTAGTCTTGCTTCCATACTGTTAGTTTAGCAACAATAAGCTGATTAAAAGTGCCTAGAACATGTAGTTCAACTCTAGGTTGATACTAGAAGAATTTCCAGAGCTGGGCATCTAAACGTATGTAACAATTCAGGTCTAAACTACTAATAATTTCCTTTGTCAAAAACCCACAAAAATGGATGTTGAGACCTATGTCTTAATTTCTGTCCTGAGGTCTCTGCTCAGTTGGTATCTGGAATGTTTGAGCATCTGAGTAGGGGTTTGCTTTTGTACTTTGCAGTTCCTTGGGTATCTGAATTTGCTTCTCGTAATTGTCTCCGCAATCCTGAAGAGATTCTGACTTGCAGTACCAAGGTTGTATGAAAATGAATTGTTTTTCAGACACCAGGCTGTACCTTAGTCCCTGAAGAGCTCATTCTAGTAGGAAAGACCAAAGTGGGCCTGCTGGATTGATTGACTTAGTTGGGTGAGCCTGCAAAGGCTTCTGAAGTGAGGCTGGAATGAGGGGTCCCCAAATCAGGAAGAGGGAGATCCTAGTCCAGTGTATTCCCTGCACAAGATTTTAAACACCCACATGTCACCTTTCAGAATACTGACCTGGATATTAAAATACTCTAAATAGGTTTCAGTAAGACTGCTGGAAAAAAATATGCTGTTGTGCAAAGGGTGCAGAAAGGATGCAGAGTCTCTTCAGAGAAAGAGTTCTGTTCACAGCCTGATTCCGCTAACCTAGGAGAAAGGGAAGAGAACTGGGATACGTGCTGCTGTGATCCACTGCTCCAGTGGCTCAAAAATCTCAGAAGAGCTCATGCATTTTTCAGTGTTGACTACCCTTGTTTTGCAGGTGATGAATTACAGACCCTTTGGCAGCTACGACGCTCTAATCGTGTTTCCTCAAATTAGCTCAGAGCTCTGAGAAACTCTGGCATGCAGCGAGACAACCCAGTGGGAGTGTGGGATTTTCCTGCCCTTGCATAGTGTATAAATACAGGCTCTTTTTTACAATGTTTATGAACAGAGAGCCAGCTCCTTGCCTAAAACCAATCAGAATAGACTGACTGACTTCAGTGAGACTATGCATGTTCACATCAGCTGAGGAACTGGCCTGAAGTATTATTAAATTACATATTTCAATTTAATAAACAACCGTGCCCTGCTGAGATGATGTGCCTGATTCATGGGGCCTGTTTTGCCGTGGAGGGCCGTTGATGGGCGAGATAACTAGTAGTCAAATCATTAAAATACAATTAGACAGAAGGAAGCCAGAAATTCACCTGCGATTCTCTGTCTCCATTCTGGACTGGTGACTCCTGTAGACAGCTGCAGACGCATGAGGACGTTACCTTCCAGCCACTGTGCCATACCTTCTTCAAGGAGAGCAGCAGCTGAAAAGCAGATTGCCTTCCTGAAAATGGGGCATCCTGCCAGCAGGAAAAAACAAACCAAACAAAAGGTCTGTGTGAAAATAATGCAGTTATCCTCCAGCACAAGGGATATTCAGACAAATTTTTCACTAATATTTTTAGATAACTGGTCCAAATAAAAGCAAGCAATAAATGAAGCAGCAGGATATTTGTGGATATTTATGGAGTTCTGTTCAGTCCCAAACCAGGGCTTTTCTTGTAGGTTCTGTGATTGTTTCTATTGTGAGCAATCGAAACACTGAAGCTGTATTTGAAAAGAATTAAGTTAAAACATACCAGAATCTGAAAAGTGCATTGTCGCTCTGAGGTCCTGGAAAAAGCGGGGCGGGGTGGGGGGAAGAAGAAGAAGAAAAGAAAGAGGAATAAAAAGTCTTCACGTGGAGAAAAAAAGAGATTAGATTTTGACATAGTACCTGAGCTCACAGGACCCTGTGCTGTAGGACCACCAAAAGATCCCTCTCCCCTCTGTCCTTTACAATAACGGATGAGGGTCCCAAGTCTGGTGTTTTTAAGCGCATGTTCAGTTTTTCACTGCTTAAGTGCTCAGTAAAAGGGAGAAAAAAAATGAAGGATTTTGGAACAAAGTATATTTGTTATAATTTCAAATAGAGGTGCCCCTAATCTTTGTATGTGTTAACTTGTGGAAAGGCCTTGCGGGACTGTAGTTAATGATTCATTTTGAATAGACTATTGGGCCTGCACTGGAGCGTGTTGTCTTAGTATGCTGTCCGTGCTTTGTGCTGTTATGGGAACCATGTTCTCATCAGAGTGATTTCTGTTTGTGTCTTCCTTAGCAGGGCTAGACAGTATAGGAAGTTTGCTGCAGGTTGCTTTGGGGCTTACAGGAGTTACCTGTCCCCATGAGGAGCTGCGAGCAGCGGCAAGTCTGGCTGGTCCTGCTGGATGTTTTTTTGGGAAAATACCCAGCAGTAGTGGCTTTCTTTGAAGCTTTGGATGGAACACAGCTGGACAGGAGGGAGTCCCTGTGCCTCAGCATCTCCCAGCTGTGACCCCTTCCCCAAGGCACTCTGTGGGTTGCAGCAACACACACAACCATCCTGGCCTGAAGGAGCAGCCCCTGCACAGCACAATAGAGGCAGGAGGTGCAAAGCAGGGTGTCCCTGGGGCTTTATGCTGCAGCTCCTCACCCACCTGCTGGGGCAGGTTAGTGAGGAGAGGGACCTAGTTCCGTCCCCAACCTTCCCTTTCTAGCAGCTTGCCTCTACCTGCTCTGCTCGTGGCAGCCCAAGCAGAACAACATGTGCCAGCAAGATGATTCAAATGCCAAGGGTAGATGGTGTGGGTCCTTTTTTCCTCCCAGTAGACAATTCCCTGGTATTGCTAACCTGAGCTTCTAAATTCCCTGCTACATCAAGCATTCCATTTTCCTCCAGATTGCCCAGGAGCAGCTCTTGGTGGTATTTCTCCACCTTTCCCCAGTGAGGCAGTGAAGCTAAGGCAACTTTGATGTCACCCTGGAATCTGGGTCAGGGCAAACCAGGGCATGCAGGTGCTGCTGCCCCATAAACCTACACACACACCCCCGCCCCATTAAACATGCATAAGCAGCTCTGCAAGAGACATGCTGCTCAGGATTCCCTGAGCCAGAACTTTGTATCTTTCTGTAATATCCCTCAATGGACCTTATTATTACTCTTTAAACCAGTGTGTGTGACAGACCATGGAAATGCGTGGCACTGCCTGGTGATGTGGCATGTGAAGCAGGATCCCCTGCTGTCTGCTTACCTGCTAAATTCATTTTGGAACCACCAGTCGTTGTACTACATTTATTCCTGAATCTCTGATCCTCTTGTATATACCTCATGATTCTTAGCAGTTTTTATACTTTTGTCACGACCTACAGAGTGGAATTTTTCTAGGCTGAGGGGTTCTGTTAGATTCTTATACAGACCCATTTCTCTCAGCATTCTTATTGCTCTTTTGGTTTGGTTTATCTCCTCTGCGTTTCAGTGGAGGAGGTAGTCAGCACCAGTAACAAAGCTGTCAGGAGTCAGATGAGCTACAAGCTGGTATTAGGGCATGCAATGTTCTCTGGTCCTTTTTCCTTTTGTAACAGTTCATACTTATTTTTTTTTCCCAAGTAGTATTTCCTATAACTATCCAATGGCAGTATCTCTTTCCTAGATAGTGAAGTGTCAGGACCAAGCTCAATTTTTATTTTTATATATGGAATCTTTTTTCTCTCGTATATGGTACTTCCTTTATCCACATTCAATGCCTCCAGTCCTTTCATCTCCAGTCAGTGGCAGAGGCCTTTCTTCACCTTTACAAACCTACTTTCCTCTTTAACTCCCTTGGGCAAATGAGCATCAGCAGCTGCCTTTGTCACTTCAGTGTTTGTGCTGTTTTTCAAATTGCTTATGAGTACTTATCTAACATAAGTAACTAAATTGTACTGAAAAAGAATTTGATGCACTGGGTGAAACCCTTCTGCTTCTGTCAGTAGAGGTCTGGTTCTGACTTAAATGGGATTGGGGCTGGACACATCAGGCTTAGGTTTTTCTGGCACTTCCTTTTTTTGACTTTTAGAAAGAGAGAAATTAACATAAATTTCACTTCTTTTTTCCCTATTTTTTTCTTCTTTTTCCCCATGGCTAAAAAGCCATGAATCATGTTTAAGAGAATGTAACACACTCAGAGCCCTCATCAGGATTGTTAGGGATTAATATTTTCTTGGGCTATTCCTCTTTGTAGTAATGCTTAGCACATACACAGTCTTACAGTCTTACATCTTCAATGAAGAGTGCAACCATTCACTAATTAATCTTCACACATCATAGGTAACCTGGAGATACTATTCTCATTTTACATGGGAGATGCTTATTTAATATCCCATGTCATATCAGCTATGGGCTTGTAGCATTTCTCCAAGGGAAAAGCTAAAGACTCCTGGCATTTTTTTATTCACACTACCTGCTTTCAAAAGCCTAGATTCTGTCACTCCTCACCTCATTACAATCTGTAAGTAAAGACTTTAGATGTTTGCCAATTTTTGGAAACTCTCTATTTCTTTTCATAACATAGGGAGTATGAATCTGTATATGTATTTCAAAGAAGGTGTAGGATTTTCAGCTATATGGTATGTAACAGTCTGTGAAAATGTTGCTTTTAATTTATAATTCAGAAAATGCATAGTAACTCACTTTGAAGTATAGCCACATGTAGCTGATCACTTGATCCTTCCTTTATGCCTTTTTTGGCAAGAACCAGAATTTCCTAAACATGCTTTTACTTTGTAATAATTAATAATTTTTATTAAAATGGATTTCCAAGCTTTTCCAGACACATTTTCTCAATCTTATTACCAATTAATCTTATATTAACTGTTTTTATATAACTTTCCTGCTCATTTATGATTTAAAGTGCCAAAGTCTACAAGCAACTCTTCAGTATGCCGGAAGCCTTCTTAATAGCAATCAATGTTGTATATGATTTAAAGCCTCAATTTTAATGCTTTTTTAAACATTTCTAGATTCACCTTTTCTGACAATAAAACAACTTCTATTAGTGTGATGAAGAGGAAGACATAGTAAAAAAAAATTAATAGTAATAATTATTATTAATAATTATTGGTGATGGACGCTAAATCTGAGGAGAAGGCTGTAGAAGGATTAGTCATTTGTAATGTGAGGTTTTTTTCTTTTTCAAATGGAAAAGTGGTGCACTGTATGTCATTTAAGGGTGATCAAAATTATTTTGCTAGGAGCAATGAACAGCATACATGCAACCTCACTCATAAAATGTGCATGTGGTCTTCGGTTTCCAGAAGTGATTTCTCAAACAGGGAGGCTGCTCAGAGTCCATGTCCTTAGTCTTCAGGATCAGTTAGGGGACTCTGTTGATGCAGGCTGCTTTTATTATTATGCACTGCTTCAGACACCTGATGTGTGAAGGACGAGCATAGGTGTCCAAATACCTCATTGTCCCATCTGTCTTGTCTGTTGTGCATCCTACCTACGAACTTACTTTCCATTTCTTTACAGAACTGCAATGTGTAGCTGTCAAAATTGTCAGTTCCCTGCTACACAAAATATTTTAGGATCTGATACTTAATTTTTTCTATGCATGTGTTTCCAGCTGGTTTAAATTTGTTTTATTTCTTGGCATACATTAGACTGTGATGATTACAGATAGATGCGTATTCCTTATGGTGCAGATACTAATGGTAGAGAGGTGATCTGACATGCAGTACTCCAACCACCTCATCCCAGCAGGTGCCGAGTTTGTCCCTCATTCAGTGGCTGGTATCTGCCTTGTGGTGTTCAACATTTGCCTTGCAATCTTTAAAAGAACCAGTGAGCTTTTATTTGGTGCCCAGCCACTTCTGATAAAATAAGCACATGTCTGATGGATGGCACTGGCAGGTAAAATCGCTGTCTTTGTTCTGTGAGTGCTTTGCAGACCTGAAGAAAGCCTCTCAATACACACACTCCTGGGCTGTGGTTGTTGTATGATGCAGGAGCTGTGAGAAAGAATGCTGGGCAGAAACAAGGCAGACTTTTCTAATCAATCAAATGATTTCAAAATTTCACATTAATTTTATACTTCAGTTTGTCTTGCCATAGTCCTGCAAACATACACTCTTGATGTATCTAATGTTACTATCTTCTTAAACTAGTCCTTCCCAAAGGCAGGACAGAAATATACATGCTTCAAGTTATGTATGGTTGGTGATCTTGGTATCCTGAATAGTTACAAACATTTCAAAGTCAATCTGATTTTAATAATTTTAATTTAAATTTGCTACTTTATGTGTAGTTGAGGGAAAGACTGCAATTTAAGAAGGATTGCCCACAACATTTTCCGTATGGATTTTATGCTGTTGACTGTTGTAGCACTGGCATTGTTGAAAGTTGCAGGTTATGACAGTAGGATGTCACTCAAGGTTATGCAATTATTTGGAAGCTATTGCAGTTCCAGACAAATGAAGTCACTCTTCAGTGCTGCTGGATTTCTGCAGGCTGAGGAGACTTTAAAGCTCAGGTCAAATGTGCAGCTTAGGTTAAGGAAAGTGGCTTTAGATGCAGTTGAAGAGACCCATTACCAGCTTTTTGGTAGGAGCTTGGGCTATAATCTGACACCTGCTAGTGCAGATCCACTGAGAAAGTAAGTACTTGAGCTGCAGATAAAGTGACACTCAGATATGTAAATGTGATTGAGATTATTTGTAAATGAGATTCTATATATGCTGGGGAGTCAGGGACTGAATACCTGACCGGGGGCATTGACTCAGGTATTTGAGCATCTTCCTTCAAGGAAGGTACATGAGGTCTGTAAATAGCGTCTCATTACTTATGGCCAGATATAGAGAAGTCGACTGGCCTTGAGTGTCTGTTAAAACATAAAGCCAGGACTGACAGGAGTCTTGGAATGGGAAAACATTACGATAGGAAGTCAAAGATGGTGGAGCTGCTAAGCCAGTAGGCTGCTGGGATCTTACATTCTTTCTGAGACTTTTAAGAATTTGTGAGTCACAGAGAGTGAGCTAATTTTAGCTATTCTGCCTTTAGGACCAGTGATATGTTCCTTCCCACTCTTCCTTGCAGGTGTATGAAATGCTGAGGTGGAAACCATGTTTTTTAAAAAGCTGTCTATCTTATATCTACCTTGACTGGATTCTTGGTTGAGCCTGTGTGCAGTATACGTCTAAATTACTGCTCAACAACATATACAATGTGATAGAAAATGGGCTGTGAAGAGCAAAAAACTCCTTTTTTTTTTTTACCTTGTCCGCAACCCTCTATTAAAAAAAAAAAAAAAATTAAATGAATGCAGTACAGACTTTTAGTGTCTGACAAGAGGTCAGCTGTAAATACTTCAATAAAGTGGTTTTTTTTTTAAAGATAAATTGTGCTGTTGGAAAAAACAATATTTAAAATCAGAGCACCAGGATATGCATTGTTTGAAAATGAAAACTATTTCTATTGATGTGCAAGTTACTACCATCTGGAACTTCTGCAATTTTACTTTTTTTTAAAGTAAGATACATGAATAAAATGGCAAAATGTCTTTAAAATCTGGCCACATGCTTAGAAATTGAATATGGCTTCAGAATTTTCTTCTAAGAATTTAGATTTTTTGACATATAATGTAGATTCAGAGGACAGTTGATGTTCAGAGGACAGTTTTTAATGTCTTGCTTGCACGAAGGAATGCTTTTTCCTTCTAATCTTCTTAAATCTATTTCATATTTCTAAAATGAACTGATGTGCTTTTTATTCCTGGAGCATACCCACAGACACTAGAAATTCAACAATGTCTTTTCTGGCGAGATGGGAGCATATTAGTCAGAACAAGTTTAAAACCTCCAACCTATAGCTTTCAACCTGCAACCTAACAGTTCTCTTTTGGTGCGAGACCAGGGTATTTGATTCCCTCCCAGTGACCGTAAGAGTTGAAAGGTTGGCCCTGATTCCTTTGTGTGGCATCAGATCCATGTCAGGCTTCAAATCAATCTTCACAGCCAGTACAGCCAAAGAGGCTTTTCATCACAACACTAGAGAGAAAAATAGTCCTCCAAAGAGATCAAAACTTTAAAAAGCCTCCCTGTGTGGTCTGGGCACAGTAGCCAAGCAATCCCAACCAGATCTCCAGCATCACAGTCCATTATTCTCAGCAAATGATTTCCCGCTGACAAGATGCCCCTTTGCTTCTCTGTGTGTTGTAAACAATTGCTAGTTAATGTAGAGATTAATTACCTCTCCTTTATTTTTGGGCACCCATGGGCATAAAAGAACTACTGCATACTAGAGGAAGATACTCTCATTAGTGTCACCTTAGTATTATTGATCATTCTGCCTGCCATCAGTCTTCTGTAACCTTTGATCCCACATGTCTGGGCTATAACAAGTTAGTAAACCTGAATTGAAAGCACCACCAGCACACGGTCTTAGTTTTCCAGATAGGATTTTCAAAAACTTGTGAGTGAAAAGTCCTTCATTCTCCCTAGTCTTCTGCAAGACTGAGTTCCAGGAGTCTTGCTTGACATTCAAAACTGCAGTAGAATCACATATTCAAACATAACCTGAGCATTACTAGAGATGACTAAGTTTTGGAAATAATTAAAAATTTCTCATGCAGTAGTGGCATCATTACCTTTTATTTCCATGGAAACTTTTTAATATATAGGAATCGAGATTGGCTGGCTGACAGAGACAGCAGCCTGCTACTGCAATACATCCGCAGTCTCACTCTTGCCATTTGCACTCATTATTTAAGTATTTACAGTAGAATTATTTTGGCAGAACTGTGATCTGAAGCTGATGAGTATAGCAGCTTTGGGTGGCTGTAGACTAAAATTTTTTCCAAGGTTAACAGTGTTAAGCAGTGTATCTGATTACTTTTCAGCATGGACTGTCTACAAAAAAAAAAAAATTAAAAAAATTAAAAATCCTGCAGTTCAGTGGCATGTCCCTGTTTTTTTTTGCAGAAAGGTAGAATGATCTGCTAAGAAAAATGAAATAATGGCCTCAAAAACCAGCAGGTAACATTACATGAACCATACGTGTTCCTGGCTTACATATTCTATGAAAACTCGACAGCTGGTATTGGTACTATGGCTATAGAGGTAGTATATTTCTATTTCTCTGAAAAATTCTAAATCCAATATTTAGACTGTGTCCTATAATTTACATTAGACTTTTCTGCTATGTTTATTATAGTGGGATGATCCTACCACTCTATTCAGTTCCAGTGAGGCCACATCTGGAGTGCTGTGTCCAGTTCTGGGCTCCTCAGTACAAGAGAGACATGGAGGTCCTGGTGTGGGTTCCAGGGTGGGGCAAGAAAGATGATGAGGGGACTGGAGCATTTCTTACAAGGACAGGCTGAGGGAGCCTCTTCCATGGCCTTTAAACTGTCACTTCACCAAGGTTAGTCAGATATATACTAGAGTGGCTAAAAACTTGGGATACCATCAGGCACCACTTCTGGTTCAAACAAGGAAAGGTTTTCTTACAACTGAGAGATTATACACTCTCTCCACCTTTAAGCTAGTTCAAACAAGAAAAGGTTTTTTTAAATAGACTGATAATTCCCTTCCTCCACCTCTACCACTCTGTGGACATGCAAGATCCAGATCAAGTCCTAGGTTGGGTTCTTAACATCTGTGACACTTAAAAACAACATTGTGGAACCACATTCCTCTTCCAATGGGCATTAGAGGTGCATTTGGCAGAAGGCACGAGGAAGAAGTAAAGCAGGAGAGAGCTTTCTTTGGTAGGAGCTGTAAGAGAAAGGTTCTATGCCAGGTTTGCATCTGCACTGTGGTGTTAACAATCTCCGTGAAGTCAGTCTGAACACAGCCTTTCACGTCACTGAGTCTGCCGTGTTTCCAGTGGGGAGTACAGCTTGCAAAGCCTGGGAGGGAAAAGGATCAAGATTTGATTACATCCAGCATCTAGTTTGAAATATTAATACATTTTCCAATGCAAAAATAGTTATTATTTTATTTCACCTGTGAGATGGATGAGTTGTTTTTTTTTTTACTTTACCTGGAGCCTTTCCCAGTAGTGGAATGTATTTGACAGAGGTTAGAGTATTCCATGGAGCCGTTTCACCAGTGCACTGTGCATAACAGGAGCTATTGGCTGGATTAGGCACACACTATTACAGGTGCAGCTGTTATACTTGCATCATTTATACTGATTTTCACAATTCCTATCTGACAATGGCACTTGTATAGGAGTTTATATGTGTACATGTAGATATAAAAAACCCCATTGTTTTGACTTAATACTTTAGGAATAATTATTCTCAGGCCCAACTGCAATCAGAACTGCTTGTGTTATTGAAATGCTGTAAGAGCTGGTTTAAAAGTAGATGTTCTGAAATATGATACAGAAGTTCTGATGGTTAGGAAAATAAGACTGTAGCAATGTCAATATAGTTACTTAATATCTGTTGCAAAATGTAATCCGTATATTGCTGATAATGCATGGGCTTTATGATCTTGTAAACATTTCTTAAAAAGTCAAAGAACGAACTACCTGTTGGACACTCTTCTGACTGGTAAGGTTTCTAGCATATAGAAGAGATTCTTCTGTTGCTGCTTTGTAAGAACTAGATTTAGGATTACATTGCCCTGGACATGTGTTGTTGCACCTGGAGAGTGTCAGTGACTCAGGTTGTGTGGTATTCCCAGCAGGAGGAAAGCTCTTTGCTGTAGGGACTTTTGTTCATCAGCGTCTGACTTAATGAACAGCAGCGGGGGGCTATGGAATACTCCATTTGTAAGGAAAAAAGCATTTTAAACAGTTGTATAAATCACAGGTTGCTTATTTTTTACCCTGGTTTCCTCAGAACTTTGAAGTTCTGGGTAACCACACTCTGCTTTTGATCTGCTCCTCTGCCTCCCCAAAGTGATGATTCTGCTTCCTCAGATGCAGATCCCTGGCTGTGTACAACTACACAATATGTGACAACATAAACCAGTTGGAGAACTCCCCAACAGTGAAATCTGCCTCAAATACCTCCTTCCTCCTGCCTGGCTTCAGGGGACTCATGATGCCCCAGGTAGCTATGCAAGCTCACAGATGGGTTCTAGTTATAGAACTAATTAACAATTATATATATGTGAGTATTTCCATTTTGTAACCACTGCCATTTGGATGATTGTCTGTTTGTGTATTGTGTCATTGCAGTAAGGATGAAAAAAATAAAGGAAGGGAAAAGAGAACGAGGGACTCAAGGGTCCTGTATGTTGAATATTGTACCAGCTACTAGTAAAGTAACAACAGTAAGTGGTGGGTTTTCTAGCAGTCCCTCAATATCCAGTACAGCAGAGATTTCATTGTTTGCAAGTTCTTAATTAATTTCTTAGCATTTTTAACATGTAAATTCTTATTGGTGACTTTGAATTTAAAGTACACCTACAGTCAGAATACTGGACATTTTGATATTATTTAATACTTTTTTCTACATAGAGTTTGTCTGTTTGAAGCATGTTTTTATATTTTTCTCGTTGCAAAATCAATATAGGTATGGCAGTGCAAGCTCTATTCCTTTGTCTAGTGCATAACAGAGCTGGCTGGAGGACTGCAGTCCCTCCTCAACACAGCCTTTGAGATTCTAAAATTTGTTTAACTTTTTTGGTTTTTTTAACTTTTTTTAAACTAAAATTAGTTTTGAAGTTTTAGAGAAAAATCTTACTACTTTAAAGGTCAGTTTGCAAGCTTTCCTAATACTTACGAACGTTATAGGGGGTGGAGGGTGAAGAGAATAAGTCAGCCCAAGATTGATTTACTTCTGCACTACTTAACCAGTGGTAAGCAACTCTTCACAGAGCATAGGCTGTGGTTCACCCAATATGTTTTATGACTAAAAGGTATGTAAGGACCCAATAGATTTAATCTGGAAACCTATTCTACAGCATGCCATAATATTTCTCCTGGGAATTTCAACTCATTTCTTACAAAATAACTAAAGGAAACTTCTATGGTTTTCAGTGTTGATACATGATTGAGTAAAACCATACATTGTTTTCAAAAGATACTGCTTCTTAAAAAAAAAAAAAAAGAAAGAAAAAAAGGGAAAAAAAGCAACCAACCTGACTGGGAGGCATAATGGGCTACAATTTGTGTACTTTCATTTCTCCTTTTGCAGTTTCATTTGAATTTCTTTTTTCCTTTAAATTATTGTATTCTCAATTATGGCAAGTAGTCCTCTTGAATACAAAAATATTTTGACTCTTGCAAAATTTGATTACTGACCTTCAAATAGATTTTTAGTGAAGGAGAAAATAGTAGCTGTATCCTATCACCTCTCCTCTGGGCCATTCAGTCCCTCTGCAATAGTGATTTTTTGAGTAAGAACTCAGAGCAGCAGGTTGACTGGTTTTATCTCTGGCTACCTACTGTCATCTTCTGTTGTTGCGTTGGCTTTCACACTTGCTGTCACAACACTGGGAAGGAAAGCTTACTATGCCCCATGCAGGCAACCCTTTTGCAGTCACCACTGCTGACATGTAACATGTGAACTCCTGGTGTGCAGTTGAAATCCATGGCTTGGCACAACAGCACAGCTGTACAGAATTCTGTACATGTATGCAGCTTTTCGAAGCATCCAAAAGATGTGATATGTTGATATACTTTTAATGCAATTCTGTGTGAATTTGTGATGTCAACACATCTGCTGCTTCTTCTCATCCTTTGCAAATGAGGAAAATAAGAGAGTCACTGGTTCCTGAGAGTGGAGGAGGAGGACTGATGGGTGGCTGTACAAGTCTGAGCATCCAGTGTGAATGATCCTGCAGGTCATTGAAAATATCTTATTTGGAAATCATTGTCAGCAATTTGCTGATAGACTTTTGTGACGAGTCAGGAGTACATTCTGAATTCAATACCATGCAGAGTCCTTGTTGGTACAAAACAGTGGAAATCATTCCCTTGACCCATCTTTAGTGACTTATTTGCAGAAGCTGCACAATGACAGCAATACTACCTGTTTCTGAACACAAGAAAAGCCTTCACTGAGCTCCTGTTTCTCCTTGCCTTCTCACCTCTGCAAGGCAGAGACAGTTCAAGAGTAAAATCCATCAGCATATATTATCAGAGAAAATGAACGACACAAGACTTGTACGTTTAACATTAAAGAAAAAAAAAACCTCTCTGGTTTCTACCTCAGCCTTCAGGCTTTATGAGTGAGCTGTTTAGTGCTGTACATTTTTTAATCCCCTGAGCCTTCATCAGCCTGATGCTGTAGAATGAAGAGAGAAGATTTTGATTTATTTTTTAAAATTATGTTCTTAATTATTAATTGTAAGAGCACAGTATAAAGGAACATGTCTAAACACCTTATAGAATCACAGAATCATAGAGTGGATTGGGTTGGAAAGGACTTTAAAGATTATCTAGTTTCAACCCCACCTGCCACAGGCAGGTACACCTTCCACTACACCATGTTACTCAAAGTTCCATCCAGCCTGGCCTTGAACACTTCCAGTGATGGGATATCCACAGTTTCTGTGGGCAACCAGTTCCGGTGCCTGACCACCCTCACAGTGCATATTTTCTTCCTAATATCTAATTGAAATCTACCCTTTTTTAGTTTGTAGGATGCTTTGTCTCTTCTGAGAGGAAAAATGTGGGCTGTGGAGTGTCTACAGGAAGGTTTAAGGGCTTTTTTTTTTTTTTTAAATACTTTGTAGGGGTCATGTGTATAAAATGTTATATATTGATTTCAGATAAAGATCAAGATGTAATGATTCACAATTTTATAGCCTGCCATGAGCAGAAGAAAAGCTTGATATGCTTGAAGTAGCTTGTGTTACTATGGCTATATTGTATGGTTCTAATCCAACTTGAGTGATGATCAAGGAAGGAATAACTGAAGCCATGTTATTATTCATCAGATAGGAGTCCCTTGCCAACCAGAGATATAAATCATAATTCACAAAGGTTGCCATGTGACAATTTAGCTTCAGGAATTTCACAACTTTGGCACAGACCAAATTATTAAGTGGTTGATGTTCATTGTCTATGAAGAGGCAAATTGAATCCAAATTCTTTGAAATATGCTCTTATGCCCAGCAATAAGATTTTTTCTTTTATCTGGGGTGAATTTTATCTGCTGTCCATTGTCCTCCTTTCAGCTCAGTTGTGATTATTATGGATTTGAAGCTTTGTACTGAAAAATAATAGAAATTTGAGTTCTATGACAAAAACTAAGATAAAAACAGTCAAATAAAAAACTGATTTATTTCAAGTTTAGAATGTTTTATATGAGTGACTTTCATCTCTCTTGCTGTTAGACACCAAACCAGTGCCCTAAGGCCTCGGTGGCTTCTGATTCCTTCATAGCTAGGAGAGAGGGGTAAGGGAGTTACCTCCACAAAGTCACTGAAAGTTTGGGTAAGGGTTAATAAATCCTTTCATATATTCTTCTACAATGTTATCTGGGGACTTAAGATAAAGAGAGAGATCTTCTATTAATGGTAGGTATGTTGTGTGCCAAAGGTAAAATTGTATTTTCAGGATCTCCTGGAGTGGAAAGGCCAAAGATTGATGCAAGCAGCGTGAGTACAACTCAAAATATTGAGGAAAAGGAAATGACAGAACAGGCATATTTTAAGATTTGCCTTTTCTAACAAGTATATTTATTTGTGTCTACTAAACAAGGTTATGCTGGTGCTTTAGAGAAACTAATCAGGACAAGCCTATTGAGAGGCCAGTGATGAGTTTAGCTCATTCTGTGGTTTTATCTTGGTTCTCTGAATGCCAATAAAGGAAAAAAAAAAAAAACCCACAACAAAACCCAAGCACTGTAAGACTCACACTTCTGTAGTTTCATGTCTTTGCAGGAACCTAGTGTAGCTACTGAAGCACATTTGCTTCTTTGAGCATCTACAGTTCCTGCCAGCCTTGTGCTGGGGACAGCATGAACAGCTGGAAGCCCGGGGACGTGGCTTCCTCCCCGCAGTCTGTTGTACTGACTCCTGAACCAGTTTGACCATCCACTGTGGCTGGGTCTGATACTTTGTGGCTGCGTGTCTTTTGTAGTTACTTACTGTGACTGCCCTCTCTGAATGCTAACCTTCTTGCTTATTATGTGGGTGCAAGGCATTTGAAAATAAGTAAGCGGCATTTCTTTCAGTCTTTCCTCAATACAGGTTCTCCTGTTCTCTTGCACTTTTCCTACTGTTGACCAAGACTAAGAGGAGACATAGGTTTTCTTGTTCCATGCCTATGTCTCGCTTGCTCTCATGCTGTACCAAGCACTCTGTATCTCTGGGACAAGCTGTGCTTTGCATTTCTACTTTCTGTGACTCTACTGAATCCAAAGTGTATGTAGCATTGAAAATCAACTACTTCTGCTTAGTTTAGTAATTCTCTTTCAAAGTGAAAACAGATTGTGAAGTTATGTTCACCAGACCCTGCCAAATATTGTTTTGTTTCTCTCTTTTTGTGACTGTGGCTGATCAGACAATGATAGTTTATAAGAGAGTTACAAAATATCTCTGTTTTAGACTATGGGATTTTTCTGTTCATCTGAATGAGCTCACCAAAGATGGATAGGCCCCTTTTACTTGTGTGTGTCTATGGGACTAAATGCTCTGAATAACCAGACTTCCGTGAAGGATGAGTTCAGTCCTGCTGGTTTCCTTCCCTGTGCGAATGTGCACGTGTGAGAGAATATTTATTTATGATTATGCTTGCATCTGTAATAAAAACACTTGTTTAAATAAGAGAAAGGGGAATGAGCGGCAATAGGTGTTAAGTCTGTCGAGTGAGTGACTAGACAAAGGCGAGAGGCTCAGAAGCCCTGCTGAGCCAGCGCCTGCAGGGCGCGTGCTGCCAAGCAATGCCGGCTGCGGCTGCTTGCTGTGGACCACTGATCCATTGGATGAACAAGGCTCGAATCAAAGACTAGGGGACAAGCCATGTCCTTTCCCTTTCCACTCCTTTGCTATCCATTAACCTCCCCCCCCCACACTTTCCTCTAACATACATGCAGACATATACACACACACAACCATCTCTCTTTCTGACTGTTTCGTTTCCAAGAAGACTGATAAGGGAAAGAAACCTCTTTAAAAGTATTCACTGCTAAAGTATCAGATGTTCAAACAGAAGCAAAACAAAAATAAGTCAATTCTTTATATTTTAGGATTTTTTTTTTTTTCTGTGCTGGTTGGGTGGCCTTTCACAACCAGAAAAAAATAACAAAGAAATAGGCAGGTATCTGTTTAGCTGTGATGCTAACTGAGAGTGGCTTCCAGTGCAAGAATATTTTGGAACTTGAAATGGTAATTGCTGCTTCAGAGGAAGGTAGCTGATGGGTTATGGCACAACTGAGCTACGTAACACTTTGAACACAGGTCTAATTGAAGTTAAGTCCATATGTTGGCCTCTATTTTCTCAATGATAAAGAGAATGTATCGCTCGTACTTAATGTACTTTTCAGCCACGCATTTGAAGTATTAGCAAATAAACCCAGGGTGTAAATGATCAAATATGGCATCTCTCTTTAGGTTTAGAACTGCATGGCACTGCTGGTAAGGAATATTAACCTTAGTGCTATGCATGAGATGAAGTGTCTAGGATCAGTGTATGTCCATGTTTCCTCAAAGTTTTAGAGGTGTTTGAACTAGTATCTTTTAAAATCAGTTTTAAATGTTACTAGATTTTTTTTTCTGATCAGTATTACTAGGACTATAAGTAACACTAAAAACAGGACTGAGGATAAGGGACTTGATTTTTCTATAATCACATTAATTGGAGTGGACTGTGCTACAGTGGTGTTATTAATACCTGTTTTAAAAAAACCCACACAAACAAATGAAGTGTTTTAAAAAATTTTACTCATAGGACAGAAATTCATCACATCTAAGGGTAGGATGAGATTGCGCTGACTCGTTTACATTGTAATCTTGGGAAGGAGAACAATGAAAATTAGTTCAGGGCAAGCAGTTAAATTAAGGTTAATGATTATCCAGAATATGCCATGCTGGTTTTTGTTGGTCTTGAATTTCACAGGATACATATCTAGTGATGGTTTAGGTTTCAGGGTCAGAGATGGCAATGTTTGTCCAAAGAGTTTCATCATATTCATAGTTAGACTCCTCTTGACACAGACCTGATTTAGAAAGCCCAGACTGAATTTGTAAGCATGGGTAAGAGGGACTTGCAAGTGTGCTTCTGTTCTGCAGTGCTCAATCCTTCATACTGGAATGGAGAGAAAGGGAGAAAAAACCTCATGTGTCCCTTATCAGCAGAAATGCAAGTACTATGTAACATATGGTTCTGTGGGAGACAGTCCCTTAATAACAATCCAGATTTCAAAATTGATATTTGCTTCTGGCAAAAAGTTCAAAAACTGAGCTCTCATGTCTCTAGGTGACTTGTAACACTGGCTTTGGCCATGACCTTCAAGGGCTTTGAAGGACTCTAAGCTGCGTCAGAATCCCAAAAAGAAAAAAAAAGGAAAAAAAACCCAAACAAAAATTAGTTCATAACCTTCAAACTAAGCCACTTCCTTATATTCCAAGATTTCCTTCAGCTTAGAAGAGTGTGATCATGGGGAAGCTGATATCTAGGTTTCCCAGGGACTTTGAAACTCTGTAGAGAGAGAGATCTTTGCCTTCCATGTTAAAGCGCTTTGAAGTAATTGAATAATAATCATAGAAACTTACTGTTTTGGTAAACATATACAGTTTTTAGAAAATTTAAATCAGTGACTGAATTGATAACAGTACACATCTTAAGAGAAATGCAAATTACATTTCATTTGTACACTGCTTATCTCTTTTGAAACATTTCATAGTGACATATATATGAAATGTAATGTTCAATAGAAAACAAAGTTCATTGGGGCAATACTAATGGTATCAACTTCAATCAGGTTTTAAATACTACCAGAGTGTGCCAAATTTAAGGAGCCACTTGCTCAATGTGCCCCATCCCTGCACAGACTAATTCTCTGGCATGACCTTGGAAGCACTGCAAATAGTCTGCCAGCTCACGTCCCCTGCATCACTAAGAGCAAAGTAGTGGGGAGGAATCATAGAATATGCAGAGTTGNACAAAGTATTTGTGTCCACCTCTAGCAGCACGACTGGGGAGGAATTATAGAATATGCAGAGTTGGAAGGGACCCACAAGGATCATCAAGTCCAACTCTTAGCCCTGCACAGGATCATCCCCAAGAATCACACCAGGTGCCTGAGAGTATTGTCCAAATGCTCCTTGAGTTCTGGCAGCCATGGTGTTGTGACCACTGCCCTGGGGAGCCTTTCCAAGTGCCCAGCCGCCCTCTGGCTGAAGAACTTTTTCCTAATATCCAGCCTAAACCTCCCCTGACACAACTTCAGGCCATTCCCTCGGGTCCTGTAATTGGTCACCACAGAGCAGAGATCAGTGCCTGCCCCTCCTCTTCCTCTCATGAGGAAGTTGCAACTGCAGTGATGTCATCCCTCAGGTGGTGTCCAAGATGCACTGGAGCAGCAGGATGCATTTTCATTTTTAGGATACTGTTACTTAAGCATTATTTAGATAACAAATTGACTTAATCGCCATTAATGAATTCCAGTACATGTAAGTCATACTTGCATGAAAAAGAGAACATAGAACACAATAGTTCTCCAGTTGCGAAAGCAGAAAAGAGATTTCCTTGTCCTATCCAGTGGCCTTTTGGCCTCTTACTTTTCTCTTTCTCGATATCACTTCTTGACGGGAGCAGCTGTGATGGAGAAGCCTGCGTGCAATAACCCAGGAGTCAAAGAGCTCCCTCCTTCTCTCTGAGGTTCAGCCCCTGGTTAGGATGAACCCGAACAAATCACATTACCCATGGGAGCCCCACAGTTTTGCCCTACAAATAAGAGGCAATAATGCTTTTCTACACTGACTGGTAGAGAACAAATCCATATTTCATTACCAAGGAGTGCTTAAGGGCTTGCTTCATTCAGTGAGAGAGACACATCTGCATACAGTGGAGGATATTCTCCTATCAGTATCCATCCTTGGCTGCTTCTCTGTCTCTTTTTTTTCCCCAGAACTGGACAGACTATTCTACAATGGTTTAGAATGAAAAAAAAAATGAAATAAAGTTTGTACAGCTGTATTGTAAAGTTGCATCCTTGTACTTCCCTCAGAGAAGCAAGGCACTCCTTTACATCATTCATGTCTCTTTAATATGCATACAGATTATATTATAGATTTTACATTTCCCACTTCAATCTTGTACTTCAGAAGTGAGTTTGAAGTGTTTTTCTCCTTTGAGAAAAAGAAAAGCTTATTTCACTACATGGCCATGTACATTATTGACACGTGTCAAAAGTGCAATTCATCTACCAAATAGGCTCCTATGTATCTCTAGTGAGCACTTTTTACAGTTCTTTGGCTTATATCCTTTTGTCCACTACACTGGGATGAAGATGACAATAGATTTAGTGTGTAAACCCTTGGTTTTCTACCTCTGGGATAATGGCACACATCCAACTTGGCCCTCTTAAGTGCAATCACCGAAACAGATGGAGATGAGGCTTGGGTGGGCATAAATCTGAACAGTTATGAGAATGGTTTGTAGCAATTAGAATTCTCTAGATATAGAAGACAAAATATACATGAGTAATAGGAACCACATTGAGCATATTTTTCTGATGAACACCAGTATGCACACAGGAAAGAAGAGGGAATAAAAAGTTTTTCAGAAAACTCACCAACTGGCCTGGCACATGTTTCCAGAGGAACATGGAGCAGTGGATAGGTAACAGGGCTTTCTGCACTGCAACATCTGAAGTCAAAGGGAATTGTACTGAGCCTACGTATGCTTTTCTGTGTGTTGCTTCTGAGGATCACAGTGTGGATTCTGATTAATTTAACTTAAAGGTATTTGAAAAAGAGAAGGAGTTCAGAACTGAAGTGGAGGGAGCAAAAAGGAGATCTTTGATATACTTGGGGCTGTTGGGACAACTGCTGGTTTTCACCCTGAAAATTTATGGGAAATGTTCAAAGCATGAATATTAATGGCTGTGATAAACTGGATTTCCTTGGATATATACTATTATTGCTATTTACTCCACGACTCATCTACCAGTTCCTTAGGAATTTTAATGAGTTGTAGTCTAAAGTAAAGTAGTTCAATCCAAGCATTTGGTTTTTTTTTTTCCTAGTATCTTGCAAGTCATCTTTAAAACCACAAGTTCATGTTCTGTGAACTTTAAGAAATGCAGTTGAGCTTATAAAGGGAGGGGGAGGTAATTTGTTTTCTTTAAATACCTTCAAATACTCTGTACCTGCCCCAGGGAGCATTTTAGCTTTTATTTAGAGCTTTTATTCTTTTTCTTTTTCCCCCAGATACTTTTTATTTCCCACTCCACCACTACTGGCATACTTGAGTTTCAGCTCTTCAGACTTTAATTGCTGGTGTCAGAAATTCACTCTCCCTTTTTTTTTATTTTTTTTTTTTTTTTGATCTTACATCTGCATTTTTCTCTTAATCTTTAAATTGTGTTTTGAATGCTGGCATAATTAGATCAGTAGCTACCAGGTGAGGAAAGTTGAAACAGCCATTTAATCAATCTGAAAAAAAAAACTAGATGGGGTGGGCTATGTGATGTGTTGGGGTTTTTCTTTTTTTTTTTTTTTTACTCAATTCCTGCCACACTGACATATTTTAACACTGCAATCCTATGAATAAGCAGAGGTCATACATTGTTCAGCAACATTTTGATAGGCCACAGGTAGGGTGACTTGCTNATAAAGGGAGGGGGAGGTAATTTGTTTTCTTTAAATACCTTCAAATACTCTGTACCTGCCCCAGGGAGCATTTTAGCTTTTATTTAGAGCTTTTATTCTTTTTCTTTTTCCCCCAGATACTTTTTATTTCCCACTCCACCACCCTGAATTACCACTACTGGCATACTTGAGTTTCAGCTCTTCAGACTTTAATTGCTGGTGTCAGAAATTCACTCTCACTTTTTTTTTATTTTTTTTNAAAATCTGAAATGAAAGAACAGTTGTAGAGGTAGAGAGAAATGAAAGAACGGAGAGGTTTTGTTGTGGCTGATGAGTTATAAAAGATTGCAAATACAGTTTCAGGGTGGGTTTGGTGTGGGGTTTTTCTTTTTTTTTTTTTTTACTCAAAGATATTTTTCAGGTGCACCCTACGGTCCTAAAGGCAGTATTTTGGTTTTTAATGGTAGAAAAAAAAAAAGTTGTTTATTTTGTTTATCTGTGCACAGAAGTATTTTCTTCTCAGTTGTTTTATATAGCTTTACGTCTGTAGGCCCCCTTTGAGAAATTTATAAGCACTATAAGATGAATGCTAGTTTGATCATTAAAATTAATAGCCTACAATTTGAAGTCTTTTAAGGTAGTTTTTTTTTTCCTCTATCCCTACTTGTATCTGAAACGAAGTAAAGTTTTCTGAAAGTCATTTTTAGTCAAGAGTAAACAAACAAACAAATGAGCACACTGCAGGCAATCTGGTGCAATTAATATGAGAGCTGTCAGGGGGGTATATTATAATAAGATGTACTGACAATGCTGTTCAAAGGCTAAACCTAAAGTTTATACTCCAAGGAGGAAAACTATATTTATGCTGCTTTTCAATGACAGGCTTCTTTTATGAAAGATAAATTTATTTTGTTTCATGGGAAGATAAGAAAAACAACCTTTTATTTTCCTTGAAGGAGCTGGCTTAGGACTTTAAGTTACAGTGACTGAAAAATTAGGGAAAAATAGAGAGCTCACAACAAACAACAACCAGCTGTTTCTGCTGTATATTTAATATGTACAGCTCTATTAGATGGGTTTATTAATACATCTGCAGGTATTCTGCAACAGGGGCCAGATGGCTTAGGAGATGAATAATGGCATAAAAAGGATTGTAAGTAGCAATCTATTGCAGGTCAGAAATAACCCAATGGTGTTCCCTTCTGATATCTTTTCATTAACCTGCATGAATGACTCTAGCGAGAGGGTCTTGCTCCCATGCATCATCCTGTACCACCAGAATTGCTGCAAGTATCTGTCCCATATGAACAGAAAAAAAAACAAAACATGCGACAGGCAATTAGGCAACTGCTGTGTATAGGTTAGTGATGATGCTCCTTGGTATGCTGCAAGACATTTTATTTTGGGGAGTAACAAGAGATAAGGCCAGTAGGTGACTCCTAGATGGGGTGAAATCCATGTCCACAGCTGCCTCCTGAGCTCTGAAACATGCACACGGTGAGTTTCCAAACAGTGGCATCAAGGTCTATGCTGGAAACCTGCCAAGGTTTTGCATGTTTTGTGCACATGGAAATACACAGATTTGTGAAGACAGTAATATAGTAAGCTCTATTTTTAAACTTAGATGATCAGCTCTGGTCTTGTATTGTAAGTTCAAGGGCATTCTTAAGGAAACCCTTTCAGCTAGATTTTCTGAAAACAGGCAACAAATATTAGGAAAAAAGCAAGTGCCTGACTTTGTGCCTGCTTCTCTGCTTCTATCGTCTAAAAGTTTAGAAGTAGTTTGTTGTTTTGAATTTATGATTATGGAAACTGGTACTATTATGTACTATTAAAGTAGTGATGCTACCTAGATTGTAGGCTTGCACTTGAAGACCTGTTCTGATGTTAGCTAGGCCAGGTGTACCACATAACTTGGGGGACAAATGTGTGAAGGGTTATTAGTTGCAGCACAAATACAGACTATGAACAACTTTGCACCCAGATGAAGGGGGATGTTGCTGACTGACACTGCTCATTTTATCTGGTCGTGTGCTTAGAAGGGCTGTTGAATGCGGTCTAGGAAGGTATCTGACACCCAGACAAGTGTTTCTTTGATGTCTCTTCTCTTGTAACACACTAAGTTTATTTGTACCTTGCAGCTCACTTTGTAATAAGGTACTCTGATGGCTATTTAGTACTACTGGGTCCTGTTGCTGTATTCAAATAATTCCTCAGTTTCCCTACTTTTTGGGATATCTGTTGAAACTTGAATGCCTCATCCCCAAATGCTAATGGATAGGGCTGTCAAAATAAACAGTGTCCCTTTAAATTAGTTACCGTGTTGGGATTTGTGTACATGACGGTTCTCGCTGTCTTTTTTTAATTATTTGTTTGTTTGTTAAGCTCTTCCTCATGCTTTGTTGTTGCTAGTCCTGTAGATTATACCAAAGATTGAAAATCCGGAGATTTTCAAACAGGAGTGGAAACAGGGCTGGATGCAGAACCACAGCTACGTGTGCAGTTCCTGAGAATGATTCTGTCAGAGCACATCGGCCTCGCACTGCGGATGCACAGAAGTGTTTGTTTGCATGTGTGTCTGTGTCAGCTGATGTACACTAGCAAAGGCAATGATGTTAAAATGAAGAAATAAAGGCTAGATAATTAAATGGTTTAAACTGATTAACCCCTGTAGCTTCCCTGAACCCATAGCAATTTACATTTGCTGAGGATTTGACTCAGTATAATAAGTCCAAATAACTATAAAAATAAAACCCATAGAAACAGTAAAAAATTAAGACCTGTGCTAGATAACTAATTGTAAATCTTAATTCTTCGATGAAATAAGATAATCTGACATGAAAGTACAACTTTAATGCTGTGGATGAAATAGATGGTTATTAAAATTATTGCTAATATGACCAGACAGTAAGAAATATTTAGTGAAAGATGAGTTGAAGGACTTGGAGGTGTAAAAGCAGTTAATTCAAGTTCAAAATTACATCCTGTAAGAATTCAGGTGGAAGAATCAGATTTGGAGTCTTAAATCTAAACCCAACGAGAATGTGTTTCTGCTATTAAGTGAATTATAATTTGATTTTCTCAAGCAGATAAGTAGTCACCATATCTAAAAAAAACCCCCTATTTT
Organism: Grallaria varia; assembly: GCA_013396735.1. Taxonomy (NCBI): domain Eukaryota; kingdom Metazoa; phylum Chordata; class Aves; order Passeriformes; family Formicariidae; genus Grallaria; species Grallaria varia. Next base: position 1,043,648 of record VWZG01007624.1, read on the forward strand.
ATTTATTTAGCATGCTTTCAGGTTGTCATCTACCTTAGATAAGAGGAAGTAGAGCAAAAATGTCCTTGGCAAAAATTGTGTATATTTGTCTTTACCAGATAAGGATCCTAATCAAAGGCTTTACTCCTAGCTTCATATATACTACTTCATAAATCCATAATAAATTCATCTTATAATTGTTGCAACTATCCTTCTTTCATCCTAGGTATTCTGCCTGTAGGGATTTCTGTAGCTGCCTGTTTGGTATTCCCTGGGTGGTTGCAGATGGTCATTCTTTTCTCATCTCTTAGCTCCTTTGGTCATGTACTTCAGTTTCCATTGGATGTTTTCATGGAGATTCTATTATGTCTTTTAACTTTCCACCTCTATTCTCTCTTGGCACTACTTGTCTTCATCACACATCTCTTTCAATCTTTCCCAAAATTCACTCTTGCTTTCTGATGTGCATCTCCTCAGTTTACGCATAGTAATGCTTCATTCTTCCAATCATGTTTTTACCCACTCAGTCACTTTTAATACATGGGAATAAAAATGGCTTTTCACACAGCCTGCGGTCAAGTGCATCTAAAGGACTGTATTCATGGCAGAGAGTTAAAACTACATCTGGGGGCAATTAAATGCACTACTGAATCAGAGGAGTTTCCTGACTGCAGGGTCCACATGAGCATAATCCTTCTGAGAGCTGAGAAATTCTGATCCTTGCTGAGGCCGCAGGGACCTGAAAGGCTCTGAACGCTCTGTAGGAGTACATAATGAAAATTATGGAGAAGCCGACAAATATTTCATAAGGATGACTTTATGAGATCTTACTTTTGCTTTGTAGGGGCCCACAGATTTTATGATGCTGCCTTGTTCAAGGCAACACCGTTGTCAATGTAGGCAGAGCCTTGGCAACACATCAATTAAGAGAAAAAAGTGGAACATTCTCTACTGAGACCTACATTTTGCTGGTTTCTCTAATGCCATACTACAGCAATGGCACTGCTCTGTTGTTCAGTCATGAATAAAAGCAAAAGACACATAACCATGACAGTAGAAATGCTACAAATGTACACAGATGTGCTAATAATCGTGCCCCTTTTTTCAGTACATGGGTTGAGGTGATTCATTGTTATGCAAATAGCTGGAATCACGTATCAAAGTATGATTCTGTAGTCTGAATTTGTTAATAAGCTAATTGGTGTGCATATTAAAGAGGATTCTTAAGGCATTTACACACATAAAATAGAAGATTTTCAATCTTTTAGCTATTTGGCTGCCATAAAGAAAATCAATTAAATGAAATAAAATGCCATCTACTAAGGATTAGTGCTTGCAGTAGAGATTTTCCAAGAAGAAAAGCCTAAACTGATAGACTTGGGGGATTTTGTATATTTCTATTGTCTTAACTGGCTTACGTATTTTCAGATGTGTTTCAGTGAATTTAAGCATTCCATTTGTGTGTTCCTCTCCCCATCTACTTCTGTGTTCACCAAACAAGAAATTCATTTGCTAACTCAGAAGAAAATTATAATCCTTTAAATTACATTGGAATCTTGAAAATGTAGAGAGGGAAATATAAGAGAAGTTTCAAGGATATACAGCATTCTTCTAAACAATATGAATCAAGTGCAATAGAATTGTTTCAAAATTAACTAACTCCAACATAAGAAAATCCTGCTCTGTCTTCCTTCCAAAAACTTGCTTTGATTATTTCATTGGAATTAAATGAATGAAGCTGGAACACAATATTTACCAAAAAATAATGCCATTCTGCTCTCTTCATCCATCTCCCTCAATATGCCTTACTAACCAACACTGGACAGACATATTGCCCAGTGTATTTCTGCGCTCAAAATGCTAAATCTCCTGATAACCTTAATGATTTAATGGTGGTGACTGCTCGCTTCTGGGCAAGTAGGAGGTGAAGGAGCCCAGATGTGCTGTGCTGCTGTATTTCTTCTGGCAGTCAGAACAAGTTTCTAACATAGCCGCTCTATTCCCACTCATTCGGCCATCCACACTTACCAGAAAGGTATTCCCACTGCTATCATTCCTGCATGCAGAGAGAGTTCACACTTACAGTGCACAGACAGAGATTTCAGAGCTGCCTTCTGACTTAAGCACCAAGTTTGACATCTAACTGCAAAAACTCTTTGAACAAGATGGTCCTCAAAAAAAAAATCGGTTAATACAATACTTCAGAAGGATAAATATGCTGCTGGTTTAACAAATGACTGCAAAAGTTAGTTTTGCTGAATCGGAAGGCAGCTGATACTCTAAAGAAAGGTTTTGGTAAGTAAACTTTCTGCTGAATGTTCCCAGGTGACCTTACATACTGATTTAGTTCCCCAGTCCATCTTCATTGAAATTTGTATCAGTATTTCTGTTGTCTACAACAGACTTTCCATATATGTGTGCGTATGTGTATGTATTGACTTGCACAGCCACACTCAGTGAATGGGATTTTTTTTCTTTTGTGAAATAGGGCAGGGACTTGAAGGAATTTGGAGGTTCAGGTCCATGCTGTAACAGTCTATTGCTATTTTCCTCTTCATAAGTTTGCCTCAGCAGTTTCAAACAGCTCTATTGACTTAGTATGCAAAATCTTGTCTGCGTTAAAATATTCAACCAAGGTAAAGTAATAGCAAGATTCAGCTGTCAAAAGAGTCAGCATTCTTTTATTTTTGTAAAATGTCTTGGGGGGCATAAAAGCCAATGTTCACTGAAGGTAATAGAAGTTTTGCACTGATTTCTGTGGATTTGGGATTAAAATATATGTATGTTATTGTACTATATTAAATTGTATTAAATTATATTAAAAACATTTATAGATAGATAGATAGATAGATAGATAGATAGATAGATAGATAGATAGATAGATAGATAGATAGATAGATAGATAGATAGATAGATAGATAGATAGAATGTATGCATATATATACACACACACATTCAGTATCTTAAAAATAAGGCTGGATTAACCATCCTGGTCAACCACAGAATTGCATTTCTAAGAGATGATTCCATGCCTGATGAATTCCTATTTAGCACAGTTTATGTGTATAATATCCAGATTAGAATTATACTGGAGGAAATAATACCGAAATATCATGATTGTATTGAGGGTGAACAATTATAATACAACTAACTGCACTGTTTAAATATTAATTTTTATGAAAAACATTCATTATGCTCTTCATCTGGTAAGTTGTTCTCACTTAAGACTCATTCCAGTTCAATCTCTGATAGGATATTGGAAAAAATCATAAAATATTTAAATGCTTTCATTATGTTTTGTACAGCTTGTATTGACAGTGTATCCCACATTTCATTTACAACCAAGCTTACAATTTTTGCCACTTAGAAATAGCAGCAGCTCCTCTGGGGCAGAATGTATTTGCTCCTAAGAGTTAAAAGGAGAATTGCTGTGAGAGGTCAGACTGAAAACTAAAAGGCCTTTGATTAGCCTACCATTTTTGAGAACAGCACTGAACCATTATTTTAAGTTATAAGGTAGATAACAAGTTAGACACCCTGTGTGGCATCCAGGATAACACACAATATCATCCAGCATAATATGTAACAGCAACATAAAAATGGCATGAAATGGGATCCTTGCGCATTGCAACATTCTAATCGCTGAGCCTGTGCTTTGTTCTGTCTTGTTCAGCACAGCTTCTGCCAATTACAGTAGAAAACCTAACAGGTACATCTAATTTCATGCATTTGTTAAACCACCTATTGTTGAATGTGTGACTGTCTTAAGACTGAATTTCAGTACTTAAAATAGTTTTGCTGTGTACCTGTCTTAGAGGTCCACCTCCCTAGCGAGAAAAGCTTCCACTTGGAAGGGAGAGTATCAGGCTGTGACACCTTCACCACATTTTTCTTTGTGCTGAAATCCTCTCTCTAAGAACAACACATTCTTTGAAGACAAACTGAAAAAAATACAAGTATACTGTTGCACAGAGCCTAGCCACAGGAGCTCTGAGGCTTCTTTTCAGATAACTTTTTCAAAACTGAATTTTATCTGAATATTTTGAAGAAGGATGAGTTTTTTTCAGGCTACATCTGTCTCTGCATTCTCTTCAAAGTCTTCCAGGAATATTCTGAATGCAGAGGACAACCACGATCACCATCCACCTTACAGATGCATCCTCAGGCCCTGTCTAATAGCTTAAGGCACAGATGGTGAGTTTCAACACTTTTTTATGAGAAGAAAAGTTTTAAATTAGTATGACATGTATCATGTCTTTGACTTCAGGCTTGTCTTTCCTCCTTCTCCATGTCACATGTCCTGGGATATAGTTTTTTCAGGGTGGGGCTTTGTATGTTTGCTAGTGTTTGCTTAATGCATTGGGCAACAGTGCCTTATTGACCGGAAGGTCTAGATATGGCTGGAATGTAAATATTAAGAATAATAACATAAGCCTCTGAGAAGGTAAGAAGTTGTAACAAGAGCAAGGAATGGTCACAGCTTCTTTAGCTGCATGGATGAACTAGTTGCACACATTGTCAGATAAACAGAGATGAAGGAGCTACTCGGGTTTTAGGGGCTACAGGGAATTTAGTGATAAAACCCCCTTCATTTATGGAAAATTTCTACTCAGAATTACTCCGTGATGCTTTCGGACCAATCTTAACATATGTGAACTTAAAATCCTCTCAGTCATGAACCAAACTACAGCCAGGGAAAGGATACTTATTCTGCAATGATGGAAATGCTTAAGCGATGTTTGCGGAGTACCCAAATGCATATGGTGTCAGACCCTTCCTGGGGCTCGAAGGGATATGGTAATACAAATAACAGGAATACTATGCTGTGAGCTTCACTGTGTGAGGTGATATTGACAGAGTATTTCCCAGAAAAAGCTGTTGCAGATAACCTTGCATCACAGAAGATAAGCAGAGCAAAATATGATGGGATTCTACTATCTGAAATACCAATTGCAGAACAAGTGAACAGAGTAGGACCAGGTGCTGAAAGGAGGCCTCAATTTTGGGATCATGCTGTCTACTGAAACTGAAACATGGAAGGATTTTCTGGAAGGGAGGAAGGATCAGCACAGTGGCCATGAGACATTTGGTTATTGGATATTTGCACTGGAGTGTGATGAAACATAACTCGGTAGTTTGTCCTGAAACAGAGGGTTGCTTTTTTCCCTTCACAGATGTATTGTCAAGTGTTTTTACAAGCTGCCTTGTGTACTTTTTTTCTCTACTAATATTTTTTCTCTCTTTACACACACTCATAAATGGGAGTGTATTGCTTTAAGAGTACCCTAAATGCTGACTAGTTAACGCCCCAAATTCTAGATCAATGCGCATGGTATAATTTTAACAGGGAGTCTTAGTTGTTTCTACCCAACCTTTGTAACAACAACTGCATCTGACAAAATGGTTATAATAATAAACCATTCCCTGCTTGATGCTCTAAAAATATTTTGACTTATTCAGTAGCAATCATGAAGGATTATTCAAAGCACAGACCAATGGGCAGCATCAAGAACAATACCTTCACAAATGCAGGGTAATCAATGATGACTATTTTCTGAACAAGAATACTTCCAATTGTACTGCAGACAGAATTCCCTCTGGTTGAATAAATTGCTGAAGTGGAAAATTTTGTTTAACAGCATTTGGTAAGAGTCTTACAAGTCTCCACTGAGTCATTAGGAGTGCAAAAAGTCCGCTTTAGCTGAGAGTTGATTTTTGACTCCTTTCTGGGTGAATAGTGTGAGAGGTTGCAGTAACCCTGCTGCATTCTCTTACACATAAAGCAGCCATGTGAGTACGTGGCCAACAACTCCTGGGCAAAACTGCCCAGTTTTCTAAAATTTCCCAGCTGCATCTACAAACTTAAATACCAAAATATTTAAATATTTATTCTAGTAAGTCAGTGGTTACCAGAAGCCCCTAAACTTACTTCACTAATTACCAATGAGGTCAAATGTGTGCCTTAAGCATTGTTTGGTAAGAACCAGGTTGACCAGCAATCCAGGAAGCTACAGAGAACTAATGTCAATTCTACCTATGCTTCTTCATTTGTTTCTCCATTACTGTGAACATTACACATGTATATCAAGAGCAAAAGGTTGCTGGATGATGTTTTGTCATGCTTCCTCCTATAGCTTCACTGAGGTATTTTCAAACATGCCAGTGTGCTGGGTTCACCCCAGGTAGACTTAATTTTCCTCCTAGGGGCTGGTACAGGGCTGTGTTCTGGATTTGGGCTGAACGCAGGATTGCTAATACAGAGATGTTTTTGTTATTGCTGAGCAGGGCTTACACAGAGCCAAGGCCTTCTCTCCTTTGCATACTGCCACGCTGGCAACCAAGTTGCAGGTGCCTGGGAGGCTGGGAGGAGACACAGCCAGGACAAGTGACTTAAACTGACCAAAAGCATGTTCCAGACCATATAACATCGTGCTCAGTATATAAAGTAGAAGGAGGAATGGATGGAATTTTGGAGTGATGGTGTTTGTCTGCCCTGCTCTCCTGGAGATGGCTGAACACCTACTTGCCCATGGGAAACAGTAAATTAATTCCTTGCTTTGCTTTGCTTGTGTGTGCGGCTTTTGCCTTTCCTATTAAACTGTTTCTATCTCAACTCCTGAGCTTTCTGGCTTTTACCTTTCCAATTCTCCCCCCAGTCTCTCTGGTGGGGGAGTGAGCAAATGGCTGTATGGGACTTGGTTGCTGGCTGGGGTTAAACCACAACAGTCATTGTAGTGGGTTGACCCTGGCCGGATTCCATAGACTCATTAAATCCCTTTCTGCAACTAGGCAGAAGGGAGTGGGGTCATCCACTTACCAACTTACAGGCAAAAACAG
>VWZG01007624.1:1050664-1098533 GCA_013396735.1 Grallaria varia
CCAGCATGAGTATGCCTCTCCACGGGTCCACAGGTCTCCTGCTGCAGCGTGGGTCTGCCTCTCCATAGGCTGCAGGGGAGTCTCTGCGCCACAATGGTCCTCCATGGGTGCAGGGGTTTTAGCTCTGAGTCCTTCCCCTGCTCCATGAGGTGCCTCCTTCCCCACCCTGCTTCACTGACCTTGATGTCTGCTTGTTATCCCATGTTCTCACTCTCTGGAATTTCCTCTGCGCAACAACCTTCCAATTCTTAAATATTTTATCACAGAAGCATTACTATGATCTCTAATTGGCTTGGCCCTGACCAGGAGCCGGATGTTCCTCCTGGGCCCAAGTGTCATTGACTCCTATGGGACCAGGGGAAGTTCCTAGCAGCTTCTAACAGAAGCCACCTCTGCAGCTGCCCCCACTACCAAAAAAAAAAAAATAAACCCAACATTCAGCTACAGAAACCCAGGACAGCCATTTATTGTCAGAAAATGACAACTGATCAAATTTGATCTCACCCAGCCCAAATATGTATATGGGACGAGCATTTCCTTGGGAAATGGGAAGCAACTTTTCAAGTTCTCCTACTATTCGATTGAGCCTAATCTTTCAAAGCCAGACTCCTGCCTGAACGCCTTTGGAGGGAGCAGGTCTCTCGTTTTGGGGATGTTTTGCCCTGTGTAATGTACCTGTTATTTTTCTGCCTTGGTACAGACTTGTGCTGATCCAAACCACTGGCTGAACTTACTGAAGTTACTAGGCAGTCTGTCCTTCTTTCTCATTCTTCTTTCGTCACATTTTGGGGGAGAAGGAAGAGGATATTACTGTGAAATATTTTTAGTGTTTCTTGACATTGGAGATGGGAAAATACATAATAAAGTACAGGTGAGAGGGAAAAACAATTTCTGGGAAACTGTATTTCCAGTAAAAATATCACTTGGTTGTCTCAGAGTTGTCTGGGTGAATTAATATATACAATTTCTGGTCAAATTAGAAAACTATGGCTAGCCTGTTGCTTACATTTTTGTAACATTTCTGGAGATACAGCATCCTGGAAAGATGAGCAAATGCATCGTACAGCTTTTACATCAACTCAGCTTGATGGGCCCTTTCTGAGTCCAGCTGTAGTCTAGCACAGAGAAGGCAGCAAGACAGCTCTGTCCTTTTTTTCTCTTCCCTCAATGTCACACTTTGCATTAGCTGACACTGGTTGGGTCCACAGCCCCCACCTGCCCTCCCCTGAGACAACGCTGCCCTCGAGCTAGTCCCCAGGGCCAGAAGACAAATGAGAGCTCCTCCAGAGAAACCTGACTGAGTAATAGCAGAGGCAGCTGGAAAGGTTAAAGGTCACCCACCATTTGCACTGCAGTAGGTTAACACCACTGGTCTCCCTTAGAGCACAGCCCTCCCCCAGAAAATCCAAATTTGCCACTTTTAGCCTACTATTTTGAGTTACCAGAATGCTTTAACTGAAGTAGAGCAGGCAAAGCCAATTCAAAATGTTATTAACTACTTGTCTGCATGAGGGACATCCAGACAGCATGCTATCTTCTTGTGAAGGAATACCTGAGCTAACTCTCTCTGAGCTAGTTCAGCTACTGCGAGTAATATAACCAGACTAGCATGGCACTCTGCCCAGACTAATTTATCTGTCTTTTCAAAGGCAGGAAGTCTGACAGGTCTGCTTTATTCAGTGCCTTCGTTGTCACTAATGAGCGCTGTGTAACTGGAGCCTCTGAACAGCACAGTAATCAATTTAAACAGCTCTCGCAAGAACTCCTTGAAGTTGAGTTCTCAGCCCTGTTAATTATGGAAGATGAGAGTCCATCTATGTAGACTGGCTGCCTAGAGTAAGCTTGCCCAAAAACTATGGAGCCCAACACGAGGTAGAAAACAAATCTCTGGGCTTGGAACATACATCCACATTCAGCTTCTGAGAGTCAGTTCAGAAATACCAGGGTCGGCCCACCTGTACACTTACTAAAAAACCAAAGCTAAAACATCAAAGACTTGAGAGAGTGCTCAACTTGTGCTTGAAAAATCCCACCTGCTGTCTGTAATGACCCTGTTTCAGCTATGGCTGTATTTTAAATTCTTCAGCATGCTGTTAAGTCAGGCCATCAGTGAGAGGGCAGCAGAGATGTTAAGTCTCACTGTCTGGCCTTGGCTCTTTGCTTTGACATTTTTATCAGTTTTTCACTTCTTTTTTCTGTTTAATATATTTGATTTTCCAAAGCCATCATCTGTCTACTAAAGTTATTTTCTTTCCAGATGTTATTACTTCTTTTATTATTATTTTGAGGTGTTATTGACAGGTATGATGCAGACAAACTGATATCTAATGCAATAATAAATCAGATACAGCTGAATCCCAGTTTTCTGATATAGTCATATTAGAAGAAAGTATTGTGTTATACATAGGAGACCCTAATGAAGTCAACACAGCTGCTCATGTGTAAAACCATCAGAATTTGATCCACTGAGTTCAGCTGGATCTGGCAGTTCTCCAGATTTTCTGAGCTAAACTATTCTAGTTTCAAACCTCATGGTCACCAGTAGGAGCCAGTAACATTCAGTATCAGAGCTGCACTTCCCAGAGATAGTCCTCTCTAGAGCTGATTAAAATAACATAATCTCCAGAAATATAATACCAACAACTGTATTCACATTCTTTGCTTGAGGGGATATTAGTTTAGTGTGCATTATATTGTAACATTCAAAATAATATTTATCATAGCCTGAACCAATTCTTTGCTCACAACCATTTGTAAAAGTCAATGAAAGCATGAATTAATCTACTAACTCTATTCTAATGGTTCAGAAATCTGTATCTCCTTTCTTGAGCTCTCTTTCCTCTAAACTGCAATTTCAGTTTGTGTTGTTGGCCCCACTTTTTTATAGTTTTCATATAAAATTCAGAAAAAAACCAAATTAATTTATCTAATCTTCCTCTTCAAATGCTGCTATGCCCTTTCCAGAAGATGGTTGCTGATACCTCCACCCTTCCTCTCATGATCTTTTCCACTCAGGCATCTCCATGCATGGCATCCAGACTATGACTGCTTCAGAGAAAGGTTTAGAATTTTTTTTGTCCCTAAGTCTCAATAGCAGCTCTAAAATAAGGTCTTTTTTGCTTCTCTAAATGTCTAACAGCCTCATCTGCTATGATCATTTCACTTCTCAAGTGTTACAACATTCTTTTCACTGGTTTTCATAAAGGATATCTTACATAAGTAGCATCTTCTGAAAATGTCTCCCTTACCTAAGGCTACTTCATTAGCATCTTTCACATCTTCTCTCAGATGTGAAAATATACAATTATTTTTCCATGATTCTACACAATTATTTAGTCTGTTAATGTTGTATGATTCTCCTCATATTTTTGGCCATGTATTCTTTGCAAGTCTCTACATGTTTATATTATTTGTAAATTGTATCTTGAAATTCGTTTTGACTCAATTCAATAGGATAGAGTGATACAACCATGCAATCCCTAGCCTGAAGGTTTTCTAATAACAAGGATTTATAAGCACTGCACAAGTATAAATTACAATGTCAGCAGTATCTTTAATTTACATAGAAGGAATAGCAACTATCATTTCAGTGGTTTTTTTACTGGATACATATTCTCATGCATGCTCCTGGTAAAATAAGTATCTAGAACATGGGGCCTCTGAATAGTGTTGAGATACTAGAAATTCAGGAATTTATTTTAAAAGAAACACAGAACCACAAGCAAAGCAAAGAATAATCAATATACTAAGACATAAGCAAAAGCAACAAGAAACAAATCACTAGCGATGTTAGATGCTTCCACTATTTTCTACCATATTTTCGTACTACGTGTATGGACGAAATGAAGGAAAATGCCACTAAAGTTAGATCATAGAATCAACTGGGTTGGAAGAGACCTCCAAGATTATCAAGTCCAACCCTTGCTCCAACACCACTGTGATTACCAGATCATGGCACTGAGTGCCACGTCCAGTCTCAGCTTAAAAACATCCAGGTACGGTGAATTCACCACCTCTCTAGGCAGGCCATTCCGTTGCCTGATTACTCCCTCTGTAAAAAATTTCTTCTTGATGTGTAACCTAAACCTCTCCTGGCAGAGGTTAAGCCCGTGCCCTCTTGTCCTATTGCTGGTTGCTTGGGAGAAGAGACTAACCCCCAACTGGCAAAAAGATGTTTTGTCCTGTGTCATACCAAGGAATGTGGAAAAGTGGTTTTTGTCCAAGGTATTATACAGTAAATACAACACTAATATATGATGGAAAAATGTATCACCACTACTACTACTTACTGAAACTTATATGGGTTCAGTACTTCAAAACTTCAAAACTCATTCCCACTAGTGCTGAAGGACATGCCACCACATAGCTGATTTTGGAACTAATTCTGTGGCCTCAGAGAAGACCACATTAACACATACTTTATTTTGTAGCTCTTTCCTGAAGTTCTTTCCTGCCAATATGTAAATAAGATGCTAATCAAGAGGTGTGCAGGGAAAACATATTCTGACACGTTGGCACATAACATTTTCAAGCAATACACAGAACATTTATCATTATGTTAATGTGAGATCCCAAAGGCAGCATTGCCTTTAAGGCATACTTGAGCATGCCAAAGTTTTCCCTTTCTTAGGAGGCAAAATAGAAGATAGATGTTTCATTCAGGAGAACGTGAAATTTCCCTGAGTTATGTGCAGCAGTCAGAAAACCTAAAATAAAATAGTATTTTGCATTTGTGCAGTGATGTTTTTTCAAACCAGGAGCAGTTTATTATCAACACTATTTTCTCACTTTTCGAGACAGCATAACTGAGGCACAGAGTTTAATGCAACATTTTTTAAATAATCCTGGTTGGAGTCCCATGCATTTTGACTGCCAATAGTGTTTAACTTCAATAGTTTCCTTGTCCTTTCCTTTTGTAAATTCTACCTGAAAAGAAGATTGTCTAAATAAACAAGCGTACAAGCAGCAGTCAAGGAACACAAAATCAGAGAGGACTCCTAAAGTGTTTGCCCAAGCCACTTGCTCAAGGTCACACAGCAAGTCAGTGCAAGGGCTGGGAAAAGACTCATGACTCCTGTTTGTCAGCTCATTTCAACCCTCATATCAGATAATACTCCAAAAGCTTAAAAGATGTTCCAAATGTCATATGAATTTTCTTTGAGAAGAGATGCAAATCTGAAGGATATGGCTTACGGTAAGGTTCTGAGAATAGGTTTTGCCTGTGAGTTTTAGGTGGTGAGATTTAGCTATATTCCTGTATCAGTAAATGTCCTGCACTTTTAGGTATCCCAAGGTTAATTTAAAATTGTAATTGCTAATGACTTAGCCTGTATGTCCTTATGTTCCTCCTTCTACTTCTTATCAAAAAGTAAGGCAGAGAAATAATAATGAAAATATACAAAATAGATAGTAAATGAAACAATTTCAATACAGAAAATCAAAAATTTACTGTTTAAACCCAGGTCCCTCCTGACACAATTAAACATGTATAACATGCATAAATGCATCGAGAATCATTTTAGCACCTGCTCTATGTCTTAGTTTTCTCCTCTCTACTAGAAGGTTACTCCAGAAAATTAGTTGTCACTCATAAAACCTAGATTCCACATATTTGCAGACTATTAGCTATCCTAAAGACAAGGAAATGCCCTCCAACAAAGAACAAGCACTTTGTTCATTCCCCTCAGGGAGAAATTGCACACAACAGGTTGAGAGGACATACTGGATGAATGAGTGTGTTCCATTTCTAACCAAACCTCTCTCTCCCTCTTCAGTATCAGGATGCAGTTTGCTACTGTTGTAAGTCACTGCTCAGCCTTCTATTATGTTGTTTAGTGATTATGGGCTCAAGTATCAGAAATATGTTCTGGATTGTCATGGATGATTGCGTATCCATCTGGACCTACTTATACATCTATGTCATTTTGCTTAGAATATGCATAGTGGCAAAAACATGCTCATTAAGGGTTTCAGATGCCCTAAAAAACAATCATATCCAAAGTCAGTAAAAACATAAAAAATGTAAGAGCAGTCTCATCTTTATGGCTATTCATCCCTTTAATATCTTAACCTCAATGAGAGTGTTTAAGGTAGGCTTAATCATGATCATTTATGTGCACAGGGTTCAAGTAGGCAACTTTCCCCACAATATAGTAAAGCCTCATAAAACCATAATGCTTCTGTTAAGCAGTGCTAAAATTTGTAAATGTTGCAAACTTTTTTGCTTCATCTTACATTACTTTGTTTTTGTCTTATCTATTGTGCATTAAGGTAGAGAACAATGACTTACAATGGTGAAACTGTCACAGTTAACCAAGAAAGCAAAATCTGCACCTGATGAAATGCAAGATTCACCAAGGACTTTGGCCTGGATTTTTCTTTTTTACCAGGAACTTTCAATAAAATGGGATGTATTTATGAAACAGAGGAAAAATTAAATTGACATTCAACCTTGTTAAAGTCAAACAGAAAAGGGCACTCTGTTTTAAGAACTTTATGAGAAAGAGTGTAAGCATTGAGCAGTGGGAGACCTTAAAACACTACAAATATGGGCATAACTATTTTTTTTTAAAAAAAAGGAAAACACAAGTTAACAAGGTAACCGAAAGCAGAAAATATACAAAGAATTATTAGTTGGATAGAAAGCTCACTAACAACACGACAGTAACCATGGATCACTTTCATTAGATGTGCTCTTTACTAAAATGAGGTAATTTGTATTAGCACTGCTGCCCCAGAGCAAGTTTTGAGCCTTCATTTGCTGTTGGCATTAATGGGCACAAGCTAAAAAATTGGAGTCAATATTCCAGGTGCTTCATAGTGTGCATTCAGTATATTTACCTTCATGGCAATCAGGTGAAAAAGCAATTATTTTCCCATTATCCATAATCCTTTTATTTACAAGCCCTTAAGCAAGTGAATTTTTATAAAATTAATTAAATAATAATATAAAATCTAGCTATAATGGAACAAATCAAAGTAAGGTTCTCGGGAAGGCAAAACATTAGGAATAGTTCTCCAAGACAGTACTTTGGAAGCATTGCAGCAGTCATGTTACATGACAGAATTAAGCTTTGCCATGCACATCAGTAAACAGAGAAGGCTGAACATCTGCTGCTGTCTCTGACGGTGCTCAAGTTGCTGTTGTGGCAATACAGAAACCTTGCCTGATTGTCCCTCGACATTGTTACAACACTCCGAATAAACTTGAGTAGGTCTTGGGTAGAGTACATGTTGCCCTTCTCAAATACTTAGTTGCAGTTCCCTTAAATTCTTGCTGTCCAAGTTGTGAGACTAAGAACCAATACATGAATTAATATGCCTCGTTACCTAACTGCACGGTGAAGTGCCCAGCTTCCCCAGCACGAGCTGGTAGGTATTAGCTGCCCAGCCTAAAGCACAGCCAAGCTTCAGGTGCCAGTGAACAATTCACTTCTTTCCTCTTTATTGTTTTGTATTCTAGATGTTCCCCTATTGACAGATGTATAACTAAAATAATTCAGAAGAGGAAAGTAGAGCTCAGAAAAGGGTGTTGTGCATTCTCTCTTCTGATAGGGAAGGAGGACAGGATAGTACAGTAGCACAGTAGAGTGCACACCCACTGACACAGCAACATGAGTGTGTCCATGAGGAACCCACTGTCACGGGCAAGGCAGACACAGGTGGGAAAGGTGAGGGCAGTACAGGAAGCAGAACAGTCATATTACAGGTTAACAACAGAGCCAGGATCCTGAGCCCTGACCATCACAATGTTCAGACCCTAGTCTGGCAGAAGTAGCTTTAGGGCTGACAATGTCTTTGTCACTCACTGTGACACTTTATCTCAGGACATGGCGGTTAATTGCTGGGACTGTCAAATGAGAAAGGCTAATGATGGGCTGAAAGAAATTTCAGTATTGCTATTGAACTGTCTGATTACTTGGGTAACACTGTGGGAGCAAAAAATTCTAATTTTATCATCATTTTCTTCGAGGGAGTGAATTCTTTTATATGTATTTATATATTTTTTTCCATATAAACAGATGCACACAGAAATATTTTCTCATTCTAGCAATGCTGGGGCATGGAATAAGAAGCCTAGTACTTCTTGTCAGTGTAAACCTGCCAAGATGCCATGTCAGCAGCACTAGGGGAAGTGAAGGGCTCCCTGAATGTGTTTTACCTCTTTGTTAAGGCTGACTCAATACTCAAATCTCCTATTCTATTATCCAAAACTTACATACATTTATAACATGGCTGATACTTCTAGGTCATGTATGTCTAAAGTTTTCTGAATTTTCAGCACTTTTAGGGATGATTTCTTACGGTGTTCTTATAAATAATAATTTTTGTTCTTAATGCAGCTCTGGTGTCTCCTCTTCATCTGGAACTGTTATTTGTCTTCTAATGAGATAACTGGGTTTATCAACTATTCCTACAGACATTTTTGTGCAAATAGTGATTCACTCTATTAACAATATTGCTTTAAATATAGCTAGAGAAATAAAATAGTTTTCAAGGAAACTTCTAAAACTATGAATAATATCACAAAGGTGTCTTTCATTGTCCACCACAAATACATAAGCGTAGATTCTTATAATCTTCTTCAAAATCCGTGTGGTTTTCTCTCATCTTAAACACCATTAATTTTTTTGCTACAGAGTGCAAAAATTCACTTTTGCTTTACCTATTCTACTTCAGTTAAAAAACTGTATATTTTTTTCATTTTAACATTATTGCATTTCTCAGGTTTAACTTATTGCTATGTAATTGCCCAACATTTAAAAATAGAATGGCTTTCAATCCCAGAACATATCACGGAGGAGTCTTAGCCAGCAGGAGATATCTGTTTAATCACTACTTTGCATTGTTACTGCTGTAGCAGGAGAACTATAGAGAAAACTGCCTTAAAAATTAAACCATGGAGAACATTAGGACTGTCAAAGAATGGATTTCTAAAGAAAAAAAAAAAGAAAATTCTGACATTAACAAAAAATCTGTGAATCTGTAATGAATAACGCTTTCCTATAATCATACAAAGAAGATCTAGGCATTTCATTAAAATCATGATATCCTGATCATGGAGACTCTGATAATTTGCTTTAGACACATGTTCAATTTACCTACAGTGCAGATGGAATGCAGCATAGTGTTGCTGTCCCAAGCACCTACTGTCCTCACAGTCATGACCCACCTCACATGGTCGCAAATGTGGCATTCCTAGTCCAGCAGCAGTTCTAAATGCGTGGCCAGAGGACTCACTCACATGATAAAAACACCAGTATTTTAAAATAGAATTAATATTATTCAGTAGCCTGCAGTGGTTACCCTCTGTCTTAAGTAGCACATGTTCCTAAAGCTGCCCAGATGCTCTAAACATCTAAACATGGGGCCCCAGTGACTCTGACAAAGCTGCAAATAGTGTGCTTGCTGCCAGACTTCATTTTGCAGTGAATTTTACAAAGTTTTTTAGCCGAAGGACCTTAGGTACAGCAAAGACTCTTTTCCGTCTGTGTTATACCCGTATTAGAACTATGATAACTCCTGGGTTCCTGATCAGAGAAAGAGACCTTCTGAAAGCCTAAACAAGCTTGTCAGGATTTACCAGGAGTGCTTTATATAGTTATTCAAAGATCCAGCAGAGTATGCAGGATAAAGCTCATTTTCCTCAGAAAGGGAGTAAATACCTTCTTGCTTTGCACTGCATTCTGGTTTTGTAATTTTTTTCTTTGTTAAAGTGGTATTAATTTTGTTGCCAAAAGGTCATCAAGTAGCATATTTATAATTTATACTGTTTATTAGCAAGAGTGTTATCCCTGGGTGAACCTGTGTGTGGCTGTAACAGTTACTGCTCCAGAACTCCATAGTCCAGGATCAAGCAGGGCAGACAGCACAGCTATCAACATAAACCAGCATCCCTGCCTCAGTGGTTGCACACTACCAGGACCAGAAGAGATTATTTCCAATAACAAAAGTTAAGATACGTGGTGTGCTGGGGCATTTGCTTAGAAGAGGACTACATCAACCCTTACACCCTCATTAACCACCAGGGAATTATACTTCTGCCTGCGTAATGGGTATCCCTGCACAGCACAGTGAAGGAAAGTCATGCTAAAATGGAGACATGGTGAAGCTGTCCTGTTGCAGTACTATATACTGCTTGAACTGTATGAGTCAGTTAATTCAAAATATAAATTAACTATTATTAGTAATCACTGAATCATTAAGGTTAGAAAAGACCTTTAAGGACATCAAGTCCAACCTTTGACTGAACACCACCATGTCAAGTAGACCACAGTACAAAGTGCCACATTCAGTTGTTTCTTGAACACTTCCAGGGATGGCAACTCCACCACTCCCCTAAGCAGCCCATTCCAATGTCTGACAATCCTTTCAGTGAAGAAATTCTTTCTGATGTCCAACTTGAACCTCCTCTGACAGAGGCAGACTAAGGAAATGGTAGCTTGAGGTAATTTCCTCTTGTTGCTTGGGAGAAGAGACTGCCCCATCTGGCTACAACCTCCTTTCAGGTGGTTGTAGAGAGCAAAAGGTCTCCCCTGAGCCTCCTTTTCTCCAGGCTGAACAACCCCCACTCCTCATATGACTCACGCTCTAGACGTTTCACCAGCTCCATTGCCCTTCTCTGGACATGCTCCAGAACCTCAGTGTCCTTCTTGTAGTGAAGGGCCCAAACCTAAACACAGGATTCAAGGTGCAGTCTCATCAGTGCCAAGTACAAAGAAGAATCACCTCCTCGGTCATGCTGGCCACACTATTTCCCATATAAGCCTGGAGCCAGGATGCCATTGGCCTTCTTGCCCACCTGTACACACACTAGCTCATGTTCAGCCACTGTTGACCAGCACCCCGAGATCCTTTTCTGCTGGGCAGCTTTTCAGCCACTCTGCCTCCAGCCTGTAGTGCTGCATGGGATGGTTGTGACACAAGGAGAGGACTCAGCACTTGGCCTTGTTGAACCTTGTACGATTGGTCTTGGCCCATCTATCCAGCCTGTACAGATCCCTTTGCAGAGCCCTCCTACACTTCCAGCAGATTGACACTCCCACCCAACTTAGTTTCATCTGCGAACATACTGAAGGTGCACTCAATTCCTTCATCCAGATCATCAAGAAAGATGTTAAACAGGACTGACTGCAAAACCAAGCCTGTGGAATCCACTGACTGGACATAGCATCATTGACCACTGTGGATGGTTGAGCCGGGGCAAAAGCAAAACAAGGCAACTGCAGATAGCTTCCCAGGACCAGCACGGGTGTTCCCTCCACCCAACCCGCCCCCCCCACAAGGGGAGAAAAGCGGTGAAAAAGCTGAGGGGAAGGAGAGAAAACTTAAAAGTTTCAGACTGTAAGGGGAACAGATATATATATATATGTACACATATATTTATTTACAGAGGAGGAAAAGGGAACTTAGCACTATATGCACACAACACGAATACCAGGCAAATACATATGTACAAGGAAAGGGAGGTAACCCAAACAGTACTATATATGTCCTATATATATACACCCAAGGAAGACAGATAAGGCACTATATTACCCAAATACAGAAGCATCCAGCCCCGAGCTGTGATCCTTCTCCCACACCATCAGAAGTGAACCCGACAAGAGACTGCCCCGGCCGGAGGAGGGACTGCACCGAAGAGAGTGTCCGAAGACAGTGTGTCCCAGAACTTCCTCCCTCACTTTTTATATCCCACATGATGTGAGATAGTAGGGAATACCTCTTATTAGTCAATGTATGTCACCTGACTCATTTCCCAGGAAGGCCTAAAAAACAACAAACCTAGCCAAAGCCTAAAATTTAAACTGCCACAACCACCAATAACAAAAATATATGGCGTTTCTGCAAGACATTACATTGCATTGTCTAGACAAGAATTCACAGCATTTCTATAACTGCACCTTTCAGTCTGCATAAAGGTGGTGATCTGGTATTGCACTAGCATTTAGTTCTCTTCTGAAAATTATGCATCTATCATTATCTTTTATATATAAGAACTGTAGGTGTTTTGATTTTATCCTAAAGATGGTATTATCTTTGCTACACACAGCTGCACACCTAATAGAAAACTTTGCAAATATAAAGCTGCTGTGGTTTATAGTTGATTATCTTTGCTTTAACAACATTATTTAAACAAAAGTTTTCTTGCTTTAGCTGTAATTCCATTGGTTAATTGGAAGTCTTTTATATTTAAGCATTCAACTATTCCTTTGCAGTGGCTGAGAAATTTTTTTGAAACAGTTTTTGTGTGAGAAATGCCATTGAATGAAACCCGTTTCCTTAAATATATACCTTTTTTTCCACCGTTGTTTTATGTGGAAAAAAAGTATTTTCAACACTTCCAGACATTCATTTGTTCAGCTCCTTTGGAGTGTGAATTTTAAACAATTAGGAGTAGGGCTCCATTATGTAAATTGGGAGGATAGAGCGGAAGAAAAAGGTTTACTAGAATTTTTACCACTGCCAGTAAATGGACTGTGGCTGTGACACTTGATTTCAGAAATTCTTGCCTTTATGAGGAAATAATAAATCTATGTGCTCCCTTTGGTTTTAGGAAATGTGATTGATGGATCTCTTATAATAGAGGTGAAAAAGTATGCAAGAATGCACAGACTTAATTCCTATCTACTTGTATCCAGGAGAGATTTCTGCAGCATGTGTTGCTTCTTAGAAATCTCCTGTAGCATATCCATGCATTCAAGGCACCAAAGGCTTGGCTTGGATCTCAGTTTTGCTATAAAATCCCCATTGTACACCATGACTTTTAAGTCTTTGAGGCTGTGCCTGCAAAACAGCTGGGCAGTCTTAAGGAGGTTTAAGGGCTTTAGGTTTAATACTGGACTATATGCCCCGGTGGACTTCTGAATGACAAATGCTGAGCACAGGCAGTCCCATGGAGCCTTCTGGTGGCATTTACTCTGAAGCCCCACACTCCAGGCTTTCTCTTATCTCTTGCTCTATGGCCAGTAAGTCACATGAGAAAGGGAATTTTTGGAATTGAAAAGAAGTTGGAAATATCATTTTATCTCCTCTGACACCTTCTGGGAAAAAAAAAGGATAAGTCTTTCCTAAATTTGACACAAAGCCAAAGCCTTAGCCTTCTTGATGCTGTCAGTGAGTGGAGAAGCAGGGAAAAACCTTGTATTTATTACAGAAGGTTAGCCCCAAAGGGCCTGTGAAAATGCAAGTTTTCACACAGCTTTAAGAAAAATTTTGTGTGCTTCAGAGATGTTAAAATGTTGGTTTGAAGTTGAAATCCATTTCTAATGGTTTTAGTAACATTGCTATGTAAATTTGGAGCGGCAGAAGTTATTCGATGTGTATGATGTAGATGTACTCAGGGAAGTATATCTGGAGTGTGTGAAGTGTGCCCTACCCTATTCATAAGACTATCTGCTTCTTTCAGTTGATCAGATACAAGTAATCAAAAAAAGGTGCTCTTATGTATATATATATGGACAATCTCCTGTGGAAACCAAGTGGTTTGACATATTGTGTTTGTTTTTGTCTACAATATGATTGCAGTACGTGTTTTGCCTCTTACAGTGCAGGCACACAACTTTTCGTCTAGTACTGTCTGAAAAAGCTACATTAAAAGTACTACAGACTTCTGAAGATCCTTTCAATGTTTTCCAATACCATGTGTAAAAAATGTTCTTGTCTGATACTGGAAGTGATCCCTATCAGTTATACTTCATAGAATTCCTAGAGCTTTCATTTTCACACACTTTCACATTCTTCACAACCAATGGTATTGATATGCCATATAACCACCTATCTCTAGGATGGCTGCAGTAAATAAGTGCTACTAAATATATCACAGAGATTGATCCTTTTTTTCTGCCCAGTTGTCTATGTTCAAATTATGGGATATTTCCCCTGGGCGTAAACATGAATAACAAAAAGAAGCCTTTGAGAAGCAGCATAGAACACTTTGAATGAGCACGAAATTTTGCAGAGAGTTTGACAAACCTTAACCAAAATGTATACATATTAAATGACTCTCTCCCATGTGAAAAGAATGCAAGATCATAACAGGGTTTTCCCTGGCCAGTTTGCGGTGAGGACGGTTTTGTGTTTTCTGAGCAGACACAGACCTCACAGACTCCGCTACAAATGGATTTGCAAGCTTATCCTTCAAGGCAACAGTTTCATTACACTTCAGATGAGCTGTTCTAATCTGTAGTAACAGATCAATAAGCCTATATGGAGTAGCCTTGATGTGACAGTTTATGTGAGCTGGTGTACCTGTGCGCACTAGTGTGCTCGCAGTGTCTCTGACACCCTTTTCTCACTGCCCATGCATGAAAATAATTCCAAGAAGCAACCAGAATTTTTTTAATGGCTAGTTACAGGCCCCCAGTTGCCAGCAAGCTATAAAGAATAGCTTCCACAGAATCCCATTATTCCTGATGAGTATAGCCTGCTGTTCGGGGAAAAAAACCAACCAAAAAACATTAAGTCTTGGTGTATAGATTTCAAGTGACTGGATGAACAGTATGGAAGTGATATTGCTTACCAGACATGCATGTTTACATTATTATAGAATCACATAATGGTTTGATTTGGAAGTGACCTTAAAGATCATCTAGTTTCAACAGAGCCCTGCCACAGGCAGGGTCATCTTCCAGTAGACCAGGCTGCTCAGGGTTCTGTCCAACCTGGCCTTGAACACTTTCAGGGATGGGGCATCTACAACTTCTCTGAGCAACCTGTTGCAGTATCTCACCACTCTCATAGTAAGGAATTCTTCCTAATATCCAATCTAAACCTGCCCTCTTTCAGTTTAAAGCCACTCCTCTGTGTTCTATCCCTGCACACACTTGTAAAAAGTCCCTCTCTGGCTTTCTTACAGGCTGCCTTCAGCACTGGAAGGCTGCAGTTGGGTTACCCCAAAGCCTTCTCCTCTCCAGGCCAAACCATCCCAACTCCCTCAGCCTCTCCTCATAGAAGAGGTGTTCCATCCCTCTAATTATCATCTACATATGTATGTATAAACATCAGCAGGAACAGAAAGAAAAATAAAGTGCATGCACCCCTGCTTCCTAGCGTGTTGACTTTAAGAAGTTTGGGACTGAACTCAGAGAATTATGAGCATTTCTATTTTATCCTCTGATCTGACTTTTGAGATGTGCAGCAAAATAGGTGAGCCAACTAAACTACCCCATGTCTGAAAAATGGCAGAGAAGTGAAGCATTCTGGAGAGGAGCCCAGAGGTGAGTTACTTCCAGCAATCCTTCAGCAACATTGAGTATCACTTTGTTTCTAACAGCAGCTTTACCCACTCACTTGTACCAACAATGGACACCAGCCCCTCAATAAGCACAATGATCACACTGAGTACGTGACTTCTACCCTGCAAGAAAAAGACTTGCTCTTCCCATTCAACCAAATGCCCCCAAGTCCAAGGCAACCTAATGCCTTTTTCTTTTCCTGTAGCAGAGGCAACACACATCTTGCTATGCCCTTCTTCACGAAAAGAAGGAATTTCCACTAGAAACTTGAGTTGGATGTGCTGGATCTGAGAGACCTTTTGGTCTAGATGATGCAGAGGTTGGGGGAACAGGGGGATGGGCAGCTTCCCAAGTAGCAGTGTGGGGCTTCTGGGTTTCTTTTCTCTGTAGAGGGTGGATACAGCCTTGAAGAAAGCAGAGCATAGGATCAGTGGATTTAGAGTAAACAGAAGCAAAAACAATGGAGATGCCCCTTTGTTTAAAATATTGCCAGCACGTTGTTTTGGCTTACAGTCCCTTTATTAAGTATTGGCTTTCAGAAAGGAGATGCAGCAGTTTGATAACTTTGGTTTAGTAATAGATAATAGAGCACCAATAAAAAGTTAGTGTTGGGGGAAGCCCATTCCTCCCAAAGCTAGAGAATTCCCAGCTAATGAAAACTGTGACAGAGACATTACCACCATAGGGGTTCTGATTACATCTGTTGATACAAGATTGATTTTTCTTCACCCATATTCAACTGTCATCTCTGCAAACAGGTCACAGCAATACAGCCTGTGGCGGGTTGGTTTGGAGCATCTGACTTAGGTGGCACTGTTTGGTTTACTGTTTGCTCCTGAATGCTCCCAGACATTTTGGTGCCTGTGTAAGTACAGTGCTCTCCAACAACAGCTAGTACAGCTCATAAAACACTGTAATAGAGAATTTCTATTTCAGCTGTGAGTCTGTCCTGGATTCAGGGTGGCTGCCTCTGAAGCACTATACTTAAGGGTGTTTACAATTCAGAAGAAATTTCCAGCCCATACAGTAGTTACAGCTTTTATCTCTTTGGCTTTGATCTCCTCTGTATTCTCTTAAATATAATTAAACCTGTCACATCATTTCCCGTCTTCTAGTTTTCTGTCTGAAACAAAACATTTATGCACATATTAGGAACTTTAAACAAAGACAGTTTCAAAGAATATTAAAATATATTTGGGACATTTCAGCTCCACCTCATATATAATTTACGGACAAATGTGGTGAATTCCATCCTGGCTAACTCCTGAACCAGAACATTTTATTTCATTTTTCCTAGTACAGTAATATATTACTGCAATTTCTCCTAATGTCTGCCATTGCTAACCCGGAAACTTCTTATAACATGAATTTGACATTGCTGGCATACAACAAATCACAAGTCTCACTGACAAGCTGCACAAACTGCATCCTGTAATTTGACCTATTAATTTAACTAATGAAAAAAATTTGCAAAAGAACAAATTCTTTGAAACTTTCCACAAATATGTGCATTATTCAAAGTTTTAACACAGGCCAAAGATGTGCTTTCCCTCTTAAACAACCTCATCCAAGCTCAGTGTCTAAAGAGATATGAAATGTCAAATATTGCTATGACCCATTTGTCTTATTCCTTACTGTGACAAAACAACCTCATCCAACCTCTTAAACAATCTCATCCAAGCTCAGTGTCTAAAGAGATATGAAATGTCAAATATTGCTATGACCCATTTGTCTTATTCCTTACTGTGGATGCAGTTCTGCACAGGACAAAGAAACAAAACAAAACAAAACCAGCACAAAACCAAACAAACAAAACCCCACAAAAAACAAACACAAAAACACCACTACTTTTCAAAGCTGTTTTTCACTGTCTTGTTAAAATCTGACTTCAGACTTTTATTTTTTTCTATCTCCAGCAAGAATTTTCCACTTGTTATGAACATGATCTTCCCTAGCATCTCTAATTTCAATATCCCATAACATTCCAAGTACTCATGGGTTTATCCTCACAACGCTCCCTCTCATCTCATGGCAGCAAATTTATTACTTTCTTACAGATGAAGACCTGAGGCACAAAATTACCCACTGTTGCAACAGAATTTTGAAGCATAGCAAAATTTTATCCCATACTGAAAGAAAGCTTTCACACCAACACTGGAATCCTGTGCAATATGGAGAAAAATTAAAAATAGCATGTTAAGAGAGACACCTGAAATTATTAACTCAACTGAACCTAATGGATTACATGAAAGACTGATGAATTACATTAAAGACTACCAAAACTACTGAATGGACTGTGCTGAGTCTCATTGAAAGGGTACTGGTTTTACAGGAAGCGATGGCTCCCTCAGAGAGACAGGAGCTATAGGCTCCTTGTAGTTAACACTCCTAACAGATGAATCACAAAATGGGCTGCTTGTTGGGCTGTACTTCGTCTTTCCATATCACATGAAGAGTTTCTCTAACATCTATCTAAACAGGGTGTCACGAAGTTATGAGCCCTGTCCGAGTGACCTGAGCCAGGTGAAGGCAGCCAGGATGCATCAGAGTTGCTGTGGCCGTGCAGTTTGGGTGTGATTGCATTAGCCCTCGTGTCTCCTGGGACCGCTGGGACGATTGCACACACACGAGAGCTTTGCAGTGATTCTGAATGCAGCCATTGCTTAATAGCAGACAAGTGACAAGTCTAGAAAACAGAGATCCTGGATTTAGGTTGCTTATTCAAAGAAGATTAGAAAATTATTCATTTGGTTTTAAGAGTACTTAGAGGAGGGGAAAAAAATGAACACCAGACATTTCTTCAAGCTAGCAAAAGAAGACACTGCAAGATGCTGCTAGTATATGGGAACAGAAGCTACATAAATTTCAGTGACTTTAATTGATGTTATTATTTTCACCTTTAATGCAAGACTCATGATTCAGGTATTTTTTTTATAAAGCCTCCAACTGCTGTAATTATTTCATTCAATGTTTCCACTAAAGAAAAATAAAAATGATTTCTGTCCCTCAATGGCTGCACACAAAATACACTTAAACTATGAACACTGAAGTCTGAAGTACAGAATAAGACTGAAAATATATCAACACCTTTTTTATGCATGATGTTGGCAGTGGTGATATTAAACTGTGAATTAAATGCACAACAGTTTTAACTGAATATGAGAGGTACATAAGAATAGATTGTATAGATGTGTTGTCCATTTACTTGGAGTGTTTAAGTTGAATGAATATCTACAATGGGGGAAAAATAGTTTATTTAGACTTTTGGATATGAAAATATTAAAGGTACTTTGGCTTGTGTTGCACAGAGTAGAATTAGATGCCTGTCATTGTTCTTCCTCAACTTTCAAAAATCCCCTCAGAATATGAGCGCCAGCCCTATATCCCATTCACAATGCATCCTGGAGAGATGCTCTGTCAGCTTCACACTGCAAATACCCTGCAATAGCTGTCTCGTACATTCTCAGAGGATTTGTCATCTTTCAGCCATTGGTCTTTGATACTGATAATGAAAGCTTTAAAAAGAAAAAAAAAATAAGAGTAGATGCTCAGAATGAAAGAATAAATAAACCAAACAGAAGGCCAGCATCTTTGAGAATGTGTGAATCTGAGTCAGTGTTTTACAGGTAAAGAAGGGCCAGGCAAGTGAGCACACAGCAGTCTTGAAGTCAGCACGTTCTCTTCTGGGGAAAAAACAAATCTAAACAAAACAAAAAACCCCCACCACTGAATCTAGTTCTATTATCGTATGTCATATAAAGTTGTTCTTTGGTCATATCAGACATTATCTGATGTAGCAAGTTTTGTCAGCAGCTTTATGTGACAGCACAAGATGACTTGAGAACCTCAAAGGAAGTGATTGTTTCAGATTGTTTTGTTTAGAAGAACAATCTTTTCCCAGGTTCCAGTCTTTGAAATAGTGCCAGGCAGGAGCAGACTCATATTGCTGGAAGACACAGGTACTTTTGCTGAGCTGACAAGAAGATCTTCTTTCTAGACATGCTCTGTAAAACGTGTGGGACTGTCACATATGCCTCATTAAATGAACTGAAATGCTGAGGTAGCACCATAGGTTATTATTTATAGAGCCCTACTATTTCAGGTCTATACAGAAGATATACATAGAAGATACTTTCCAATTTGGACACTGAATATATTAATTTTGGAGGATGAACTGAAAAGGTGAAGCATAATGAATGGAGAAAAAAGGAGGTGAACCATTTGTGGATGCCATCTAAAGGCTCTCTTTTGCAAAGCACTCTCCATTCATTGCATCTATAAGTTTTCCTATTTAACCCATCTAAACTGAATTCTTCTTGCCCTGTGACCCCAACACTTGGTCCATTAATAGCATCTCGCACTATGCCAGCAAAATCAATCCAGTAATTATCAAGGACTCATTTGAAAAAAAGCAAGAGCCATGCATTGTTCCTCACTCTCACAGAAAAGCCTTCAGGGCATGCTGCAGAAATAGAGGATAAAGTAAAAAGGATACAGAAAAATATTGCTAATTATTATGTGTGATTTATGTGGGTAAAAGGTAATGCCAATTCTTCAGTTGTCCAAAATGGTTCACCATATTTCTAATTATTGCACAAAAAAAGGGTGGGAGAATATGATTTTCAGCTTACCATGATGTAGTTCTGGAAGGTTTATTGTCATTTATTAGGGCAGGAAGAATTACAATAATTGATATTTATCTATTGAATCAAATAAGACCTAAACATAGCCCTTTTTTTTCAGCAGCTCAGTATGACTTAAGAGGGCAAAAGCCCTCTGCAGGGGCTGAGGTATGATGTAACCTACACATTGACAGAAATATCAAATAAGTTTCACAAACTTCTTCAGATAACACAAAAAGGAGTTGAAATGCTGTCTTCAAGAATTAGGTTCAAAAGTTATATAGCTTGACCATTTCCTAGTTGACTTATAGATAGAAAACACCTTCAAAGATTGTGAGCAACAGGGAATATGTTGTGAAAAATAAACAGTGAAAGTCATGTAAGAAAAAAAAGAAAATTGAGCAAAAATTGGAAGATTGAAGAACTTTGGCTGTTTTCATTGCTGACCAAAAGTTAGTAGGAAAGCCTCACTCACTTTACTTCAATATTTTTAACTTCTCAGCCTTTGTAAGAGTTTGGGGTACTTATCCACTTCTAATGAATGAGTGCAATTAGGGTAACTGCCAATGTGTTACATTGAAGTCTAAAAATAAAATGGCATAAAAGTAGTTATGACGGAAAGGGTCTTGGAAACCCACTGAGATATGTACAATATGGACTGTTCAAGACCAGGGACCTAAATTAGTACATACTCTATATGCTTCAGCTCAGTTCTGTCATCTTTACATACTTGTCTCTTGACTGGATTCGGGTATGGCTTATCCTATGTCCTTATTTAGAAATAAAGGAATATCTAAATCAAATTATTCTTCAGTTTCCTATTGCTCTCTGAATTCCTGAGCATCCTCAACACTCAATGGAGATAAGAAGCTTTTTAAGATCCACTCTGTGTACTGACATAACTTGCATTGATAATACAGAGAAAATACTCTTTGTGCAGCCAGCTCTGTCCCACATGCAGTATGAAGGCAGCCATGCCTAATTACATTAGGTGGCTTTTTCTCAAAGGCCTTGAAAACAAACTGTATGTCTTATTTGTCAAGAGAGCTCCAATTGTTAGCAAGTCAGATCCATAATTTTTTATGAGCTTGACATGTTGCTTCTGCTTTCACTGATTAATGAGATAGTGCCCCTTATAGCAGGTCACAAATTAGATTCTGTAAAAGAGAACATTAGAGGTTTACAGCTTTTGGGGGAAAAGAAAGTGCACAACACAATGGGCATTGACCAGCTCCCTTTTGGGACTCTATTATTATAGCACAAACGAGCCATTCTCAGGGACTACTGATATTCTGATCTACAAGGCAGACACATTTGGGGTCTTTTCATTCAGGAAAGTTCATTCTCACTGAATCTTGCATGTAAACCTAGTAAGATCTTGGTATATGTCCCACTATATGTGATGTCCTTGGGAACCATGAAGAGCTTCTCAGCAGCAGGCTGCCTTTAGGTGCCCCTTCATCACTTCTGAGAAAGAATCACTTCAGTGCATTGGTAGTAGCATAAAAAGATTGAGAACCCCTTGAAACCACCTCTATTACACAGTACATCACAACTACTGACAAGGCACATTACCTACATGATACCCATCTGATCTTTCACTGCAGTGATTGCACTTTGGTGAGCTGTTAAGGTAGGAATTGCTCTTTTCATCTGCCATAGTCCAGAAGTTCCACAAAAATATTTGGTCTTAATTAAATGATATGGTGGTCAAATAGGCTTTATTTTTAATCACTGTTTGGATGATTTATTTGGTGTACATTCAATCTAATGGGCAAGTACTTCCAAAAGTAAACATATTAAGCAGGTCTTGAAAAACCTATATAAAACAAGATTCTAAATCTGCTTGCAGTGCATTAATCAAGTGGAAGAGTAAACAAATATTGATAAGTAATTCAATCTTACAAACTGTCCACAAATAAAGACGTATGGCTCCAGACAAAGGGTTTCCATATCTGGTCCTTTGTCCATAAACAAGTAGAAACACCACTGCCTTGTAAGGCAGGGTATAATGAGTTTAGGAGTGTGCTACTTAATCATCTGAACTACAGAGTTAAAAAAACTCATCAATAAAAGCTTTTAATTAAAGATGGCATCACAAAGGACGAAGGACTTCTTTGGGGGAAAATGACTTAAGAGGACACAAGAAAGAGAGAGGAAAAAAAGCAGGCACTGATGCCAAAAACAACCTTTTGACCAGGGCAATGGATTTGTGTGTCAGGTCTGGACATAGTTTTAGACAGGCTGATAATATTTGCAGTGAGCTTTAGGGCAAGACTGCTAATGGTAGGGTGTTCAACATAACCCCACAAGCAAATCTGAAAACAGAACTCAGCAGCATAAGCAAAATTTACTTCAAAAAGTAACTGGAAAGAATGTGCTGTAGGCAGAGAAACATCAAACTCTACTGAGGCAGGAATAAAAAACTTGAGAATGTCCTACTCCTGCCTAAAGTGACCCAGCGCTTTAATGACATACCCTGGCTCTGAGTAACCCTGAAATACATCTAGTCTTTCTGCATCTGAGCTCCCACAGCTCTGCCATGTCGACACCTGCAAAGGTACAGTGACTCCTTCCATATGGTTCATTTTTAAAACCCTGTGGTTTTTAACCCTGTTTAAAAGTGCAGCTTGCAACCTTTGTAGAGACCACACAGGAGCAGATATTCACAACGCTGCCCACGGAGTATCCATGGCAGAGCAGGTGAGTTTTCCGTGAAAGAGCCCATACTGGACTAGGTTTATCCTGAGTGACTGCTACCCATAGAGGACCCATGCCAGAGCAGATGAACAGCGAGAGGAGGAAAAGCAGCAAAAAGGAAATATCAGTGGCTGACCACAACTGCCCATTGTCCATTCCCCTGCACTGTTGGCTGGGGGAAGGTAGAAGAGTGGGAACAAAGGAGCAAAACTGAGCCTAAAAGAAGACACAATTTTTGGAGAATTTTAATTTTTCCTTTGCTGAAACTCACACCTTGAACTGTAACACATAGGACAGACATGCTCTTCTCCCATCTGGTCAGAACATTTGTCGATGCTCACATAGGTGAACGACTGATATGTACAATTTACAACCCTCTGAACTCCTGCCTTTTCTGACTCACAATCAATAAATAGCACACAGTGACTTCTGATGCTTACTGAAATTAATTTTATTTAAATACCTATTAAACTATTGTGAAGGTCAAGACAAAAGTGCATAAATCTTCTAGGGGCAGAGAGTGCATGTGCAGAACACTAAGAAGCAATAGATCTATAGTAAAAAAATTCACAATGCTATAATGAGAGATTAAACAGTTGATACGAGTATGATTGATGAGCTTTATCACAGAAAAATTGCAAAAGCTCTCTGATTTCTTTTAGAAAAGGATTATGGGTATTAAAACCTCAGAATTTATTATTCTGATAGATATCACATGTGGAGTATTTCAAGCATCTTTTAGCATGGTGACAAGAGCCTTCATATAAGGATAACATGTATTTCAAAGAGTCAATATATATTTAGTTTCCTTCATTAGAAGAAAACTGCATATACACAGATATAAAATATTGAAATAGCAATACAGGATATGAGTTCAAATTAAACCCTCTCCCTTTCATATGCTACATCCAGAGAGGACAAAAATCTTCCACTCAACTGATTTTGATATTTCTATGCTATGAAGTCCCAAATCTAGTAATGTTTTTTCATAGAAGCCCTAGTTTCTGCAGGAAACACTATATATGGTTGTCTTGCTAGACAATGTATTGTCAAGTGTATCCACTGGGCCATAACAGACATTGCCTCTTTAGTCCATGCCAGAAGAATACTTTTCTTTACCAAACTCCACTGCGAACTAAAACCTTCCTGTGTCTTACTTCAGAGCTGTTGCATTCTCTCATTGCTGTGATTTTTGCTGGCACATGCTCTGCCCCACAGAGCTGCTCACCATTGCTGCTTTGGCAGTTCTGGGCAGGTGCAAGGCCGAAGAATCACCTTCCACGAAAAAAAGATTTTAATTATTTCGGGAACTGTGGGTTCCTGAGCATATGGAAGGAGCACAAGAAGGCAAAGCCAACTGCACAGACCCTTAAATAAATTAGCAGAGCCTTAGGGCACCTAGGGGCAGTTCAAGCAGCAGGAGCTACCCACACTGTGCCCCTTGCACTGATGCCCTGTAAAAGCCAGAGCCTGCAATGTTACTCTCCCTGGAAAGAAAAGTCTTAACTGCTCACAACACGTGACACACATTTCAAAACTGTTCTCTAATTGCTCCATGTCTGAATCCTGCCTCCCTTCCTTACCTTTCGCAGACCAACAGAGGTTTACTCTGAAGAAGCATGCACAAGGCATGCCTCATTAGCAGCTCAGTTCTGCAGCATGCTCAGGCTCAGAGAGGGTACACAGCGCCTGCAGAATTATGTTCTGTGATGCTACGTGCCAGCCAAAGCTAGTAGTGTCATTACATACTGTACAGAGTGTGTTTGTTGTAAGGCAATATGAACCAAAGTTCTGTGCTGAAAAATGGTGGTGTTTTTACCTGAAAATTGTAAACAGAAGTTGTACAAACTGTGAGCCATGGATGAAAGCTTCCTGAAGTCCTTAGCAAAAAAAAACCAAAACAAAAAACCCCACAGAAACAAACACCACACCAAAAATAGCAGAAGATACAAAGCAGCCCTGGCAGAAACAAGAGAGCAAAAGTGAAATCAGATCCCTGAGAATGTCAAGGCACCTTCCCCAACAGTTCTGAATTTGTGTATTTTTACAGAGTTGAAATTCACAGCAAATAGCTGAATACCTACATGGTGTATTTCTAACCAGGCACTATTGTAATGATTTCTGATCATCAGTTTGCGCTGTTGGTTTCATTTGAAGTCAATAAAGTATACAGTGTGGGGACTTTACCTATCCAATCCACTATGATTCTTTAGCCTGCTAGATACAGTATGCTAAATTGAAAGAGATCACTATGCAGTGACAGAGAAAATGGCAAGGCAGGAGACATCAAGAAAGGATTTAAAGCAGGTACATCTGAAGGGTGAAAGGTTGCACCTGGCCCCTGGTATTTCCAGACAGCTGTTTTAAAATGTGTGTAGCTTGTTCATAATGGGAAGTTTGAGATGTCAGTTTTGATTCTTGCTTGTTTTGATGATCGCCAACTATACCAAATATGTTTTTAGATGGAAAACAGAAGAGAATAGTGATTAGTGGCTCATGCATTGGCACTGGATGTCATTAAATAATTAGCGTTTTCCACTCTGCAGAGCTACAGCATTGACATCTCTGTTATTCTATGTACAGTAAGAGAATCTTGGTAATTTACTGTTTGTATTGTATGTAATAAGTTTGTAGCAAAGCTTTTTCTAGATCCACTTTGCTGATAACACGCACCTTAGATGATACAACTGCATCAGTTCATTGTCTGACAGTACCTTCCAAACACAACAAATCCTTTATAAGTTTTCATCTTTTGTAACAAAGAGTTATAAGCTCAAATAAAAAAAATTTTAAAAATTAAATAAATTTTTCCAAGAGCTGAATTAATGTTTTTCTTATTTTTTGGAAAAAGATCCTAATGAATTTTCTAACTTTATTTTTCTGATATAATTATTATTCTGTAATCTTTACATTATTCAAGTATAACAATATATTACTAATTTAGGGCCTTATTCTCCATGTATTTCTACTAAAGCGAGTCTAGCATGATTCCTAATGAACTTTCTTGTCATTTCCATCATATTAAAAAATTAAGCTGAAGTTTCTAAAAGAAACTGGTGATATTTAGTTCCTACATGCTACAGAATTAATTGGGAACCAGCCTATGTTAGATTTTTTAGTTGGTTTTTTTTTTCTTAGCATCTAAGACTTAATGGCAAGGTTGTTACCTACCTTTAATTAGCAAATTGACTTTACATTCTCTGACATTTGTTTCACTTATTTGTTCTGCAGTGAATTCAGTGGAAATTAATATGAAAGCAATAGAAAGTAAGGTGTAATTTTCAGGTAGCATCTGGTGGTGATTTTCTCTTTTTAAAGCAAGCAATAATAATGGCCTGTCTCTGTAAATGCAACTCTTACCCTGAGATGGTTCTATGATGTGCCATTGCCTTCCCAGTGCTCCTGCTCCACAGCTGCCTGCGCACCTCCCCACCCAGTTTCATGGTAAGAGAACACTCCCTTTCCTATCCTGTGCAGGGAAGCACAGCAGTACTCACTGGCTGCATTAGGCTGACAAACAGCACAGGCATTAATTGCTGTCTACATCCATTTGTGTGCTAAATCTAGCTGCTTTCTGTCTTTGAAGAAAATTGCATACAAAATCAATAAGCTCAGGCAAAATAGCTATAAAACCACAATGCTTTAAGTGGAAAGAAAGTAAATTGCCTATTCTGCTCAGGTAGTTTTGGATTTGTTGCCTGTTTCCATATGAAAGATTTCCTCCCCAATAACTTTAGTCTTAGAAATTATTGTTAGTCGGTGTAGGCCTAAAAGTCTGATGCATTAATCTTTATATATGTTCCCTTCTATTGCCTCTTGCTTTATTTATGGAAATCATTTTGCTGGAGTAATACCATAAGCTATACAACTTGTTTTCATGAGGAACTGAAGTTTTAAAAAATAACTCAAAATAAAACTAGACATGAAATATCATTTGAAAAGCACCACATAACAATTACAAATATTTATTACTTGTAGTAAATATTGCTCCAGTTTCTATGTAGGTGAAGCTTTTTAATACTGCTACAAGCCACTATTTATACCTCTTCTTTATCATCTAGGAGTTTAAAACCTCTCAAGTGCCTCCTCCTTACTTTGAGGATTCACAGGCCCCCTAGTATCTTTTAACACATCACCCATCTAAACAATAGATTTACAACTCTGAAAATAAACTCAGACTACATGCAAGAGCTTTGCCCAAAGCACAGATAGTAGCCCTGGTTTTGGATAGAAAAGAAGAAACTCAGTTGTTTTGTTGCAAAAATAAAGTAACTAAATCTCACCCAAATGGCAGCAAAATATAATATCAAAGGCCATTATTTACCTCCAGTATCTCATCAGCAGTTCTCTAACTGGTTTGACTCTTTTCAGTGTGCTCCAAGAACATATACCAGGGAGCCAGACACTCAGCTTGTGAGAGACCACCAGTACTGTAGATGTCTTGGTGTTTACAGAGTCTGGTCCATGAACTGAGGGAGAATAATGAAATAACGAAGATAATTGAATGGGTGCAAATAAACTGAGCTTAATTTGCATCTGTATGTCTGGATCTGGGTATGCAAATAGCCATCTTTACACACTAATGTTGCACCTACAGGTCTAATTAGAAACACTGTTTCAGGTGTGCAGTACCTTAGCCTAGGTATGAATGTTTCATTTTAATAAAAATTAAAAAAACACCCAACACCTCTAAAACTTATGAAGGGCTTGATCTGGGTTACTGAGGAGAGGGGGAGATAGTTAAGAAATTGTGATTTAGTTATCATCTGGAAACCTCCCTCTAAACTTTTCTCATTGTCTGTCATGCTGTTAGGCATCTCCAAGTCTATTATTCTCTTCCCATCCACGTTACCAGCAATCACACAAGGTAACTATTACTCTAACAGTGCAGTGCTGGCACCATTTGTATCTCACAGTGGTAATGTACACACGTGATGTATGATGTCAAAAATACATCAGAGTATTCTGCAGATATTTCGGGACTGAAATACTCTAACAGTAAGAGAAAGTTTTGATCCATTAGATTTACGAGTGTTGAAAGATTTGTATGCTTGCTAGACTTAATCATTTGATGACACCATCAGCCACCTTTCATGCTCACAGTAAGGACTATATGTGAACGGTTGAAAGATCTGTGCTGTAAAAACATCCCATTATCCCTCAGCCCTGCCTTTCCACACTAAAAGGATAGGCGCTAGTCCCAGAATCAGTTCACTAGACTGCTAATTAAAATACCATTTCTACTAGTGAAACTCTGCAAAACTGACATTTTCTGATTTTTTTTCTGAAAATAGTACAAAAAATGCAGAATGTATAAGGCACATATGCTGTAAAAGTGACTCAAATCTGATCCATACCTAGCATTTATGAATAAAATTATAAACAGTTTCAATTCATCTTTTACACAAACAAGTTTAAGCTTTGTTGTGATTGATCAGAGTCTTATTTCACTGGCCCAAATCCCTATCTAAACATGCTCCTTTCAGTATGATCCAAGCGGCATCAACATTTAAATTAATTAGTTTACCAAATACCCGTTAAACAGCTCAAAATACCTTTAAACCTTTTTTCAAATTGGTTTATAATTTCAATACTGATAAAATAATAGTGGTTTTCACTCTTCAGTAACCTTGTCACATATTTTCATAAGATCATAGGATGTCTTGATCTGAAAGGGATCCACAAGGATCATCAAAGTCCAAGTCCTGGCCCTGCACAGGACCACTCCAAGAATCACACCATGTACCTGGGAGTGTTGTCTAAATGCTTTTTGAACTCTGTCAGACTTGGTGATGTGACCAGTTCCCTGGGGAGCCTGTTCCAGTGCCCAGCCACCCTCCGGTGGTTACACTAGTGTGTTTATTCTTCAGATAGAAGTTTAGCATTTGCATAAGCCTCCTATCCTCAGTTTATGTCATGAAATTGTAGCAAAATACCAGACAGGTCCCTTGTTACCCCTTGCAGACTGCTAATGGCCTCTGATTATTAGAAGTTGTTTACAAAATAATCATAATAATAAAAAGAAACAACCAATTGAATAAATTATTCTTAGTTTAGCAAACAACAAGCAATTTAAGTGAATGAAAATGCAAGTAAGAATTGTGTCTACCCAAGCCACTTAGCTTTCCAGAGGAGCCTGTGGAAGATGTCCAGATGAAAGTGTGGCAAGACTGAGGTTAAACCAGCAGTTCCCATATTCCCACATGAGATCTATGAGCATTAAGCGTACCAATCTAGATGGTCTGAAGAAACATCTTTCATAGCCCAATGATGGAACATACATTGAAGCTGTAGGGATAGGAGTTTGCACTCTAATATTAAAGTCATAAAAGGAAAGAGTTCTAAGTATTTCCCAATGCATGTGGCTGCTCACAGACGCTCACCACTGCCAGTGGCACCTGACAAAACTCAACAGAGAGATCACTTGGTCTGGATAAATTCTTATTTTTAATGCAAAGCGCTTAAATATGAAACTCAACAAGGACCAAAATCCTGCATCTGGGTTAATCCTCTCCTGTATATTGCTCACTACAAACCATGATGCCTCCAAACCTGGACACACCCTCTCTCCAGACCCACTAGCTCTCCTCCCTTTCTCTGTGTCCAGTATTCAGCAGACCCTGTCTACCACTTTGATATGCAATGAAGGAAACCAGCCTGTTTCCTCTAAGTGAGCATGAGCCCAGAAATGCAATATACAATAGCTTGCAAACTACCTCGCAGTCCCATAGTATATGCATGGATTTATATGATTCTGAACAGGCAGAATTTTAACATGATCCCATAAAAATACAAATGGAGGAATTAATGGTTAAAATTCTTTACTGAATATTTGTTTTGTTCATTTTTTAATATTGCCTGCTATCAAACTTGTAAGAATTTTTTTTTGGTTTGTATAGCTTCCTGTATGATAGGGCTCTGTTCCTTGATGAGGATCAATTCCTACATGCTACATTAATGTAAATGGTAATTAATGGCTCGAAGAGTTTGTGCTCATCTTTGCAGTGCATTTGGACTATACAAACATTTTTACAAATGCTGGCAGCTGGCAAAACACTGGTAAATAATGAATAATACAACTTCATTAATAACAGAAAACCAAACACATCGACTTTATTACAAATCAGCTGTTGGTACTTGCAGAAAGCTGTATCTTTCCCCGTACTGCTAATTACTTCAAAACATCAAAAGCTTTGAGTACTCTAAATTTCATAGCTTAATTACTCAAATGGAGAGAGATTTGCATTTCAGGTAGACAGACCCACTAGAGTTAGACTGCTGTTATCACTTTATTTTGACACCTAATTACAAATAAGTACTTTAGGTCAGATGGCTGGTTATACCCAAGATCTGCTGAAACGGCAGAAGGGCAGTAAAATAAGGAAAAAGTCAGCTTAGAGTCATCTTTGAGAGCTCCAACATCTCGGCATAATTTAAAGTTTTAGATATGTCTGCAATAGTCCTCAGAAAACAATTACTCTAAGCAAAGATTTTGCCATTTCAGCAGCACTCAAACCACTCACCATGTACTTTTACACTCTCTGAATTAGGGCTTTCTATTTGGTTTGTGTGGCAAACCAAAACTTCTAGTAGTGGGAGGGCTACAGGGCTGACTTCTTTGAGAAGTTGCTAGAAGCTTCCACATGTCCATTAGAGCCAACACCAGATGGTTCCAAGATGGAGCCATCACTGGCCAAGGTCAAGCCCATCAGCAATGCTGGCAGCACTTCTGGGGTAACGTATTTAAGAAGTAAAAAAAAGATGCTACTGCACAGAAGCAAATTGCAGCCAGGAGTGAGAATATGTGAGCGAACAACCTTGGAGACAACAAGGTCAGTGGTGAAGAAGGGGGAGGAGGTGCTTCAGGTGCCAGAGCAGAGATTCCCCTGCCATCTGTGGTGAGGGTGATGGTGAGGAAGGCTACACCCCTGCAGTTCATAGAGGCCCGTGGTGGAGCAGACATCCACCTGCAACCCGTAGAGGACTCCACCCCAGAGTAGGTGGATGCCTGAAGGAGGCTGTGGCCATATAGGAAGCCTGCACAAGTGCAGGGTCCCAGCAGGACCTGTGGGCCGCTGGGAGAGGAGCCCATCCTGGAGCAGCTTTGCTTCCAGGACTTGTGACCCCATGGGGAAACCATGCTGGAGCAGTTTGTTCCTGAAGGACTGAACCCTGTGGAAGAGGACCCGTGCTAGAGCAGTTCTTTGTGAAGAATTGTAGCTCATAGGAAGGACTCGTGATGGAGAAGTTCATGGAGGATTGTATCCCATGGGAGGAACACCATGTTGGAACAGGAGGAACAGCTTTCTCCCTCAGTGGGAAGCAGTGGCAGAAACAAAAACTGACCATAAGCCCTATTCCCCATCTCCCTGCACCACTTGGGGAGAGGAGGTAGAGAACTGGGAATAAAGTTAAGCACAGGAAGGAGGCGGGGTGGGAAGAAGGTGTTTTTAAGATTTGGGTTTCCTTCTCATTTTCCTACTCTGATTTGATTGAAAATATTAATTTAATTTCCCCCAAGTTGAGTTTGTTTTGCCCGTGAGGGTAACTAGTGAGTGATCTCTCCCCTGTCCTTATCTCATCCTGAGGTCAGCCCAGCACAGTCTTGTCCCACTGCCCTACTGCCCTGCCCAACTGCAGGCACATATGAGAGCTCTGCATGTATGAGAGCTCTGCAAGTGCAGGGCTCTATCTGATAATAAGGAAACAGCTATGGGGCAAGAAATGTGTTGTTTCTGTGGCAGTTGCATCAGGAAATCACAGTACAACAGTGAGCTGTGTTAAAGTACATATGCCACCTTATGTTTTCGGTTTTTAACATGGGGAGTTGGTGTAATATGTTATTCAGACAAATCGCATTTAAAAATTGAGCCCACCCATTGTGTTTAGATGCAGTGCCTCTTAAGGATTAGCTACACTTTCATTTGCATGCTGAATATTTACAGCCTACCTCCACAGCATGCACAGTTGCTTCATCTTCCTCTTTAGACAGCAATGACTAGAGACAGTGGTTAAGCAGTGGAAGTTCATTCAAAAGTAACATCTGTTTGTACTTCAGATTTCAAATCACATTTTTGTGTTTGCTTTTCATCAACACTTCAGCTAAGATGAACAGTGGCATTTTGCATAATATTCAAGAGTTTCCTTGTGTAAAACACAGATTAATTACTTGTAAGATTTTGAAGAATAATCTCATATGAAGTCACATTTTCTACATTCTCATCTAGATATAAAATGTATAGATCTTCCACTCCTTGTCTCTGAACTCTTGTTTAGATAGCATGTGCTGCTTTGCACATGAAAAGCATTATTTCTGCAAAACTAGCCTTCTTTAGTTCTTTTAGTTTGTGCTGATCTTCAGTACACTGATTTCATTGACTTCTACTACATGGCACCATGGCACTGATTAGATGATCTGTGCTCATGTGATAATTAGCTCCTACACATTGCTGACTAAAAGACAACTTTAGAGAGTCACTGGATAACTTGCTCACAAGCCCCTGTGGCCCAAACAATATAGACTGATATAATGGCAGTGAGTTTAAAGGAGTTGTGAAAATTATATCACCTGGGGGCCATGGTAGCAACTTCTTGTATTTACCAAGAATACTGGGATTAGAGCAGTGGAGAAGCCCAAACTGCAGGTGAAGGTAGTTCAGAAGAAATTTATACCTGTAACCTGCAGGGGTGATCTACATGATTCTCCATGCATTTTTTCTCATGCTCTTTGAAGTACTTCTTAAGGGAAATGCTAGCATAAGGAAGGACAAAACTATAAAAGAAGAAAATAAATTTCCAATTATAATCATTTCTAAAAGTTCTTCAGGCTTCAACCACAATTCCCAAAGATGACCCCTGAATTTATATTTCTCATCAGCAACACAGCAAAAGGCCATGATCTTCAGAAAAGTGCTGAACAATTCAGAATATTTAATATACCCCTGTGCAGCCTTAGAAAGCCAGGCCACTCTTTGCACAAATGTGAAAAACTTAAAATATCAATTTCATTTGAATTATGGACTCTTCTTTCCCAGCTGAGACTTTTTGTTTATTTCATGAAACAACGACACATTGCAGAGAAGGTGGGAAGTATGGAGCTTCCCTTGTTCACAACTGGAATGTGGGAATGTTCCAGCTGCCTGTAGGACTATAGCATGGTACAGACTGGGGCTATGTGTGTTTTCTTATCCTTAGGTCTATGTCCTTGTAGAAAGCTGCAACATTTTCTGGCTGAGTGGTGGAGGAAGGTGAGGACAGGAGAGTGCCATGATGTGGTCATGTCTCAGTCCAGAGCTGGGACTGTCAAAACCGGAGGAAATAAGAACCAGTGGATACCTTAGATCACCATGAGCAGCCTCTCCCTCCCTGCAGAGGACTCTCCTAACCTCAGGTAAAGGCTGTCCATCCCACATGTCCCTGATGGCCAGGAGGCACCTGTCCTGGGCCAACTATGTTACCAGCCCCCTGGGACACAGCCACTCCCAATGTAATATAACCGCCACATGACCAGACCTAGTACCAGAAACTGGTAGCAGCCCTCTCTGACATAGCTGGGACATCATAAGGGCTGTAAGTGTTGTGTCAGTGTGACATAGCTGTTAGCTTCTACTGCTCTGATGAGAAGAAAGAAAGGAAGAAGGGGAGGGGAGTGAAGAGGAAGGAGAAGAAAGAAAAAGAAAAGACATTTAAAAAAGTAGAAAGGGGAGAATAACACCAAATAACCGGTAATGCTGAGACTGCAAGTTAAATAGCTGGAGCAGCAATTTAAAGAACAGGTCAGCAATGGTTAAAAGGGAACTGAAAGAAACAGGTCCTACTCACTGCCCAGTTTTAAAGATTTGCATGGTACTTACTGTTGAGATTTGTGGTCTTGAAGGCTAAATTCAGGAGGAAAAAGTATTTTTTTAATTGATTGAAGGTAATACTTCACATCTGTCAAATTAGATGCATGTCCAATGCCAAAGTTGGCATCCACAAGTGCTGACAGTGCTGAGGACATTTCAACATGGGCTGCCAGACTCACATCTGTTTTTCTCAAAGTTGAACTAAAGATATTCCCAGGGGCAGTCTGATGCTACAAAGTTCTGTTTGTCACTAGAACAAAATACATAGAGTAGTTTTCATCTACTTTGTTCACTGTAGACTATTACACCCTCTTGAAATGACAAGACAAGTAACAATGGGCACACACTGAAACACAGGATGTTTAAAAGTTTCTGGAGTGGAGCAGCTACCAACTCTCAGAGGCTCCCTCTGAACATCAGGAAACTGTTTCACTTCCAGGGTGACCTCACAGAGTTGCCCAGAGAGGTTCTGGAATCTCCAGTTCTGGAAATATTCAAAAGTTGCCTAGACATAGTCCTATTAGGAAAAAACCAAAAAGGGTCTGTGTATTTTGCCCTGCAGACTCATGCTTAGAGTAATTTACAGAGTGCAGGTGTATTCTCTTCCCTATAATTTTTTTATATTGGGGTGTAGTTTTGAGGTACTAGGGATTTTTTAGTTTTCTTTACAAGACCACATCATCAAGAACTGGCTAGTGAGAACTCAGAGACTATGGAAAACATCTCTCCCATCAGAGAATTACGCAAGTTTCATGCAGTTGTCCTTTCATATTGAAAATCTTGGGTCAAACCCTGCTCTGCTCAAAAGAATTCAGGGCAGCAACTGGCAAGTTAAACTACTGTGCCTTCTTTCCTCTTTCTAAGTGGGGGGGGTGTGTGGAAAAAAAGATATATTTATTTTTAAAAAATAAAAATCAAGTTTATAGTTCACACTGAAGTTAAAAATGAAACCCAAAACACTATTTATGTTGTTGAGTGATGACCTGTTAGGAAAGCAAGCAGAAGCCATAGAAGAGTCTATGGGCATAAAAAAATTTCAGATAAGGGGCTTATCTTGCCCTTCTCTTCTGTCAGTCCTATATTGCCTTTTCAGAGGAAGAGCTCAAGAGAGAAGTCGGCTCTTAATTAGGTGTAATTTTTGCTGTGCTCTTGCAGCTCACCTTTAAAAGTTGAAAGGCATTCCTTTGCATCAGGTATGCCAGAAGGTGCCGGAAACAATGCTCTGTTCAGTCTGCTGCAGATCCTTCCTCAGAGTCAGCAATTGCACAGCATTGTCTCCACTCCCACAGCCCTGGGGATTTCTCAAGGACAGGCGGTCTATTTTTCTCTTTACAGTGTCCATATCCATCCTAATTAGTTTGAACCAGGCTATAAGGATTAACGAGATCCCCTTAGTAAGAGGCTTTGCAAAAAGGGTGACCTCCCACCCTCCCAACTTGTATGTGTGTGAGCTCAGTTGTGAATATTTGGAGCAGTGCACATGGTAGACCTGCATTCAGAAGTGGCACAGGAGACTACTATAGTATTTTTCCTTTAATCTCCAGAAACCAGATACTGGATTTTTCCCTCACACAATTTTGTACCAGTATAAATACCACCAAAGTTGACATAAAAAAAATTCCGGTATCTACAGGCCTGACAGGAGATAACAGGTCCCTGAATGCACCCTCTCTGGACTTCAAGGTTTTGATGTGCTGCTTCTAATACTCAAATTATCTGGCCTTCTCATTTCCCTATCTAGGTTACCATATTTCACATGGTGCTATTAATCATATAAATACTATTGACTTCTTTTCTGTTGTAATCATTGATTTCAGCCTATATTCTGGAACTTTTGACTGCTTTATAAAAGGGCTATGTTGCTGTGACAGAAACTAGATTTGTTTTAATAGGATAACATAACATGAATGCAGAGAACTTGGAAGCTGTAGGTCTGCAAAGATTTCCAGTGACAACATTTTGGGAAAATTGATAAAGCCACATGTGAAGCAGTGTTGTTGGAAGTTGGAAGCAGATAAGGACTAAATGCGAAGACAAAAAAAAAGCACAAAGTGAGATTGTTAAATAGAACATACACACAGTTCAAAGAAAGGGTTAGGTTTGAGAGGACATCAAAACCTTGGCCCTGAAGTGAGTTCAGACTTTTGCATTCCACTGTGATTTCTACTTAGTGTGAAGATCAATGGGATTTTACCTTGGCTGTTTCAGAAGCTTCCCATAACAAAACTGCTGAGTTCTCACTATGCAGCTGATATTATTATCCTGTCTATTCTGCAGAATAAATCTCCTGAGGACAGATTTTTCTTCCTGTTACCAGACAGGGTAACTCCAGGCTTCAGCAAAATGAACCTGGATCAACACCAGTGCAAATCAGATCACGACATTCTGCCTGAAGGGCACTGCCTTCGGGAAATTTTAATATGTTCGTAACAATTTCTATTTTGAATTGTCATTCAGTGTTACAGACCATTAAAAAAATAAAAATTATCTTTCTTATTCCCTTCATTGTTCTTGAAGATTCTACTCCTAATTCTGACACCATTACCAAACAAGTCCTTCTTCTGCTTTTAGTAGAAGTATGTACGTTACAGTGATGTGCTTCCTACCTACTTTTGATTAAGTAATGTTCAAGACAAAGCCTACTGAAGACAGAAAAGCTCTCTCTGACAAAGCGTATAAAAGTTTAATTACTACAAAATACTGCACATACTAAGTTTCCACTGCATTTCCCAGTGTTCCTCTTTTATCCCCATGACAGTAGACTGTAACCACATTTGTCTTTAATGCCAGACATGATTGCATGTTAGTTTATCTGCATTTTAGCTGTCCTCTCCTGAATCTCATCTAATCTTTTAATTTCAGTTTTGTGATGAGAAGCCCTAAACTGAATAACTTTCCGACTTTTCCCAGGGCTGCCAGAAGGCTGTTATTCAGAATGAAGCAAAAGTTACTTACTTCAGTCACTCATTCTTATCCTTTGAAGGCCAGACTGAGCTGCACTAAGGACATTTACTTGTGTAGAAGGCTCAGCCAAATGTGGAAACTCATATACAATATTACATCTGTTTCACAGATATTGCTCCCTAATACACTAAGGATGGTAGAGTTAGAGAAATGTTATTTCTTTGTAAGACAACTATTTCTTTGTTATATCTATCTTTGTGTTATTTTTGCAACATAACTGTAGAGCCTTTCATTCAGTACACCTCCCATTAAATACACCACACTGCCATAATCCACTAGTATTTTTTCCAAACCAGAAAAACTGAAGGAATGAGCAACACAGATAACTCTATTTTTAAATACTATTTCTCTTTAACCAGTCTAAACCAGCCAATCACCCATGGTCTCTCCTAAAAGGCGATACCACTCTGATGTTGTACTCCACACTCACAACCTCTGTCTCGGCTGTTGTTAAACAATCACTCTGGAGCAAGTAACAGTATTGTGATAACATCTGGTTTGAGTGATGTGATGCCTTTCATCAAAGTGATTCATAGCATTTTACAAGATAGGTGCAAGTGCTTCACCAAATCGACTGCAACACTTAAGTCATTCAAGATCATAAGTTAATATTGCCAGTAGTTCCTGACAGGAGGGTTTGGGTTGTAACTTAAACTGCCTATAGAAACAGAATATAATTAGGAAAAAAACCAAATCAAGAGATATTTTCCCAGAACCTAAGCCAAAAAAACTTTAATTTTAAAGAATTGGAAAGTAATATTCTCTCTGATGTCCCAGGTGTTATTTCCACAATGCAGGACTAGAACAAGTGATACATCCATGACGGCAGGCTACAACATTGACAGGAAGATGATATACAAAAGTAGTGTAAAATCTCAGTCATACTTTTTTTTCCTTCTTCAGAAATACTATCCCTTCCAGAAGAAGCCTGAAAAAAATACCTTCTTGAAATGATGCTATGAGAGAATGTTGTAGGAACCACATCTGGTGGGGCAAAGGGAGGGTTTTAAGGAATAAACGCTCTTGATTTCACATTAGTAAGACAATATTGAAACACAAAAAATATATAATTGCTATACACTGGACAACAACGACACCCATAGAAAAAAGGGTCATTTCCTTGAAAAAGTAATTATAAATGCCTTCTTCAAGCTGCTTCTTGCACTTGACCCAAACTGCCCCATTGCTATCACAGTGAGCCTGAGAATAACCAGCAAATCTCCCCTGAGTGCTCTGACACAAGTGCCTGACAGCATGAGAATTCTTCAACAACTTGTACCACTGCTTAAAAATATACAGTTATGTCCTGGCAGCTTCTTAGATACTGTAAGAAGCTTCTGCGTGTTGTAACTTAGGTAATGAAACAAATTTCCATAAGGTTTGCAGTTACCTCTGTCATGACATGCTGTCACTGCCTGTCATCTTCAAGGTAACAGTGAAAGACTCTATAAAGGCCTTCAAAATTCTGGTGAAAATGGGCCATGCTATCCCTGAGGAAAAGCCACCCTGTAGTTAATAAACCTGTATTTCACCTTTAGCTAAAAAAAAAATAAAAAATTCCTAACTCTTTCATTCCTATTGCTT
The DNA here is from genome assembly GCA_013396735.1 of Grallaria varia. NCBI lineage: Eukaryota > Metazoa > Chordata > Aves > Passeriformes > Formicariidae > Grallaria > Grallaria varia. Next base: position 1,088,615 of record VWZG01007624.1, read on the forward strand.
GATTTTGTATTTTATTTTATATATACAGCTATAATTTGTAATCTAACATATTGCATATACTTATTTATGCTGCAGTGTAATACAGAGCTGTTGTGTGACACAGCTGATTGAAATCAGATACACCGTAAGTTTAAAACGTCTACATTTACTGTGACAGTTAAGGTGTTTGAATTATGCAGAAGAAATAACAGAAATCACAAACTGCATTTTAAAAGCCATAATAGTCTTAACCCACAGAAAATGTCTGATCCATAAAAGAATAAAACTCCACTATTTCTACATGAAAGTCCAAATTTTTTTTGTTTCATAAAGATCTAGTACTGGTTTCAGTGAAGTCAAATGTCTATTTGCTTTAATGTCTCCTTGACTAGGGACTTCCTTGGGTATTTCCAAAGGTAAAAAACATAAAAACAAGCACTACAAAGGCTGAAAAACAGGTCAAGGCCCCCATCTATTTTCTTACTGGATGTTATACCCATGTAATTTTTTCCAATTAATGTGGAAAATGTTTCAAATATGCATCCAACAATTATGAGCTACATGAATTTTGCAATGCAATGCAAAACGTATTCCTTCTTATGTCAGACTTAATGCTGAATTAATATCGGGGGAAATAAAAGCCAACAAAAACAACAACAAAATAAAAAAGCAAAAATAAAATCCATAAGAAAGCTTACTAGTCCTGATATTTGGTCTACTTTCTGTGTTAAAGGACTCCTTGAAAAGATGCTGTACACATAAGATTTCTTAACAACCACAAGTTAATTTCAATCCATGGACCATCAAAGAGGAAAGACAAGACTATTTCTCTGTAAACAACCACTCACTACAAATCATATGAAATTCAGCAAACATTTATATTACTGAAGCTGTGGAGCTGTTCAAGCCAATCCTGACCTTTCAGATACCTGGGCAGCTATACCAAAACCTGAGAAAACATGTTCACCTCTTCTGATACCAGGCTCTGCTGCAAGTTCAAGGGTCTGCACAACCCAACGTGACTTTGTGCTCTTGAAGTTTTTGGTTCATCCGTATAAGGAACCCCTAGATCTAACTCTGAAAACCCAGGAAAATCCCCCAGTGTTCTTGCTTCTAAGGCAGTTATGCCTATCGGTGCTGATCACAAATATATCCTTAAACTCTTAACTTGAATTTGAGATCAGGGCTCCTAACAATCAGAAATCACATGGGGATTCTTACTCTCACATTTTGACAAAATAAATGAAGTACCGATTTAGAAACTAGTGTTTATTTCCCTGTGTAAACCTACGTCCTGAGTTTCTGTAGCTGAATTTTTTGGTAGTTGGGGGTGGGGGAGGCAGTGGCAGTGGGGGGTGGCGCTGCAGAGGTGGCTTCTGTTAGAAGCTGCTAGAACTTCCCCTGTCCCATGGAAGCCAATGACACTTGGCCCCAGGAGGGACATCTGGATCCTGGCCAGGGCCAAGGCAATTAGAGATCACAGTAACGCCTCTGTGATAACATATTTAAGAATTAGAGGTTATTGTGCAGAAGAAATTCCAGAGACCGAGAGCATGGGATAACAAGGCAGACATCAAGGTCGCTGCAGAAGGTGGAGGAGGAGACACCTCATGGAGCAGGGGAAGGACTCAGAGCTTAAACCTCTGCAGCCCATGGAGAACCATTGTGGCACAAAGAACCCCCTGCAGCCCATGGAGGAGCCCTTGCTGGAGCTGGTGGGTGCTTGAAAGAGGCTGTGACCCTGTGGGAGGCTCAGGATGGAGCAGAATCCTGCAGGAGACCTGTGGACCCCTGGTGAGGCAGACCCACGCTGGGGCAGGTTTTACCTGAGTGAGGGTTGTGGCCCTATGGGGGGGCCCACATCGGTACATCTCATCCATGAAGGACTGTACCACTATGGAGGAGCGACCCTTGGGACAGCAGATGTGGAAGAACTGCTGCCCAAAGGGTAGACTCATGTTGGAGAAGTCTATTAAAGACTGTCTCCCATGGGAGGGACCCCATGGAGCTGGGGATGGACTCAGTTGTGGTCCCCTGTAAGCCGTGGTAAAGACCGTGGTGAAGCAGAATGTCCCTCTGCAACCCATGAAGGCCCATCGGGCTGCAGGGACTCAACTTTTACTGCACCTCCTGGAGGAATGACCCCGAGGGGTGGGGGAACTCACATCGCAAGCAGCAACCGCAACCGACTGCAACCTCCCATGGACAGAAGGAGGGATGGGTGGAAAAGTGTGTGTGGTGGGTGTTTTAAGACTGTTCTATTTCTCACTCTTTAGCTTAGCTTTTATCCTGTTAGTAATAAATTTTAAGTATTATCTCACTTTGAGTCTGTTTTTGCCCGTAAAATTGGTAGGTGGATGAATCCTCTCCTAGTCCTTATCTGTTACCACTCTCCCTTCTGCCTAGTTGCAGAAGAATTTAATGGGTCCCTGGAATCTGGTCAGGGTCAACCAACTACAACCTAACACTCATTCACCCATAAAATTGTATAATAACCAAAATAACCTTCCAAATTCCAATGAGAGAGACATGCATCCCAGTAGAATTCTCCTTTCTATAACATTTCCAGGAATCAACTTCAATAACACCAAACATTTTCAGCTGACTGGCACACTCCTTGCAATAATTAAGCAAGACTAGCATCCAACACAGTTCAAATTGTTGATGCAGGCTTGTAAGAAGTAGCAAAAAGTGGAGCCATGGGAAGAAACATCTATTCATTTAATTCTGTGAAAACAAAAGATGTAAAACTATCTGGTACATTTCCAGATCTTTGAGGGTGTGACTGGAAGGCCACCCACTCCTGCTCTAATTGCTCAAAGAGCAGTTTCCTCCTAACTCATTTGCATCTCTTTCTTGTCCCATTTATTTCAGTGAGATGATTTAGCACCGGTGTCCACTGAATAAAAAAAAAAAGGTTGATTAATGTGCAGCAGCTGACATTATAGCATATACATTCATGTTAGTGATGGAAGAGCCTCATGTAATTGGATCAGAAATTGGATAAAATGCTGAAAAATTTAACACAGGCCTTTGTCTTTATACGTTATAGTGAGATGGCTGGGAGGTCAGGGAGTGGGAAACAACTAGGGGAGTTTTACATGCTTTTCTGCTAAAAATTTGTTTAACGTATGCCCATGATTAAAAAGAATTTGGTATCCCACTGCGACACAGAGGTACAAGAGAGGGAACAATAAATTGGTGGCATTGACAAGGTGTCATTTGTTATCTGCTTTAAAATGTCAGGTCATGTCATTGCACTGAAATATTTTCTCTCTTGATGTATGTCTTACAAAGCAAGTTCAATGTTTGGCACTTTTCGATTTCAATAAAAGAAAACAGCTTTTAATCTGGAAAGCATAGTAACCATCAGGAAAATAAGGTCAATTCAATGCTCCTATTTGAACACACTCTCACAAGTCTCTCAAAAAAAGCTTACTCTAAGTGGCCTGGTTCATCATGGAACTCTGGCTGTCTCTCTGTCCCTTTTTTCCCACCTTTTTTAAGAAATAAAGTATGTTTTTGTAATTTCAGTACCAAAAAGTAAAAAAGAAAGGATTGTTAGTTTCTGTAGAACCGGAGTGTTATCATAAATAAATCAACTTTTTGATCATGGAAACTATTAAGAGAATGTTTCCCAGGCTGACATTAACTACATGCTGGAAATACCAGTGGGGAAATTAAAATAAATTATTAAATTATATCAATGACAAAATCCATAAAATAAACCAGACATCTTACAGGAGAAGAGAGAAGTTATTATGTTTGTATTTTTTGTATTAGTTGAGAATAAACAGAGAAGAGTTAAATGCTCAATGCAAAAACCGTTTTTCCCCTTAGATCTATCAGAAACATGGAAGCTGCAAAAGTAGGCAATGGACTGGTAATGGTCGAACACAGTGCAACTTCAAATTAAGTTATGAATTTAACCCACAGGATGCATTTGTGTTGGTCAAGGGTTATGGGAAAAACTGAAGCTTTGTCCTACAAAGTGCTCACAACCACAATTCCTGACAAACCTGAGCATTAGTTACTTCTTAAACCTACGCTCCAAGGAGTACTTTATGTTATTGTTTGGGAAACACGCCATGAATAAAAGCAATATGGCAGGGATGAGAGTCAGCAGCAGCAAATTAAAACCTAATTCATATATGTTTTTATGGGTAGGCGGAGACCAAAGCACCATGGCTCCTGACTTGGCCTAGACCCTGAGTTACAAAAAAACTGAGGGTAGGAGAGGTAACGCAGAGACCGCAGGATATGTATTTAGGGGCAGATTTGGATAAGTAGGTGACTATTTATCTGGGGGTGAAAATGTTTTCATAGTTCTTTACCCCAACCATATTTCACTGGATCCTAATTCTCTAAGGTAATTTTGACTTACTTTTTTTCCTCCATCACTGTGATACATTCAGCTCATCCATTCTCAGGTGAATTCTAAAACCAGTTTCTTCCAATCAAAGGTATTCTATTCTCTGGCACACTTTATTTCCAGCAGTTATTGCATATTTATCCAGTGGAAAATTTGGAAATACAGTAAGTAGGGCCATATGAATGAAAATTCTACCATTGTGACTTATTCTGCTTCCTCTGTACATCAGTAGAAGCACAGAATAGGTGCACTGCAATCAGCAGCTGCTCTTATTTCCTGTTATTCTAATGACGATCAGATCTTGGTCCAGCAAACTATTGCTTCTCCACTTCGACCATATCTCAGCATCAGTAACATTCAAACGGTTTCTCCTTACCACAGTTCTTCTGGATTTAGCCCCAGAATTTCAGGAGTTAACACAGCGGTGGGAGGGGAGGAAAACCTAATTTTTAAGGAACAGGATGAAATTGCATACAAAAAACCCCACCTATACTAAGTGTTTATTAAAAAGTATTATAAATCAGTTTGGCCTTATTTCTTGGGCACTAAATTATTTCAGTGTTAATGACAGTTTGTACAACATGATACTGTAAAGCCTAATTTCCGATCCGCACCTCACAGAGCACACGGTTGGTTCCGTTACATTTTTCACATTTCTGTAGTGCAGGTGGAAAGTTTTACGTCACCTTGAGCTGAAAGCCTTGAAGACACTGGAAAAATCAAGCGCCTTTGGTTATGTGACAATGTTTCACTTCAGCATTTATGATACAATTGCTTAGACTGGTAGAGTAATAAATGGCCCAATTGTTCGCAAGGGACTGGGGATTGCCAGCCAGGGGGGATTACTGCTGTTGTCTGTGGTTTAGTAGCTTGCATTTTGATTCAATGCCTGATGCAGATTCATAATTAAAATTTAATTTGTGCATGAGCTTGCAAGAGAGAGACAGATAGAGAAAATATTCATAGATTGTACAGGTGATAGGCACAGGTATTTTTTTATCTGCATACATACTGGTTCTAGTGAAAGATTTGGGAAGTTTTGGGGTGGGGGTGCGATGTATGACACAGCAGAGACACTCAAGACTGAAAAACACCTTGATCTCAAGAGCTAAGAATCTATTATAGTGCATGAAAGATCATGGAAAACATGTGCACAGAGGACAGCCAGTTACCTAGAACTAACTACAAGGAAATACTAGTTATACAGGTGCTCATGAAATATCACTTCTCCAGAGCTTAGGTACCTGCCTTAAGGATATAAGAAAAATGCCTTCATTCCCTTTGGGATATCATTCTGTGAATCCATTCATAAGAGTATTAACCTGTTCTTTGGATAATCCTACTCCTGAGGGAAAAGGAGTTGCTTATATCACTCAGTTATTATTGTAAAAGTCTAGAAATATAGGTACAAAATTTTTTGTTTGTTTTTAAATGCCTCATCATACTTATATAAAACCCCTGTCATTTAAGTGATGGGATGGCAGTACTGAGTTTTACCATGGGATATATTTCAAGAGTCTTGTCCTGCTTACTGAAATAGTGCAAGCTTTACCATGGACAATGTTAGCACTATCTTACCACTCCTAAATGCAGTGCACGGGGAAACATCTTTTACACTATGCAAACCAACAGAAAGGTAGTTTATTTTATATTTCAGTCTGGCAATATTTTGCATTATTATTGGAACCAAGAATGTCACATAAATTTAGATTATCTGATCTCATTTTAGCAGCAGAAAGTAAGTTTTTGGCATCTATTGTGAGAAAGCTGTGATGCAGGGAGCTGTCACCATAGACGGGCATGTTCCACAACTTCAAAACACACAGACACACGCTCAGACTGTCATTGCTAACAGCTCCTTTGACATTAGAAGCTGTAAGATATTGCTTCTTCACTGCTGTGATCACCTGTTGCATGCCCATAAACCCCTTACTTAATAAGAGTTCACTGATAAATTAGAGATCTTTTCAGACTTTCCTGGAGCATTTTCTGGCAGACAAATCATAAAAACTAAACCAATTACAATTTGTTGATATGCAGCTACAGCACTGGACATTATTACCTTCTCTTAGATTTATTAGGAGACAAATAACAGAAATGCTAGGCTGCAAACTGAATTGTGCAGGCTTCACAGCATACATGCCTTATCTATTTCCCCATTATTGACCAGGTTATGTCCTGGGGCCTGTCCTCAGTTATTCTTTAAGCTCTCAAAAAGATACATGTCTGATGTAATAAGGAGGCTTCGGTTTGGCTTTCATTATAATGCTGATGTACAAAACTTTTTCCCCTCCAAGTGATTTCAGCTGAATAAAAAAATTTTCTAACATATTGAACACCTTTCTTTTATTTTCCTTTTTTTTTTTTTTAACAAGATTTCTAGGACCGAGAATTAAACAGTGGTCTATGTGTCTAGTGGATGCCAGTTGCCTGCTACCATTTCCTAGTATAATTTTTTTCAAATAATTAATAAGAACGAATGTTACAGAACAAGAAGAACAGACTGAAGTGAATTCTTCTGTGTTTCATTACAGCCTGACTGAAAGGTACAGATTGTAACAAACTTTTTACAAGGATACAAAGAACTAACTCTGATTTTATATTAAAATAAATATTCATGAATAATAGTACTGAATCAAGTGAAGAGTAACTTAGTCCCAATAACACTCTTGGAAATCCAGAACCACTCTATTAATTTCAGTAGAGTTTTTGCAGTTTAACATGAACACCAAAAATCTGAGAACCGGGACCATTGGAGCATACCTGCTTGAAAGGTGTCTCACAGGTCAGTGATTAAAGTCTCACAAATACTGGTTTTCCTCCAGGTTAATTCCACAGGGTGACATTAAAAAAATCTGATTTTGTACCAGTCTTTGTGTTCAAGTTTGATGGCAGAAAGCAGATCACAGCAGGAGGATGGCAATTTAGAGGGAAATGCAGGGGATTGCCAGCAGAAGTTGTTGCCCTTCAGCGGATCTCTGAGTGGTTATTGCTGCTGTATAAATAGCACAAAGGCAACGTAGAATGAATTTGTCAGCGAGGCACAAGTGCACGAAAGACTCCAGAAACATCACAACAAAACGGTAGCAGGATGTTTTTCCCTACACACCAAACGATGCACCGGCAGCAGCTGCCCTGCTGAGCAGCTGTAACCATGAGCTGTGTGTTTCATCAGAACCCTCAGCCCACAACCTCAACATGCACTGCCCTGTTGGAAAAAGCAAGGAAAACCCAACCTACACTCACTGCAGTCGGACTGGGTGACAAACATGAGCAGCTATTAAGGAAGGTCGATGAGAGGGAAACCCATGCAACCAGAACTGGGGCATGCTGCAAAGTGTCCATAAAAGAACTGAAGCAGTGAGCAGCAATCCCAGAAAGCCATTCTGGGTAGTGTTAGATGGCTGGAGAATAATATCCAAGGGGGATAAGCATTAATGAATTGTCAGATGTGGAGAAGTCCAACTGAAAGCAAACTGAATTAATGCTCCCTGCTGACAACAATATCCTACATACCCTACCATCATGATGCAACTGTTAGTGTTGTGCCTAAAGAAAATATTCTGCTCAATGCAGTAAAGTCTTAAGTACAGCAGTTTGAGTCCCCAGACTGATAATAAGACTTAACTGTACCAAAACCACTTTCAGGAAACATTGGAGTACCTCTTCTTCATGCTGCTGAGCTGGTATTACCCCACACAGGACAACTATGCTTCTGGTTCTGAACAGCCATACTCCTCACCTTATAATGATTTATGTAAAAACCTATAGAAAATACTAAAAAGTCAGACAGCCTTACATTCTGCCACTTTACATAAAAGCTAACAATCCTGGGGCAATTTGTGTTTCTAGTGAGAAAGAATAAGAAAGAGTGGTACTTCAGAGGTCCACAACTCCTCCAGACATCGTTCCAAAACTCACCAGTGGTCATATTCAAACAGGTCAGATCCAAGTGTAAGAAGTAATGAACTGAAACTGATTCTTCTGCAAAGGGACAGGTCAAGACAGATGTAACATCCCTGTGTACTACTGCCCTAAGGTTTGTGCTAGTCCAACATAGGCAGATACAATTTGAGTGTTGATACCTACAGTCCCTTGACAAGGACATCACACAACTTTGCTGCCCAGATACTTGTAACATGAGGAATCCAGAAACTGATTTTCACGTGACATGTAGCAGATGGCACAAGTACGTATTTCCTGATCAAGACGTCATGAAAAAATACAAACCAAAAAAACTCAGGAAAGATATCAGACAGATCACAGTAGTCTGAATGTTAAAATGACATTTCAAATTTCCACTCACCTTTCTGCAAGAAGTGATTAATTTTTTTCCATTTAAAAATACATATAAAATTCAAGTCAGTTGGCAAGCAAAGTGCCTACTTATGGGACAGAGTTGACTTCTTATATGCATAGCATGAAGACTATTCACAAATTTGCAAGCTTGTTTCAGTTTATAAACCAAACCTAAAATATCTGGGATTAGAAATAAAAGTGTGACAGGAAGAGGATCTCTATGAATGTTCCCTATTAGGCAAATCTGCACTCTGAAAAATATGAGAAATTATTTATCTGCAATGTCAATTCTGTATTTTCAGTTTGCTTCACAAAGGTACTCAGTAAAGCAAGATATAGGAGCAACAACAATATCAGTAAAATTTCTTATTTTTTGACAACCATCTATGTAGGTCTTTCCATTCAAGTTTTATAGTATTTTGGTTTAGGTACCTGTACATAAAAATTTTTATTGGGGTTGGAATAGCACTTTACAACAGTTTGGGCAACACTAGCTTCCCATACACCATCTTTTCTTAACAGTTTCTGAGTTTCTCTTTTTTTTTTTTCATTCCATATAGGAATGAAAACTAAGCCTTTACTATATTCAGAAATCAGAACTACAACTTCTCTTCTGTTTCTATAGAATGTCAGTGTCCTTTAGTTCAGGGCTTCTCTCTCCCACTTTTTGTCAGTGGCCAGAAATCAGCACAGAGGAAACTAGAACACAGATACTAATCAATTCTCCAGATATCACTGGAAAAGTCAAGTGTGCAGTCAGGAGAAAGAACAGATTTCATAACTAACATTAATGGCACTTTAGTCATTAACCAGTGATGTTCATCCCAAGACCCACAAAATGCAAAAAAAAAAAAAAAAAAAACTCCAAAGTCCAGGTGAGACATTGTCCATATTTCCTTGACAGAGCACTAAATGAAGCCTCTGCAAAGTGCAAAGCCAAACAAACTGCAACTGCTTTCATGCAGGGATATGTACTGTTTGATTTATCATTACCTAACATCTGTTTCTGAGGAAAAAAAATAGACTACATGAAATGTTTACTTTCGTAAGTAACTTAAAGTAAAACAAATTAGGAAAGTACTGCTAATAACAGTGCAGTTTTAACTAAGAGAACAAACTAAAGGGTACTAAAGGGAGAAAATGACAGTGAAACTTTCATGTAATTTTACCCAATGGATAAGAAAGATGGCATTTCCTACTTAATGTTCTCCTTCGGAAGACAAATTGTGCAATCCAAACCTAGCTTTTTTTTTTTTTTTTTTTTTTTTT
>VWZG01007624.1:1107711-1132360 GCA_013396735.1 Grallaria varia
GATGATCCAAAGTTCTGTTACCCAGTGCTGGTAACACTTAAATTCTGCCTGCTAGAAAACTTAGCAGCAAAAAGTGTTCTATGACAAATAACTTTTAGGTCTTGGGTTGTAATCTTGCCCAAAACAAGATCCACCTGGATCAGAAATTTTTCTGCATTACAATAAGGGTTGGACAATTTTCCTGTCTCCAGTGATCTGTCAGTGTATGTGTATGGTCAAGTGCTCAACTTTCTGATTTGGGTTAGGGCTACAGAAACACCATAAATCCAGAATTTTTGAATCTAAATGCTATAGTTTAAAGTGTATAGTTTGGATGTCAAAGCTGTATTATTTTGCCTCAGGAGTTGGTGCCTCATTAGCTTTCTTTATCTGAACAGAGACAGAAAAGCTTTGGATGTATAAAAATATTCCAGCCTGTTCTACAAAGTTTTCTAACCCAGTTTAGTAACTCTAACACAGTAGAAGATCATACCCAATTCTGCATGGCAGATGAGAGGAAACCTGCAGTCAATTAAAGACCTTGGATGACTGGGGATGGAGAGGGATGTCCTGGTAACACTAAAATATGTATTTTCTGGATCCTAGAAGTATTTGAAAGGCAAGAAAAAGACTCCTATACCTAGATAAATATTATATAGGCTTCCAAACACTTAAACTCATATCTGAGAAACTAAATCACATAATAGCCATTACTAGCCATTTGTTCTCTCCTTTGAAGGATTTAGACACTAATGTAGTTTAAATGAAAACATTTAAGAATGAACATGTTTAACTCCATGCTACAAGGCTGTGTTGTTATAATTACGACATTTCAGATAAATCAGTGCAAAACCAGCTTATACATCACACACAGAAAAGTGGTTTAAGCTAGTTGCTACTCACCCTCTATACTATGCGCATATAATAAAAAGCGTTAGAAAGTATAATGGTAAAAGAAAAACCAAAGAGCAAATAAATAACAGTGTCAGAGGTGAGTTGTGCCTTACTGGCATTGGTGCAACAGAACAACACAGAAGCTGGGTGAGCAGAAGCAAACCCCATGCAGAGACATCAAAAATGGGGAAGCTTTTTTTTTTGTATTTCTGCTTCTAGGGTCTGATGTATCTGCTAGGACTGCAAATGCCATGCTACCTCTCCTGTCTCGTAGCTTCCCTCCTCCTCTGGTCCTTGGACATCACATGTGAAAATACTGTGAGGAGTGCTATAGAACACCCTGGATCTCTCTCTCCCTCACTGTCTCTGTGTATCTTGAGACTCACAGTAAGTACAGAGTTTTGATTTCCAAATGTCTTCAAAACTCAAAAATGTAAGCCTGCCTTTTACTTTAACCAGGAATGTAAACTAGGAAAAAAGCACTCACAGTGCTATAAAAAATTATCAACCTTTTCAAATAATTCCTTATTAAATAATTAACCAATATTTAACATTTAATTGCACATTTTTTTTTTTTTTTTTTAAGGAATGTGACAGGAAAGTTACAGAAATTATAATGGTCTACCTAGCAGCAAGAACATGTTAAGTTTCTTAGCAAGTATATTCTGCTAATGGAATATTTTCACAGTATTACCATATCAGAATGTTAATACCATTTGCAGAATTCAATAAGAGTTAATGAGAACAATAATTATTTGAGAGTTAATTTTGCTTTGGGCTTTATTATTCTTATAATTGTGAGTTCTTTGTTTTGGATTCTACATAATGGCAAACAGACTACCTCACAAAGTAATTGAATTTCTCTTATTACACACACAGAACCTCCATAAAGAACATGTAATGCAGCCAGGACTTATACAACGCTTGTCTCCTCCTTGCTGGATCTTTCAGACTCTTTTTGTGGGAAGGAGTCAGATCCTAATTACTAGTACACTCTTGAAACTCAGTGCAATGTCTGCAAATCTTGACAGATATTTTTTCATTTTCAAAGGGGTTCTGTAATCAAGATAATTTGCCCCATTGACCGCATATTCAAGCAGGCTGAAGGTTTACAGCAGCCTTGAATTCATTAGTAAAAATAATCACATTAAGGCTTGAACTTAATGATAAACTGGTACAGCATTCACATTTTGGTCATTAAACCTATTCAATTAAATTTAGCTGAGCTCTCACATTATTATGGCTACAGTAAACTAACTAAACATATTGTCTTGTCCCTTTTTCCATTCCCACACAGGAGAAAAGAGAAAGAAGTGGAAGAGGGGACTAAAGAAGAAAAAAATTTAAAAAGGCAAAAGAAAAAATGTCAGATTTCATCAAAGGTAGACTGATTCAAAAAGTGTTTCAAAAGTCCCTCATGTTAGAACTGAGCTTCATTAAATCAGAGAATGAAATCTTTACAATGAAAGAAGGAAAATGTAATAGGACAATTTCCCTAACTCTCAAATGCCCTGGGAGTGCTAAATCTTAACTTCCTTTATATGCTTTTTGGTCACTAAAGTGAAAATATTTGTGTTTACATGACTTTACTCTCCTAGTAGCAAATAAATAATTTATTATTAAGTCATAGAGAACAGTAAAGGAATAATTTTTTGGACAAGTGTATAAAATATGACTCAGCTGGTTTTGTCTTTTTTTTTTTTTNACTCACCTGGTTTTTTTTTTTTTTTTTTTTTTTTTTTTTTTTTTAAAGAGTTTCCCTGTTATGTATTTGAAATAGGTCTAATTTTATCCTTTGGAAAAATCTGCAACACACTAAGTTAGAAATTGGAATAAAAAGTGCAAAAGTCCATCTTTTCTGAAATAAAATTTCGTTTTAAAGTATCACTAAGTCAGTATTCATTTTTGCCAACACTGTATAGATTCCCTAATAACACTACATTCAAAGGAAGAGAGTTTATATATCCTAGTACTGCATTATGACTCTCAATTTTAGTGGCATTTTCACTGAACGAAGTAGACAATGCCAACTCTGTACGTTAGTAGTTTCACCTGCACTCTGCCAGGAAGACAATCTGGACTTCATGTCTTTCCTAGGTTAATTTTTCACACACACACAAAAAAAAGGATTATGCAGTCTGAGCCTTCCCTTTTCCAACCAGGAACTTAGCAGTGACTTTGCCACCAGCAGCCCCCATATGCTTTTCCACAAAAACAAGCTGTTTCACAGGAAAGAGCTAGTGCAACTAAATTTAAGTGTCTGCTTCACACATTTTCCATCAAAAAGTATCTGGGAAATAAAAATATTTGGATTGAGATATGTCACTGCAGTGTTTCACAGCAGTTAGAGGCAAATCATCCCGTACCTTCAGTCTTTTAAGAAAAGACCGTAATGTCTTCTGGAATATATAAATTGGCTTAGAGGCACAAACAATACAGACGGCATGAGATACTAAAATTAGAATCCTCTGAGATATCATGACAGCAATCCCAAGTACAAATACTAAAGATCAATACCAAAAAAGTAGGGTTGGATTTTTCACCAGAAGTCCAGACGTTTCCAAGGAGAGAAAAGCCCAGCTTTCAAACAGTTCAAATCATCAAGACTTACAATGGATGGAATGGATCCCTGCAGGTCTCTGTGCAAGGAGCTCTACTAGACTTTTCACCTTGCCCAAGTGTTTTAAGGATCACTGGAGATGTCTCTCAAAGGCTTTGTACTAAAATGCTCATTCCTTCTTCAGACATTTTCTTGTGGTTCACTTGAAGCCTGTAAATACCACAACTTCTGCTACATCAAACTTCACTGAACCATTTCTGTGTTTTTAAGGAAGTTTAAGATTTAGTATAAAAATCTTCTAATAGTAAATTCTTCATATAAAATAAAGATGTGCCTAAAATTTCTATCAAAAGCTTGATATTTTCTGTTAATTTCAAGATATTATGAAATATCAGATGCTAAATAGTAAGATATATTTAGCAATTAATCAAGATTTAAAGGTGGGGGAATTAAATCTTGATTTTCCCATTTAGACTGGAAAAGTTACTGCAATATTTTGCTGGCTGCTAAGTATCATTGTCAAAAATGTCAGAGGTATGGATTGAAAGGCTGTCACCCTAATGAAAATAACTTTACTGAATGACTGAAAGCCTTGTCACTCCAATGAAAAGATAACGAAAGGGTACAATTTGTGCAATCAGTAAATCAAATCAAATTTGTAGAGAAAAGAGGAAAAGTACTTTTGTTGTTGGCACCCCTTGAAAAACTCAGAATCATTGATAGTCAACAACTAATTCAAACAATTGCCTGTAGAAAACCACACCATCACAAAATAATCTAGAATCTACATCTAGATGTCATCAGATTTAATGACATTCACTAGTTTCTCTCATAACTGCAGCAAAAAACTTGCATTACAAGTAAGAAAGTCTTGGTTTCAAACTGCTAAATACCCTGTTTTGCTATACAAGCAAGGGTAAGTCTATTCCTAACTGAAATGATCTTTTATATTAGATGTGACTGACTCCTTCCCTCTCTACCTTTCTCTTTAGGGTGCCAGCATGAACAACATGGGAAAAAACAAAGGAGGATCTCCGAAGTGCTACTTGAAGTCAACACATACAGTGAACCAAAATGTCATGCTTATAAATATTTATCAGAAAAGATTTCACATTAAATGTTCGACATTGAATGGTGCATGTTATCCTTATTAATGTTTCATAAACATTTGTACAGAAAACAATATGCTTTACTTTTCTGCTAAGTATTAAGTAGAATTATAGCAGCATCTGCTTTCAACAGTTGAGTGCACAAGCTATTCATGCCCTGTCGTAAATTCCATGATGCATTAAGATGCCATTAAATGTACCTTCTGTGGTTGTCTCCTCATTTACATACCTTGTAAATCATCATGTAAAAATCAAGTGAGCTAGGGAGTAACCTCCTGCACTCTTCCCTTCTGCCACAGAATCCAGTGCCATCCACATCTTCCTCCATGAGGATCATCACCATCAAAACATGAAGTCAATTATGTCAACAAGAAACTTCATTGCTAAAGGCAATTTGAACCATGTTTTTTTAACAAATCCATTTTCTTTAATAAATAAAATTTGAAAGCCAAGTAGTATAGGCAGAAGACATGAGCATAGCTGCTGAGCTCTTTTCTCCTCAAGGATCCTCATTTGGGAGTCTTACATAATATGAATAAAAATAAATAAATAAATAAACACCTCAGAAGGAATGGAAATAAGTTAAAACAAAAGCCTCTCTCATTAAGGGGTTTCCTCCTCGCACACAGAGTCTGTAGCACTCTCATATCTTTATGGTTTCTATACTCCTCTGTACCTGAGAAAAATAACAATGAAGAACATCTCAGATTTTGCAGAACTAGGACATACCTGGGGGAACATCTCCTTCTTGATTTCAGTAGTGTTCCCTTACTGTTTTTCTGTTGTACCTACTGGTTAATTTCTTCAATCCAGCCTTAAGGAGATAACCTGGAAAAGGTTTCATTTCGTGAAAATATCCAAGCAGTTTCCAGCACTGGCTGGCAGGATCGTTCTGTCAGTGTTGCAGCTGTAACTCTGCTGTTTGCAGACTGTGGTTCTCACCACTCTGGTAATTCAGCCTCTAATGGTCAGGAACTTGGAAACAGGCATGTGCACCTGGGTACCAGAGTTGGCAGAGTCATGTGCTGCTGGCAGAATACCTAGCGTGTTTCATTGTTTCCCCTCCAACATTTAAACATTTCACTCCCTGTAAATTAGTCAGATCAGCTTTCTCTGAATTTAACAATTAGTTCCACGCATTTCTTATTAGCTTGGCTTTTCCTAAGAAGTCAGTCAAAAATGTCTGTCCTATAGAAACATTGCCCAGTTTCTTTATTGTGTCACAGCATCCTTGAAAGGGAACAAGCCTGGTGAACTGCAAGGCCTGAAGTCAGCAACAAAGGGAGACTGGAGAGGAGTTCTGGAGGAAGGGAGGGAGGAAGGGAAGGAGAGAGAATGGTAAACACTACTGATTGCACATATGCATCCAAGGTGAACTGCAAGACTGCCAGTGGTAACTCATTCATTTCATTCTGAATCTGTCAGCTTCCACTGGAAAAATATTTTTTAAACTTAAGAAAATGAAATACCTGATTTTAGGGTCAGGCTTTCACCTAGCACACTCAATTCCCTCGCTATGAGAATGCAGCCCATGGGACTTCTTAGTGTCCTTTTCAAAAGCAACAGCTTCTTTAAATTATCTGATCACAATTTTTTTCCCTCAGAAGGAGAATAAAAAGGGGAGGAGGGTAGGTAATAAATAATATGAAGTTTCTTACATTTAGTGACAAACGTTATGAAAAAATGTACAGCCCTTTATAACTGATGCTTTCTCCTTGCCTGTCATGTGTGTTTATACCATATCTATCAGTCTTTGTAACCCTCAGTCCTTGAACTTGTTCTGCAAGGTATAAAGAGAAGCATCTACCATGTACTTTATTACTAAACATCAAGGCTTCTCTTTCTCTAGCCTTTCAAGAAATAATGGTTGTGGATGAAGAGAAATCAACTGGCAATGAGAGGAAACAGATGTTGAATTTAGGGTGAAAAGTCTGCTATAAACCTGTGGGTTCAGAGTAGAGCTGTTCTACTCTGCAAACTCTAGCTCTGCAAACTGAGCACATCCATGTCAAGCACAGTTCCTGGAGGAGACCCCCTTTCAAGCCAGCTCTCCAAACAGAAGAGGATCAGGCACACTAAAAAGCCCAAGCAGATAACGAAAACCCCACTTTTACAGATACCTCTTGGAATATCAGTCATTTAGAGATGATGATTATTCAGCACTTTAGTTAAAGTATTAACAATGAAAACTTTGTCAGCCTTGCACGAGAACAGTGTGATCACAGGTAGCTGTGACAAGCCAATAGCTTTGGATGCCACCACAGCTGCAGCAATAACAGCTGCTATACCCTCTGAGCTGCCACTTCTGGGTGGATAAGTCAGATGGAGAAGCTTGTTCTTCCACAGATTATGATGGGTCAGTGTCTCCGTGAGGGAAAACCCTTTACTGGCCAGCTGGCTGCCTCTGTACTGCTGCTAACCCTCATCCCCCATATACTTACCTACAAGAAGACGTTATGTGAATGTAGCTTGGGGAAAGCTGTTGCCGTTACAAATACCTAAACCTTTTCACATCTTCTTACTCCACTTTTATCAACCTCCCTAAACAGTTTTACAGATCAGCCAGCACTGAAAAAATTTTCCTGCTATTTTTTTCAGCAATTGCTGCTACTACATCTTTTTGTTTTCTGCTTTAGGAATACAGTGAGGTTGTCTTGCTTTTTAACTCTGGAACCAGTGTTTGCATTGGGAGAAACTCTTTGTGATGCTAACTGAAAGCAGAGCACTGAAGGTACCGAAAAATAAGAGAATACATTTGCTATTTAGAGACTGTATGGTCACTTCAGCCCCTCCTGTCATTGCAACATCTCCATGTACTTAGTGTCTTACTGCAGTCACACAGAATGTTTAAAAATAGATTTGCATCCTAATCTGAATTCTGAGAACTGGAATATTTCCATTGAGAAAATCTTCAGTCTTACTGTTCTATGAGACAATTCTCCCTTTCTAATGCTATAAACATCTCTAAATATTCATTCCTAAGCAGATAAACAACAATCTCTGTATCAGTCAGACTAGATGTTTTTAGTCCTAACTGAAAAAGCTAAACCTGCAATTGCTTACACCTGTGCATAGCTCAGTCCTTTTCAGTCAAAGGCTACAAAGACACAGCAATCTGCCCATGTGGTTTTGTTTCCAGCAAACTGATCCCAGAAATTACCACATTACATTTTTGACTCCTAAGAAAACTACCAATGTGCATAAATAATTTTAAAAACTGACAAAGAAAAGTGCTGAAGCCATTTCTTTTTTCTACCTACATTTCACCGAGCACGCACTGACCATGGTCCATGACTCATGCACTACCACTGCATAAATAAGTTATGAGCCCTCTAAACAGCTGGAAAATGTAACTGAGTGCAGAAGCATATCCTAATATTTAGCACCTAAAATCTATAAATCCAAAGATATATATATATATATACATATATACATATCTACAACTGTATCTCTCTTGTTCTTCTTAGCTTCAGAGATTCTTATGGTTATTGCATGGGTAGTTTGGCCTACAGGGTAATTAAAGATATAATAGTTCTTTACTTCTGCTTTTTTCATCCAAGAACAATAATACTTACCTTGTGACAAACACATTATATCCAGTAAGAGAAACAAAATATTTGCTATAATTCTTTTTCCTAGGCAAGTAAGCTGAAAAAAATTACTCATAGGAGGACTGAAGCAAACTAGTTCAAATTTGAAACCAAACCTAAGCTTGTTAACTAAACAAAAACTTCATTTCAGTGACATTTTTCCCAGGAGATTTTTGAGTAAATTAATTGTTTACATTGCTTTTTTATTTGTAAAGGTTTTTTCTTACTCCCAGTCAACTTGATTCTGAAAACAGAAAGGGAAAAACACTGAGAAACAACAGAGATCCTGTGTGCTTGTAAAGTTATATTCTTGAGGGAAATGGAACTTTCATATGAACATTTTCACCTCTTCAAAAGGAAAAACGTTTTGTCAAGAAAAAAAAAAAAGTCAGAGAAGTGTTATAAAAGGTACTTTAAGCATATCTCAGTCATATTTATGACTCTGAAATGTGTGCTATTTCAGTACTTCCTGTTCTGTTATATTACTCAGCTGCCAACTGTCCTGCATTTCATATCCTTTAGAGACATTTAACATAAAGTACCCTTCATTCTGGCATTGAGTCTTGCTTTTATCCTTCAGATTCACACACCATCTCTACTTCTTCCCCATTCATCTAGGTATTTGACTAACACAAGTTACTATAATGTTTAGCAGTGGAGCTTTATGCATCTACTAATTTACTTTGCCTATCATTGAATACCACAGTTTTGCTACACGTTTTCCAAAGTCCCTACTAGACATTACGTAAGATCAGTAGGTATTCCATATAATGCTTCTCTTCAATTGTTTCATGCTCTTATTTTTTTAAATTTGTTTTCCTTTCTTTCCGTCTATTGCTTTTAAGCCTCTTCCTACCATTTCCAGCTCTCTTCTTCATGGCACTTACAGTCCTCATGCCAACATGTCTTGGCGAGACTGACATGTGAACCCTGGGAGCTGCTGTCCACTTTGACAGGTAGAGAAAGTCAAGCAGTTTGCATTCAAAAAAAATCTATCTTGCTCTGTCTCAGCATCCTAGAGTGACTTCCTGTTCCTCTGTCCTTTCTTTTCATGCCACCAGTCTGTAACTGAAATCAGAAATGATCCTTGTTACAGAATATGCAGAAATGCTTTCACCATAAATTAAACTACAGAGAAGCTGTCCTCGGTTTGACTAGACAAATACTGTTTTCCTTATCAGACTGGCTTGTTTATGGCACAAACACAGAGGGTCAAATCTGTCATTTTAATATGGAAAGCCATTTTGCACAGCACACAGACACACGAACACTTATGGTATAAAATATATGTAGCTGTATGAAGCTTTATTCTCCAAACAAAACCATCTCCCAGAAGACTATATTCTCAAGTAGTGTACTGCTGTGATCTGAAGTAAAACAGTGCACATCTTGCATAATATGTGTGATGGCATTCACTTCAGAAGTAACTAATGTTGGAATAATAATTATTATTATTATTTACGAAGTGCTGGCTGCCATACAAAACTCTCCTGAAACCACTCAAACTGCTTTATTGAATAAACTAACAAATTGTTCATTTCTTCCCTCTGGTTCCCTCCCTGTGCCAAAACCAAAAACCAGACAAACACAGTATGCCTCCTGTCAGCATTTCTAATTGATATAATTCTCATATAGCTATTTGAATTTTACTAAGTTTGGGGCAAGTTTCAGGATTTTCTGTTAAAGAAATACTCTTTATAATGGTATGACTTGTGCTGAACTCCTCCCTTACTCACTGGAACCTGAGCTAAACCAAATTCTTATTTCCTCCAGAAATTCAAAGTGGGTAAAACCTTTGTTTAAAGTTACAGTTTTCATTGATTTCAAATAAAATTCATGAACCCGACAACTGTGTCGCTGCCTTTCTGCACATGCTCCAAAATATTTTAGGAAAATTCGGTTGTTAAACTCTGTATTTCTGCCCTGTTAGTGAGATATACTGAAAACAAAGCTTCAAAAGTGCAGGACATAGAATCTGACAATAATAAATGGACCAAACAAAAGTTCATATTTCACTCAATTAGAGTACTAACTTTGGGTTGGTGGCTACTGGGATAGTGAACAGCCACAGCATAGCCTGAAATCTACCAGGAAAATACCCTTCACTATACCTAGTCCTAAATCCTGTAAACAGAAGAAAACAGAGGAGAGATTAAAACCAGCTACAAAACCTACTGGGAATGAATACATTTGCTACTTGCTGAATTTCCTAAATACATGTTTTTCTATTTTTCAATTTATATCTCTACCACAAAGCTGGCTCCCACCTCCTGTCAGCAAATGTTGTCTTTATTTTAAATTGAGAGGCAGGATATGGGAGAGAGAATGACATTTTACTGAAGCACCAAGGTTCTATAGCTCTAATAAAATTTTAGATTACCTCGGGTTTTTTCAGTCCTAACTGGCCAGACAGTCCTGGTTCAGAGAGAAAGCTGTTAGAATACTACTAGCATGGCCACCAAGTTCATCTTGCCTTCATGTATCCACACACAAACAACAAAACTTCAATAAATTGGAAATTTCTGTTGCTTAAGTCAAATATTTTCGAAAGGCCTATTTAGGATAATTCACCTCTGTTAAGACCCTGATTTTTAATCAATGTATTCTCAAGTTATATCTGCATACGATTATTTACTAGGCTACTGATCTGTGCAATATTAATAGGTACAACAGGGACAGTGTGATCCATTCAATTTAATTGTTCCTGTAAGCACTAATGTCTAGAAATGGGATCCACCAAACCCTGTCCAGCTGCCACCTGCTATGAGTGAAACTTTAGCCCATGAGATGTCCCTGCCAGCATACCAAAAATCTTGCTCCCCTGTATGCCCCATCGAACTTCAACAGATTCAAAGAAGTTTAAAAGCGGACTTAAAAGTTCTGGTCTGATCTTCACAAACTTTTAAAAAATTATCTGCCACATGTCTTTTGTAAAAACAAAACAGAAATAGTCCAGGGATAAAGGAACAAAACGATGATGACCGAGGGTTTATGTTAGGTTTGTTTTATGTGCAGACTTTCAGACTTTTCCCAATTGAATGCTAACTGTAATCATGCCATCCATCCTCACGTGACAGGCAATAGTAATGGATTGAGATATTTCAAAAAATGATGTATTCTGCAGGATATCATAGTCACCTACATATTAATTGGTGCAAATTACAGACATTCATGATTTCAAAAGAAATTTAATTTAATGGAAATCTTATATTTTAAAAAATCCTTATTTTTAAAATGTGCTGCTCCTTTCCCCCCCTTTACTAAACTAAATCTAAGCTGCATTTTAGGTTTATTACATTGCACCATATTCTTCCCTGTTTTGGTTTGGAGGAACTTAAAAACAAAAGAATATTCACCTACATGTTAAAGATGGAGTGAAATTTAGTATTTTCCAATATTTGCTGAAAGTCTAGCAAAAGGTCACATGGTTTTGAGGGAAAAAAAGCAAAACACCCCAGTCACAAGGGTTTGTGAGTAGTTATACAGGCTATTCTCTATTGCAATCAGAACAAAATAGCGTTTCCTAAACTTGTATTCAGACATAGCAATTAAAATGTAATGGTGCCTCCCAAAGAAAACAGAAATTTTGCATTTTTTACAAATTCTTACACTCCAGAGTCCTGAGCTATGATTTAGTCACATTCTGGATGAAGTGTGTATCAGTTCTGGAGATGGATTTCATTAATGTGATCTGCATTGCTTCACTTCTCCTTCTAAGTCCTCCCTGCTCATTATCTCTGAGAGAGACAGTGCTTGCTAACAGTACTGCAGTCATATGGTATATCAATAACCTAATTAGGGAAAACTTTAAGTGCAGGGAGAGAGTAGAGAAAGAATGAGAAAAAGATTTCAACATTTTCGTTTGTTCCTCCCCTGATAACAGACGTGAATCAGAGTCTACCAATGCGAACTGGGTCAGGTCCTAAAGCCTACATAAAAATCCAGTTGGGTTAGATGGTTATTTCAGTTCTAAGTCCTGCTGTTTATTTTCACCCTGCTCAGCAGCTAGCAGAAATACCGGTAGTTTCTAAGTTTAGATAAATGCAAGATTCTATAAAAATCTGGTTTAAGGCCATGACCAGTCATGAAGTGTTTTATAATACAAGACCCTGGTTTAGAGCCAACTGTTTTCACGATTAATCACTTCTGTTGAGGAACTTGGATAAAAGATGGGGTGTTTTTTATTTCAGTGGGAAATAGATGCCCAAATGATTTGAGAACCTGCATCACAGTGTCGGCTAAGCTGCATGATAGTACTACAGATACAATGATAATGGTCCACAGCAGTGTACACTACTTAGTTTTCTGATCTAATAGGCATCCAAAGAGCAGTTATCAGTCAGGAAAATGGTGCAGGGTTAAATCTTTAAATATCTCTTCGGTCAAGAATCTCTGTCTTTCCTGCAGCACAAAATACTGTGACTGCGTGCAACCAGCCTCATGAAAACAAATGCAACAGTAGCGCGTTAATGATATCTTCCACCTCCCTGGGCTATGCAATGTAAGTGTGATTTAGGCACGTTTGTTATTTTTGTTGTCCTTTTCAGCCAGAAAAATCCGGAGCCCTATTAGAAGAAACCCTGTGAGCCTCTAAGTAAATGCAGGGAACTGTCCTGCAGTAGCCAGCTTTAACGAGGTATTGCAACGCCAGCCCGTGCATTTCAAAGGCAAAAATCCAGCAGCTTTCTGGAAAACAACCCACTCTCATCCCCTTCTCCCCGTGCTATGCCTGACATTTATCATTTGGCTTGTAAGCTTTTGTGGAAGGATACCGTTTGACCTAACCCACTAGAGGTAAATCATGGTATGATTTAATGGTCACAAGTGCTTATTAAAAGCTTTGCCTGTGCAGACAGTTTTACATCCACAGCAAACACTTCCTACGCTACTCTAAATATTCATTTTTCCAGGTATTGCTTACTACAAGTTCCCTGTTGGTTTTTACTTAATTAACTCTCTGGGAGCATCATGTAGCTTTGATAAAAAAAAGACATTAGAATTAGATCACCCTCCTGGTGCAAGATTTTCCCCCATTGTATGGTTTACTACAGCTTTACCCCATACAGCACACAGGGTAGTGGGTTTCTCATTGGCCCCTGTGTAGAGGCTGCTCCTGTCAAAGGGAACTTTTGTTTCTTAATCCACGTAATTCTATCCTCAGCTTCCTCCTCTGAATTTCCCTTTATTACACTTACAGATTCACCTAAGGGCAGCAGCTTATACTCTGCTTAAGTGATTTATTTTTCTTCCAACAGATCTAGATTTTTATGGGATTGTTAAAGCCAGCTTGATTTTAATCAGGACTAATAACCTTCAAGTATAATTTTCTAAAAAATGCATCTACTGAATCTTTAAACCCATGCATAATTAGAAATACCTCTGATTTCAATATATATAGGATTTTTTTATTATTCTCTTATTTTGGAGGAAATGTGCTTTAATTCATAACTTTAAAATTAAATTGGGATTTTTCTGCTATAAATAACTGCAAATAATTGTTGGGTTCTTGTTTATGAAATATGGCTTCAGTATAGATACTGTATTCATTTTCCTGGTTTGGTGGCAGTCAGATGAATGCAAGTGATAAAAATGCATTCTGTTTTTAATATCTGCATAATTTTGCCCTGTATTTTGAATTTATTACTCATTAATGAACCCAAGTATATAAAATAAAGCATTCCATAAAACAAGACAAAATCTAATTGCGTAGAATAGGAAGGGGTAACATAAGCCAACAAGAAATCATTCAAATTATACTAATTCTATAAATCATTTTTAAAAATTAATATCACCAGGCTATTCTACACTATGTGTTTCCATTCAAAGAAATTACATTCCACAGAACAGAGTAACACTGTGATGAATGAACACCTCTGTGTTTTGGGACAAAGAAACTGACTTTATGCTTTGTCTTGAAGAGCCTTCAGAAATCTGCTTCTTAAAATTCATATCCTCTTCAATTCCCAGTGAAAATGGTTAATCTCCCATATCAAGTTCAGGCATGAAAAAAAAAAAATGATCCCCCTAAGAACCACTGAATTCACTTTGCTGTTTTCCTGTAACTTCAAGTCAGTGCAGAACAGTTGCACATTATGTGGATCAGACCATTTAAAAATAATATTGTGCTTTTTGCTGGACTGATACAAAGTTTCCCAATGCTCACGTTCCACTGAGCACTTAACTTCTCTCGTCTAGAAAACTGGCATGTTAAAAATTGAAAGAAATACTGAAATCTGGGGTGAGCAAAGACCTGTGAATTGGCAAACAGAATTGTCATATGAAACAGAGAAGGTAATTTATTATCCCTCTTCCACAGTTGACCCATCTGCACAATGAGGACACCAAACTACCTCAGCACAGCACTGCAAGGCTTTCAATTTATAAGCTTTTTCAAGGTCCCTAAGCATACACTGATGTGGAAAACTTCCCCACAAAGTCTTTAAAGAGGCCAGCCTCTGAACATACTAAGCAATAACAGAGCAATTGTGAACACTGCTATGTTTCTTAATAAAGAAAGAAAGCTTTCTTCAAAGCGTGACTGTTTATGATTTATCACAAATCTTTAGAGACTTCATGTATGTCCAAGAATTCAATTTATGAGGCAATACTTTAAAAGGTAGCAATGGGAGAAGTAAGGGAGGGCTTCAAAATGACAAAACATCTCTTTTCTGAGAAGTCGTTAGAGTTCAATGTTTATCTTCCTTTCACATGTCTATCCGAAAATTCTTTTCGCTATTTTGTCAAGAAACATTGGTCAGTTACAAGGTTTTTAAAGGAGCTGGATTATAGAAGTGGATGGGGAATTACAGTATGTGGTCTGTCCTGTTGGCCCAGGAGGAGAGAAGTGCTATGGGCTGGCAGACACAGTCTAGCATTAAGGAAAGTAGGGGTGTAAGGTCAACTTATGCAAGACTCCTCCTTAGCTGCGTTCGTTTCAGGAAATGAAGCCATTAAAAAAGCTGGAGAACACACAGCAGTGACACAGGTGGACAAATAAATTTAAAATTTGTCCAAAAGTTTAATGACTGCAGACTTAAGGAGTTATCAGTGCTAGCTTTAAGTCACCCTTTGCCCTTTAAATCTGACCCTTGGCTCAAGTTAAACATACTTAACTCACCACCTTCCAAAATCACTCCTCAGAAGTATTCTATTAACTCTTAGGATATCCTCAGATGGTACACACTGCAGGAGAGAACGGGCAATTTGCCAGTGAACTGTAGGCATGCACTTGTCTGTGCACTGAAAAACAGAAGCAGCAAGGGGAGGAGAATAAAATAATATAATTAAGTTGGCATTCTCTTCTCTCATCTTGCTCTTACTGAATGAAAATTTGAAGAAAAGGGCTTCATCCAGATTTACTATAAATACCTTTATCCCTCCAGAGAGGATGCCTGAAAGCTCTTTAATGACAGAATTTTGTTTTCCAAAATTACTGTCTCTTTGCAAACAAAGCACCCAAACAGTGGTTGTTTGGGTTTTCTAATAAATTCTTCTTACTGTTTAAAAAACCCGAAAGAAAACCTCCAACAAAAACAAACAAGTAACTAAAACTCAATTTAAATCCTCTACTAAATACATATCATTTATTTATTTGTGGAGATAGAGGGGATAGTGATAAAATATGAAATAAGAAGGGAAATGAAAATATGAGCGATGAGTTAGCTTTCAGAATCCAGGCCTATTAATACCCCAGACAAAACACTGTATTTGGAATTTGCTACTTTTGCCCTTATTCAGGGGCAGCAGAGTTATGCCTGTGCTTCAAGAAGCTTCAGAAGATCATTTTGTTTAATAAGCTCAAAGATCCAAGAAAAACATTTGCTGGGGAAAATACCAGAGGAGCTTGACTTTCAAAGTGATTCAAACACAGCTTTTTACTACAAAGTGTCTTTTCAATTAGGATGCTAGGAATCAGAGGAGGATAAGATGTAAGGTAATGAGGGCAGGCATGACACGGCAGCCTTAGGGCTCCGTGGGATTTTCCTTCAGCATTTGATTCAGCCCCTTGGAGAAACCTGCAGTGAATCTGATAGTGAGCACTTGCTTCTCTTTCCCCATGCCTCAGCTTTCAGGTCTTGCGTGCTCTGTCATATCTTTGCATCTATTGTGCACACAGCAGCATAATTATAAAGCTTTTGTTTCCAGGAGTTCGCCATTTTATTATTTGGAAAAAAATAATAAAATAACTTTAATAACTTGAGGCCAGGCCTATTTCTAGTCCCTAGGAGATTAAATGAGGGAGGGATCATCTGAAAGCCAGTGTTGGAAACATCAAATAATGACCTTTATTACTAATGACCTAGGCCCTCCAGCAATGAACCTAGACAACACTGATTAGGAGAGAAGCCTGCTGCTTTTTACAGGCATATAAAATAAAGAATCTTTGTGTTAATAGAAAGGAGTACAACACAGAAGGAAATGTAAAAATGAGTGAGCTATAAAAAAAAGGGATTTTTCTTCCTCTGTGGAAGACAATAAGAAATTAATCCAGAGATATAAAAGCCTGAATTGTAGTTTCATAGAGAAGCAGATCTTTACAAGGTAATGTTAACTAAATCCCTTGCTGCAGAGTTACAGAAAAAAAGACAGTAACTTCCATGTATGGTATAGAACTGCAACTCATTCTTAAAATAGTAACAACTGCCTCCCTAAGAGCAAATAACTGATCCTAAAGGTGTTTCTGCATCATATGACTATTTAGAAAAAAAAATTGTAATGGGAATCTTACTTATTTCTACTAGTACTGTAGCTAAAGCTTCCAAAAGGCCCATCTTGCTTTTGTTACATGAATATCAAGTCCTTAGGCTGGAACGAAGTCATGAAGAGTCACAGGACATGACTGGTTGTTACAAGACAGCTGTTCTGAGAAATATTCTGATCTAATCCATGCCATTCCCAGCTCCACTCCATAGGAGCACTGAGAACACATAAAGCTCTTTATTAGTAAACAGTTACAGCTCAATACCATCATTAAGCACCTGAGCATTCACATACCTTTATGACAGGCACTAGAAGCAGCAAGGGAAATGTGGAGAGCATGTTACAGAAATTCAGCCTGAAAGTTCAGCTTAAATTATCACAAACCAGCTCCGGGTTCTACAGCTAGTCAAAGGTCTTTCATGAATGAGATTTTTCTCTCTAGAATTGTTATTCATGAAATCTAAACTAGTCCATGAATGTGGGATGACTTGCCTTATATATTATTTTTTGGCTTTAAAAGTTCATTTTTAAAAATTTGTTTATATTCACAACAAATTTTTACTTGAGTATTTAAGCTATCTACAGCCCATAAAATGTTGATAATCTGAAAAAAATATTTCACTTCAATTTTGAAATATTTTTAGATTTATCTGCGCAGAATAATTTATGTAGTCTTCTACTCCAAGAAAAAATTCAGCACTGGCTAGCTTTCCTATCCATTATTCCACAGCCTTCAGAATGACATGTGGAACAGCCAAGTGTCAGCCTGTGTGCAGAGCTCTGACAAAAGGGGCCAGGAAATCTCAAGGAGCTCACAGTGACTATGGCAGAAAACACCAGAGTGCCAAAGGGAGGAATGAATTTAAGTACAAAGTCCCTCCAAGTTCAAACTCTCAAGAGAGACTATAAAGTATTAAGAGCAAAGCAAGCTGTCTGCTGAAATGTTCAACCTTTCCTTGTCAGGATGTTATTCTGAACAAACACCACCCAGGTTAGAAACCAGTGTTGTCACTCAGCTCTTATTACCATCCCAAGCACAGCTGTACCTATGAATGTTCCGAATGGCATCATCTTTGTCAAATACAGTGATGCTACCTGACAGACGGGTGATGGATCTGCCTTACAGCCAAGGCAAAACCAGTAGTTTACAGGCTCCTGCAAGTTTTATTTCCATTAGAGACTCAATACAGTTTCTCACCCAGCTGTAAATATCCTGCCCCTTTCAACCACTTCCTCATGATGTACAAACACCTGCTGAGCTTAGTGGCAACACAAACTGAGGTGTCTGTTCAACTAGGTGTATATAGCAGCGCTTGGAGTACTCATTCACTCAGCTGATAACCTATTCACTTTCAAAGGTATTCCTAGTGACCTTCCAGTGGCTTCTCACATTTTTGCTGAATATCCAGGACAGACGACGTCTTAAAGACACAATTTCTTGCAAAACAAAGTAGGTTAAGATGTGCCCAACTAAGTGGATCAGTGTAGCATCAGAGGGGATACTCCAGACTGGATGCATAACTTTGGACTAATCTAATTTTGTGGTCAAACTAGTTTTGCTTTTGTCTGTAATAATTCTAACAAGCTGTAAAATTACTTCTAAAGATAAAGAAAGAATTTAGAGAGCTTAAAGGCTTAATTTCCATAGCAAACAATTCTTTGAACTGGCGGCCTATTGAAATCAATGTCATTTGCTGATAATCACTAGCACTTATAGTTGTAAAAGTCTAATTACATGGTTATTTTAAAGGATGGTTTTTCAAACTGTTAAGACAGATTGATATACATGAACTACAAATTTGACTGTAAAAGCCTTTCTTTCAAACAATGGCATCCAAGGCTGGATCAAAACGTAGAAATTTCTTGACAAATAAAACATTATAATTCAATGTAAATAAGGTTTCTACTCAGTTTTTACCCATGCCTACAAAATGCTGGGACATGTTTTCTTCCTTATTTTGCAGCTGCAAATTCATGTATGTCCAAGTTGTGTTAACACCTATCTTTCCAAAAGCATTAGGAATGGGAAAAATTCTATGTTTTGTATACATTAAGAAAGTAGGAGTATGCACAGCTGGTTACCTAGATGTATTTGCAATAGAGAAATGTAGGAAAATTTAAACAGATGCCAAGAATCAAAAGTATAGGAATAAAACTCAAAAAAATCTCATCTTCCATTTGATGTGGTTTTACTGTACAAAAGTAATTCATGACAATTTCTAACAAAAATGTAAGAGTTCCAGTACAGGGCATCATCTTGGCTGCACTAATAGCACAATTAGAAACTCTTACAACTTGCTCAAAAAACAACTCCAAAAACAAAGCATGTGATTCAGTCTCCCCACACCTTCTGTGCCATTTCAGAGCTGTGTCTATTTCAAGACATTCTGCTAATAAAAAAAAAAAGAGTTAACTTTCGGAAGAATAATATCATCTAGAACTTACTTCTGCTATTGTCTTCATGAATATTTCTCCTAAAACCAAAAAGGACCTTGTTGATCTTCTCTGGGAAAAATCATAAGATCTCTGCACAGTCTTTCTGCAAAGCTCACGAATTTTTTCTGATGTTTACTGCAGCACTGTTACTGGGTGAGACTCCCATTAAGCATTTGAAATTTGATGGTTGGTGATGATTGCAATTTGGGATGAACTACTATGTATTCTTCTGTAGATACGTGCAGTTTACCATAAGATTATTCATGACTAGCAGCCTAACTAAAGAAAAATCTGTTAAGTTTAATTCAGAGTAGTTTCAGCCTAGTTTTTGCTATAGGTAGGAGGGAAGCATCTTATATAAGAACTGTTGTTTTACAACTGCAATAATTCAACAGTGATAACACTACTCAAAGATTTTAACCAAAAAATTATAACACTGGACCAGCACTCCCTGTAAGATATATCACAGGCACATATGGTGCTTGTCCCAAACAGTTTACAGTGCAATAAATTACACCCAAGAATGGCATAACAGGCAAGAGGGCATGGGAGAACAGATAATAGCAACAGAGACCTGAGCATTAACAGCTACCTGACCTCTGTTTAACTAAATTGCAACTTTTATTCAATGGACAAGGCTCTTCAAATGCTACTGCTAGTAAAAATGAAATCCTTTCCTAGGTACAGCTTTCATGAGGAAAGTTTTGTTGCTTTTCAGCATTGCAGCCTCCAAGCATGTTATTCATTCTGTTTTGTCTCTTGCAAGCCGTGACAATTTTGCAAAACATATCATTGTTGTAAGTATATCAATATATAAGCACATGATAAGAAAAAAGTGCCCTGTTATAACTGAAAAAGCTCTTTTCTCTTTGTTGTCTTTGTTACTTTTCATAATCACTAACAAACCCCAAAACTGTGGGTAGGCAGCTGGTTTGGCTGTTAGCAGGAGCTTTTGGTTTTTTTCCATTGAAATGGAAGATTCATGTGTTTTGTTTCTAAAAAGACAAAGTTCCCTTTCACTATGAATGAAAAAGGTAGTGATGGTTTTGGCAACAGTGTGATATGAAATCATAACTTCATTTCTTTTATAATAATATGAGTAATCCCTTACCGACACCTATCATTTTTATCTACCTATCACCTTTCTAAAGGCTGACAGTTTGGAAAGCACATTAAATCAAGGTCAATAATAACGCTCAATATTTCACCTCCCAGGTGAATGCAAGGTAGTCGAACACCACTATCACAGGTGAAGAACCCTTGCTGTAATTCTGATTCGAGTGACTAAACCCGACCATGTTTCGTTCTTGAGGCACAAAGAGGAGATTTGATGTCTGCAGGCACCACCAGAAGGTAAGATTACTGCTTTGACCTCAGGGATGTTGCATGATTCAAGTCTCGCACACACACACACTGATACAGAAGAACAGGGCATACCACATACAGAGACAGAAGACAGTGTGGACAAACTGAGCTTCTGCAAATCTGCTGCAAGCATGGGTGTTCGGTTGCACATCAGCTTCCCAGCTGCGCTACTAGGTTTCCATGGAGGCTACATCCTTCCTCAAGGGTAAACAGAGTACTTCACAACCCTTCCTCATCCTCCTCTAGGCACTGGTATGGGTTTGGATATGAAGATGGGGTCTTTCGGGGGTGGTCAGTGATAATAACAACCTACATGGCAAATCTTCTGCCAGTACTGGAGTAGCAGGCAGGAGACTCTGGCAGTTTCATAATTAGTGTGAAAGCACTAACAAACTTCTAGGAGAGCACTCCAGGAGAAGCCTGGTAGTGCTGTGAAAAGGTCATGTAGCATCAGAAAAATCTTCTGAGCTAGAAAATTCCCTGCTCCCACCACCCACCAAAACCCTATTCAAGGTAGGCCGTCTTCAAATCGCACTAATCAAATCTGCAGTTTCTCTTCTGAGTACAGATTAGCTAGACTTTGCTCTGCAATATTATTCATTTATTTGGGAAATGTAACAGTGCCTAGGAAACAAGAACTACTGAATTCGATTCTTTTTCCATAGACTGTATACAATACTGCACAAATTCTCCAAGGGAAACACTGAAATAATATATAAATTGATTCTGAGCAAAACCATATTAACCAAGAAGAATATACAGAAGGAAGCAAAAACTTTAGAGAAAGTCTTGTAAGAATCAGAGCATGCAGGCAACGAGTTGTGCATCTTACAGTGTAAATGATTCAGGGTTCAGACCTACTGAAATTTAAAGAAACAGCACACTCCTTTTATTAAATATCTTCAAGGATGTAACTAGCTGAAATTTAGAATTATAGCTTTACAAGTCAGAACAGGTAAGTTTGGAACAAGTTCTTTCCTCTGTTATTAGAAATTCATATTTCCTTCACCAGTTCAGAGGTTATACTTTAAGTTACACCCTTCATTACTGGCATAGGAGCTTGGCCCTGTGCTCTGCCTTTCAGTCATGTCAGATTCCTAGACAATCAATAAGAGCAGATGGAAGAAACAGTACTACTTAGTGGACAGAGAACTCCAAAATGTATGGGTTCTCTTCTTTCAGTTGAAAATATTCTTCTCTTCCACTCATATTCCCACCAGTGGTCTTACCAGACATTAGTGTCCTACAAATAATTTACCAGTCCTTAGAGCTGCAAAACTGGATGGGAATTGTAAGGAAAAGCAGCATATGCTATTGTATTATTAACACCTCTTAATCAAATCCCAGTAGAAACAACAAGTATAGCATCAACTACAAAAAGTTGGATTCTATTTTCAGTGGAAATTCAGTAACACCCAGTCCTTAAAACTTCAATTTTTTACAACTGCTTTGCACATCATTATTCAAATGTCTTATTTGAACTGCTTGGTAATTTTCTTCTGAAAGATTTATCTTTTCGTGAGATTGATAAGCTAAATGTTATCAGTAGAAGTCTGCTTTGCTTTCTCATTTTGCTCACTAGAAAAATGAAAGGCAACATTTCAAATTTTTTAGACTTTTTTTTTGCTTTTTATGCAAATTAATTGGTTTTCCATTACCAAAAACGCAAATAGAACTTTACTTCCTCTTTTCTGATGAAAAGAGAACATTTCAAAAGAGATATTTGCTTTGCCATAAGTATCTCAGAAAAATAAACAATGTCATTACTTTCCAGTACAGTTCACTCCTTGTTCTTCAGAAGGAACTGATCTATTTCCATAAACAATCTTGAATAACTGGCAGAGATGCTTCATCAGTCTATCCTTGTTATCAAGTTTTTTAGGTAAAATAGATCTAACACAGCTATATTCTCAGGATATTTTTTGTTTATTGTATTCTCTCATAGATTTCATTTTTATTAAACATAAACCTTGCTACAGTGACTGGTTCCATTTCTATTCTGTTATATAAATGACAAAACAATGAATATTCATGTTTGTTTCAGCTAATGAACAATTCAAACCTGGACTGCATCATACTTTTTTAATCTTTGTGCCAAGCTAAAACAAAGAGAATCATCTTTTGGTTGAAGAGTAATAAGGAATGGAAGAATATTACAACTATTTCATGCCCTGGATTTAGGAGCACTTATATTATAATATAGCATATTATTAGCAACACTACAGTTTTAGATTCAGATTTTGCAGTTTTCATGTCACAGATACTATATTCATATCATTCTCTCTTCCAAGTGCCAAATATTATTTTACAGATATAAAGCAAGACAGATATAAAGCTCTGAACTTGCATATCGGAAGTTGCCAAAAGTTTTAAAATGTTTCAAGTTATGCAAAGAAAAAACAGAATAAGCACATCTTAGCGGACAAGTAAGAAAGGGTGAACAGTTGTAAAAAAATGCACCTACAAAACATCTTCCTATTAAAAGGCTTTCAAGTAAGATAAACTCACAGGTGCAAAACCCACTAAAACTAAAAAAATGACGACACAGTGATGCATCCAGAATATGCCTTTATGATGGAAAATGTCTTGGCATCACATATCAACTAAAGCACAACTAAGGCTATCATTTACCTTGAACAGCAACCGAATTTGAAGGTACTAAAAGGCCACGGAAAAGGTGTCTCAGTTACATGGAACAAGGACGTTAACTAATCTTCAACTCTTCAGAAGTGAAGGAAAACTGATATGAGAGAATTACTTCCATAGACGCCTCTCCCTAAATTCTCTACATTTTTGCTTTTCCCCATTGCCTCACTAGCAAAAGTGTTTTCTTCTACCTACAGCTGTTTTCCAGGTTAATTTTGTAACATCTTCTCCACAAAAAACTTGTGGATAATTGACCAGCCTTCATCACCTTCATAATTTCCCTTTTGTCTCCTCATCATGTATGTCTTCCACTCCCAGCACAGGAATCTGAAAGGAGGCTGGGTCAATATTTCTATTCTCTCAAAGATACTTCACCCTTTTCTTCCCTTTTTACTGTAGA
Organism: Grallaria varia; assembly: GCA_013396735.1. Classification (NCBI taxonomy): domain Eukaryota; kingdom Metazoa; phylum Chordata; class Aves; order Passeriformes; family Formicariidae; genus Grallaria; species Grallaria varia. The sequence continues at coordinate 1,131,391 of VWZG01007624.1, forward strand.
ACTAATATTCAAAGTGATTTTATCCAATAAGAGACTTTACCCAGCTCATGCAGATGGAGGAAACAGATTGAAGCAGTCTAACTTATGCTTCTGTACTCTGTCTCATCTCTTCACAGGTGGAACTTTCACATCAGAAGTAGGCTGCCCTGCTGGATACTTATGTAATACGTAGTCAAAGCCACCAAAGTGCAACAAGGTTCAATTAACTTAAACATGAAAAAAAACCCCTGAAATTCTATCTTGTACTCTGCAACCTGAAACAAAAATATCAATGAAAAGTTGGAGCTAGGAAATTATAAGTACATCAAAGTACATTGTGTGCCAGTGTCAACAAGAGCCTTACATCTCTGTGGGTCTGATGTGCCAGGCCACCAAGTCCACACAGTCCAATAGACCTAATTGTCCCTCTCCTCTACCTGGCTAGAGGCAGGGCCCCCCTAGTTCTGGTCGTGGTACTCATTGCGCTCTTCTCGTAAATATGAACTAGAGGTCCCTTCAAGACAATTGTACATAGCATCATCACTCCTATAGCATTTGGAGTCCTGCTCACAAGAGCTCAGAGCAGCTTGTATGAAGCCAGTGCTACCTAAGGTGAAGAGAACCCCCTTCCCTTCTGTTCCACTGGAAATAGGTACCATAGCTACAAGCCACATAGCTTTACTGCCTTGCTACAGTGGGTCATTATAACTTTAGTGATTCAAGAAAATAAAGGGCAGTAACTTGTTGGAAACAAGATACTTCTTTGGAATCATAGAATGGTTTAGATTAGAAGGGACCTTAAAGATCGTCTAGTTACAACCCCTCTGCCGCAGGCAAGAACATTTTCCACCAGACCAGGTTGCTCAGAGCTCCATCCAACATGTGCTGGAACACTTCCAGGTATGGGGCATCCACAGCTTCTCTGGGTGACCTGTTTCAGTGCCTCACCACCCTCAAGAAATCAAAAAGAAAAAAAAAAAAAAAAAAAAAA
>VWZG01007624.1:1132371-1219161 GCA_013396735.1 Grallaria varia
AAAAAAAAAAGGCCGAGGTTCCACACAAAGACCCAGCAGGAGGCTCCAGATCTCTCAGCTATGGACCCAACTATGCTGCACTTTCCTCTTACAGGCCCTGAGTCTGAAAAGGTCCATTCATGTGCCCAATTCTACCTGCTAGGATTAGATTTGCTGATTCCATTGGGAAAAGTCACAGCTTAAGAAATTAAATATTCATAAGCATGTTTCATAGCTATAAGTAACACAGGAGAGTTCACAATAATTACTCCACAGTATTCCATTAAACACATATTTGTAATATACAAATGCAAATAAGCATGTCTGCCTGTAGAGTGACAGATCAGTTATGTTGATACCAGTACCATCTTTTCCCTCCTATTAGGTCATTTTCAAACCCTTATGGAAAGGGAATCAGGACTTGGCTGCAAAAATACTTTGCAACACTGAGATTCAAAACCCATACAGACTTGAGACACAAAAACATTAAGTTAATTCTTAGTGTTTTCTCAAAACTCAACTGAAATAAACAGATTTTTTTTCTTCATTGTCTTAATTTAATGTTTCATTCCAGTACTCCCTATTTTGTACAATTACACTGTACTGGTGCCAAATTACTGCACTTTTAAGATTCCTCATCTTTGAGAAACATAGCTCCAATCCCTTGCCTAGCAAGTGACACATGGAAATCAACAGAGGTTTCCTGAAGATGAGGTTGTCATTGCTTTACAGCACTTTGCCTAGTGGCTTCTAATTTTCATCATGATGGTCCTGCAATAGAAGGGACATTTAAGCAATATCTTCCTTTGCAGGTTTTAATTACTGAAAGTATATGCAAAGTACAGCAACGGTATCTCTGACATGCAATATGCAATAACCCTCAACGCTAATTAGTATTCCATTGACTGTTTTGCAAATAAAGCTAGAGAGCACTATACATTTCCCACATTCTTGTCCCTCTTTTTTCTCCTTCCCTTAGGCTGCAGAAATATCTTGCTGACTAATCATAATTCATTGAGTGTAGCTATAGGCAGAAAATCGACCTCAGGCTAAAGCTGGTGCTTTCCCTGCTGCTTATCTGTTTGGATTTTTTTTTTTATTATTTTTTTTTTTTTTGATCAAGACAAGTGGGTTTGTTCCCCCTATTGTATAGATGAAGAAAGAGTTGCACAGAAAAACAAAGGGAAATAAACAGTAGGTTAATTCCCAGCCCTTCTGCCACCAAAACTATTTGTCTCGCTGAATTGTGTCACATTGGGCAAGGGAATTTAAACTGAGCATAGAGGGATTTGGACTGATTAGAAAGAAAAACATTTTCTTTGTGGAATACTCAAGCAGTGGCACAGGTTCCGAGGCAGGTTGTGCCATCCTTGCAGATTTCAAAACCCAGGAGGATAAATCTCTGAGCAACCTGGACTGACCCCAGAGCTGACCCTGCTTTGAGGAGGAGGTTACACTGGAGATCTCCCGAGGTCCTTTCCCACCTAAGTTATGCTCTGATCCCTGTGGTCAAAGGACAACAATAGAAGTATACAGGGTGAAGACGAAGATTAAAAAAACTTTAAGACAGTTATTTTACATTTTCTAACGCTGCCCAAATCTTCTTTTTTTTGCTGCTGGTTGCTCTTGGGTGTAGTTTTCTCTCATTTTTGTGTGTGAATTACTGTTAATTTGTGAGGCAGCAATCTCAAGCACTCATATTTAAGAAACAGTACTTGCTCTGAAGAAGCAGTGACAACTAATTAAAAACCAAGCAACCAACAAAACCCAAAAAAAAACTATTCAAAAGAATCCATAGGAACAGTAGAAGACAGTTCTTCACTCTGATGTTTAGTGTGCTTCACAGAGCAAAATAAAAAGAATAGTATACTATCTCCTTAAAAATGGTGAATGACACTTTTAGTTTTCCTGCCTCTTTTCAAAATGTGTTCAACAGTCATATTTTCTACTCACTCTTAAATAGCATTCTGTATGAAATAATAGAAAATATAGAGATATTTTCAAATAATAGAAGTTTCTTTTTGAGGTAATTCTGAGAATTACAATTAAATGTGTCATTAAGGAAAAAATACCAAAGAATAGAGTTGCAATTAAAATTCATCTCTCTGTTAAAACTCATAGAACACTAAAAAGAAATAACTTTCATGTTTACTCTTCCTTTTAAAATCATGATTGGAAATTGGCAAATGTCACCTCAATCCACAAAAAGGGCTGCAAGGCTGACCCTGGCAACTCCAGGCCTGTCAGCCTGACCTCAGTGCCTGGCAGGGTTATGGAGCAGATCATCCTGAGTGCAATCACACAGCACCTTCAGGATGGACAAGGGATCACACCCAGCCAGCATGGGTTTAGAAGGGGCAGGTCCTGTCTGACCAACCTGATCTCCTTTTATGATCAGGTGACCCGCCTGGTGGATGAGGGGAAGGCTGTGGATGTGGTCTATCTAGACTTCAGCATAGCCTTTGACACTGTCTCCCACAATATACTCCTGGAAAAGCTGGTAGCCCATGGCTTGGACAAGTGTACTCTCTGCTGGGTTAAGAGCTGGCTGGACTGATCTCCTTTTATGATCAGGTGACCCGCCTGGTGGATGAGGGGAAGGCTGTGGATGTGGTCTATCTAGACTTCAGCAAAGCCTTTGACACTGTCTCCCATGGAAAAGCTGGCAGCCCATGGCTTGGACAAGTGTACTCTCTGCTGGATTAAGAGCTGGCTGGATGGCCGGGCCCAGAGAGTGCTGGTGAACGGGGCTGCATCCAGCTGGCGGCCGGTCACCAGTGGGGTCCCCCAGGGGTCAGTGTTGGGCCCAGTCCTGTTTAACATCTTTATTGATGACTTAGATGAGGGGATTGAGACCAGCTACGTGCCTATTGCAAATTTTAGCCTTTTGCATCAAAAGTGATCTTTCTGCAGCCAGAAAGTGTTAGTGGCTCTAATTACACATTCATTGGAAAGGAAAGATCCTGTTTTCTTCCAGATGAGTGCTCTAAACAGCAACACTACAGGATGAATCCCTTCCTTTTCCTCTGGCCTAGTTAACACACAGGAAACACACCTTGACCCAAGACCTCTCCCTCCAGGTTATTAAGCACATGACAAAAGCAGAGAGGGCGGGCACAGCCTCACTACAGCCAGCTGCAGACCTGTTAGATAATACATGTACTGTGTGAACATGGCTACACAGCTTGCAGGCATTGACCCAAGTCAATAAGACCTCTGGATCTAACTCGAGACAATCCAGCGCATTCTCATTGTCTTTCAGAAACTAGATCATCATCATATACAGAGTGAAGTAGAGAAATGATACATAGAGTAAACCTTGATCTGGGCTGTTTGCCCTTCAGATGAAGCTAAAAATTCTTGCTGGACCTGTGCCATCCATAGCAGAGTCAGCTTGGCAGAATAAAGCACCAGGACACTCATCAGTGCCTGAATTACCTGTGACCCTCTAGGCTATTTTTGCCTTCCATTTTTCAAGATATTAGAGGTATCTGCCTATGTTAGGTTTCATACACAGTGGAAGAGCTTCTCCAGAAGAAATAAAGAAAACCCTTCATGAAAATTTATTTTCTATTAGGAGCTAGGATTTTCTTATGATTGGGAGAACTGGGTTCAAACGAACTCTGTAAGACTGGGCAATTGATACTTTTATAATCAGTCTTTCACGTCCTAAATAAGTACCTGTGAGGGACTGAAAAAAGTTATTAAAAAGTCATCAATGGCTCAAACAACCCTGAGGGCAAGGGACAGGGCAAGTTCTTCCAAGGTGGGACGGCGCCTCATCTCCCACATCTCCATCCCTGGAGCCTCTAGTGCAACCCAGAAGGGCCATTAGCCTTTGGCACACTTGAAACACCACACCATACCCCCTGGAGCCCTAACCCAGCCAGGCAGACTGGAAGCCCCACCTGGGGTGGGGTGGACACAGGAGTCCAGGGCAAATAAAATGAGCATCAAGTGGCCATTGCATGTTTGAGGGCCTGCTGTTCCTGCCCCCGGTGGATGGAGCTACACTGGATCTAGGATGATAGCTATGGAAGAATACCGGGCCACAGACATCTTTGGCCTTGAGAGGATTCGACTGCAGCCCTGAGAAAGCAGCAGAAAACACCACCTGTGTCCTTAGGCCAGGTCTGGGAAAGTAGAAGGAGCTGAAGAAAACAACCAAGAATAACAAGAGTTGTTTTGAGATTTGCCAGCGTGAGGAGAGGTGATGTCCACCTATCAAAAGATGGACTGAGACTGATGGACAAGAACACCTAGCCAATGATATGTAGCAGAGACACTTATGGACAGTAGTAGAATAGTATAAAAGATAAGCTGTGTGTGAATAAAGGGTCTTTTGCCTTTTGCTTTTCCTGACAAAGTCTTGAGCCTGCCTTTGTGTTTATTTGACCATTGCAACAGATAGCTATAATTTTCTCTCTCTCATTCTTTATTTTTTCCTCTACTTCTGATTTCCATTTTTTGATATTTGGGTAACTTAAACCTGAATGGGTTGGAACCTGCTAAGTCAATGCTTTGTGAAATGTTTTATGTAGTTTGAATATCTGTTTTAAACTTTTTGCCAAGTCCCCTTATTTTCCAAAGTTTGTCACTGAAAGTGTGTTAATTTGACCCCCTGAAAAGGAAAGGATCGCAGCATTTCTCCCATGTGCAGCCTCAAGGTACAAAAGTACTGAAGGTCCCTTATAATAAAACTGTCATGTGAGTTTCGGGAGCCTTGTATCTTTTTGATGTAAACCCCTTCAACGAGCTCATGAGAAGAGCCTGGGGTCCTACAGTGCTCCTGCTGCAGTCCACTGGTTAGGCAGTCCATACTCCCTAACACACAAGTATGCTGCTTGAGAGGCACAGCTAGTTAATATCTCCCAGACTATAGTATGGATGATGTAGTAAAATGAAAAACTGCTTTTTGAGACCCTTTAGAGATATAAACACGGAGCTGCCTGTCACCACAAGAACAGGAGCAAATGGACAGCAAATTGCATGCCTTCGTTTCCTGACAATGTAGTAAGGCAAAAAATTCAAAGTATCAAAATTATGAACACAACACACACACGCTCCCCATTCTTTAGACATGAAATTCTGCTGTATAGTTGGCGTCAGAAATTGATTGCTGCGAATGTGTAACAAACTAATTTTTAAGAGAAAGAAGTCTATAACTATGGAGGCAGGAGTAGTGTTAATGAATGGTCAAGCTCTTACTCCAGGTCTGATACAAACTGTCTCTGCAGATACTTCTTATGTATCATTTATCTGTGTCCAGTTTCTTCATCTGTAAAGGAGAGGTAGTACTTGTTTAATTGAGGCACAGGAAAACCAGTATTCTGTTAGTACTTGAAAAGTTTTTAGTGAAAATGGGCTACTTGCTTTTTCCCCAAAGTATCCACCAGTAGCCACTGATCTGAAGTTGTGCATGCAAAAAATTAAGTAGCTGTGAAGAACTGGTGTGACTGTATTTAGATGGTGACCATCCGAGATCAGATCTGTACATTTAACCCACCTAACTGTACATGGGAGAACACTCCATGTTGTGGAGATCTTCACCGGGTTTGCAGACAATAATGAACTTACAACTAAAATGTGTTCAACAGAATATCAGCAAGATGGTTCCAGTGGTTGAGGCCCCATGAGGAAAGCCTGAAGTCTTGTCCAGGCTGAAGAAGCAAAGGCTTTGGTGGGATATAACAGCAGCCTTCCAATACCCAAATTGCACTATAACAGTTTTCACTAACCTGCTTTCTGATTCTGTCAACTAAGACTCACTGCTCATCTAATATCCAGAGGCAACACTTCACAGAGCAGCAGTGGGAGGCTAGTCCACATCAGCCTCCCACATCACTTAATAGGAAAAGATACCATGTCTTCAGGTGTGATGGGAAGAACTGGAGGTGCCTGCCTTGATCAGCAGCTTCGTAACATCACAGAGAAATCTAAGCAGAGAACAAAACAGGGCCTCTCACCAAACTTCAGTCTCATGCCCATAACATCAAGTACCAAACAAAGACTCTCTTCTTAAGGAGGTTTGTGTGTGCGTGTGTCTTGTCATATTCCTCCTTGTGTCATACAGACATGAAAAGAAACAAATTCTGCTTTCATAGAGATATTTTACTTCATAGACTCCCGGCAAATGTCTGCTCAGTTGGAAGGGAAAAAAAGGAAAAAGAAAAATTCTTCAAGTCATCAGCTTTGCACACATCTTATTATAGGAGCCTCTGCACTGAAATTCATGCATGCTGATGACAACACTGGTACACACATGTCATCTGAGCTGTTTATAGCCATTCTTTCATTTAATGCATCTCATCTGCCAGGTTTTCTTGCAGGTTTTGTCTGCTTTACCATGTTATCATTTAAGCCTTTATCTATAAATCAAACTGAACTATAAACCACTTTGTCATCTTTTGTTTTGCAACAGATGTACAGCAGCAGAGACTGCTTCTGAATTGGAAAAAATGGGAGCACAAGCACAGGCTGGGACATGCACAGAGGCTCAAAAAAAACCAAAGTGGGGGTTCTTACTAATAATCAATGGTACAGAGGAATGATTATGAAAATAATTAGAGGTGGAATAAACCAAGACAGCACTCATGCAAATGTGACTTATTCCTCTCTATAATAGGCCAAAGATAGCAATCTGAGGGAGTGACACAGAGATGATTTAGAGCTGAGCTATTTTCAGGAAGCTTCTAGGACACAGACTGATGTGACAATTCAGTTGCATGAAAGAATAACCTAAGATAAATTTCTGCTATGTTAATAAGCTTTCATTGGCAAGATCTGATATTCGCCAACATACTTAGCCACTCCAACATTCTATCAGGACTACTGTGAAACCATTACTACTGAGAAGATCCTAAGTTGTGGCTACATAGTTTTTGTTCTCTTATCAGTAACAGAAAATACACAACCTGACCTCTGTCCAGTTCAAAAGGCTTCAGAACCTCTGACTTAGTTCTGATGGAAAAGATTTTCACTACAGTACAGGCCACCCTTTTTCAGGGTTTGCTTGCGTTCTTGATGTTATTAATTGCAGTTATTATTAGCACTCCTATTCTCAAGATGTCTTTCACCCTGGAGAATTGAGTTGATCCAAAACACAACTTAGATTTCTCCCAGCAAATGGGCAGATGCTATGGTGCAGTGCTGTAGGCAAAGTGCAGTCCATCTGGCTTTGCACAGACAAAATTCAAACCAAAGACATGCCACACAAGGTCAAATATCTCAGTAGATGGCTTGCATGAGCCAATGTATCGCATACAACCTTACCTCTAAATAAGGGAAAAAAGCAAAGGGAGGGAGGAATAAAAGATATGTCTGTAGCAAAATACATATCACAAAAGCAAATATAAGCTATAACCAGCAATTTTCAGCAGTAACTGCAGCAATATCCTGATGACAGCATAGTCAGCTAAAATCAGAAGTGCTAATTAATTATATCATCTTGCTTAACTTTATCTAACTAGTTAAAATAGAAAGTAGCATGTGCATTAATATTTGTGCTTTCATATGTCATTGAAGTTCTAGTCTTCTCTAAGACTATGTGCCAACCACTGGAAATTTCCAAAATGCCTTTAAAAAATAAAAAAGCATCATGACAGAAGATTTGGGCCAGATTAGAAATTAATTATAAATACATAAGGTATCCCATACAATTAGATTTCCAGTATTCACAAACAAAACCATGAATTGCTATTGCCATGTGCATAAAACTGTACTGAGACTATAAGATTGCTAAAAAAAAAAGACCTAATTACTTATCCTCACTCTCCATATGATGTTTACCACTGTAACTCTTTAAGACCTAATTTAGATACTTGATTCATCTGCTGATACCTTTTCCTCCTCTCTACAGGAAACAATTTAGCTGAAGATTTTTGAAAGAATGTAAGACACTTTGAAGTTTTCCACAAAGCAAATCCAAACAAACAAAAGCCCACACTTCCTTCTGTAAGCAAAGTTCTGTAATCTCCTTCAGCTTCAGACACTTGACTTACCTTTGGGAAGCACACATTCACATTCATGTTGCTTTTCAGCCCAGAAACTGCTATGTATTTTACTTCCAAAATAAAATCCAGTTATGAAGTCTAAAAATTTGGGGGAAGGGTGGTGGAGGGAGGAATGCCTATATTTGATGGGAGAAAATTAGTCTTAGATCTAAAAATGCCATTCCCAAATAAAATTTAATTAGCTGAAATGATTCCACCAAAAGTCTATATTTTGACTGTATTCACCAACAAAAACTTCTGTTCATGAAGAATTCCTCACTAAGGTTACATCACTGACTTCTCCCAAAAATATCCTGGAAATCTGATGGGACGCTTGGATACTACTGGATTCTGATAGCAAACCAGTGCTGGAAAAAATTATTTTAGAGATGTGTTAATTTAAATATTTTTTACTGACTATTTAGGAATCCTAAATCCAATCTAGAGTTACAAAGCAGGTTTAAGATTCAGCCTTAAGATAGTTCACCAAGCATGGGCATGTAGGTCCTTTTCTCTCTGCATTTCTTTCTTTCACTTGAATGGGATTTCTTTCAGGGTCTCACTCTGTTCTGGCTAGTTTCAAAACCCACAGAGAGTCTGGGCAGCCAACTCATTCTTGCCTATGTGGGCAAGTGAAGAATTCAATCAGTTATCTTAATTTCCTTGCTTTTTCTAGTACAGTCTTATGACTGTATGACTGCAGTTTGGTAGACTTTTCCTCCACAATTAGTTTAAATGCCTTCATATTTCCTTTAAATTAAATAATTGTGGTTTTGATACAGCACTCAGAGGTTTTTCATGTCTCACACTGTATCAGTCTCACCAGAAGTAGAAGCATTTCTTTGGGCATTTTGCCTCTTCCTTAATTAATTTTAAAATCATTAGTGTGCAAGGGAAAAATAAAATCTAAGTTTTTTTAATGTTAATACTTGTAAAGTTATGTTTAGTTTTGTTCACTAACACACTGTATCTACAGCAAAAGATATTTCACTCCTGAATATTGAGAATTTTTTTTTTTAATTTTAATTTATTTACACCTATTTATGACCACAGATGACAGAAGCTATTTTTGACATATGGTCCTGCAACTGGGGATGAAAATCTGATTCTGAAATAAGCAATATTTCATAATGGTGTTTTTTAACACCTATAATATTTTAGACAAAACAGTACTTATTATAAATTCATTTCTCTAGCCAAAGTATTATTTATGCTAAAACAAACCTCAACACCATGCAAAATTTTTTAGTCCAACTCATAAGTATTTTCACAGGAAGAAAAAAAAACCCCGATGATTCTAGTCAGACCAATTTCTGAACAGTAATCAACAGGTCCGTGAACTTGTATGTATTAGTATTGACATAACAGTTCTAACGCCACTTGATGTTCGCCTCCTGTTATTCAAGCTCCCAGCTAATATTTACAGACACTCTAGACATGACAGATTTTGAATAAAAGCATCCATCTCTGAGAGTCCAATTCAACAGATGAATCATGCTCATAATTTTGCCCCTGTTTGTGTGCTCCTGAGAGCTGTAAGCACAAACTGCTTTCCAAAATGGAGGTCAAGTTGACTTGAACATGTTTTAGGTCTTGCAAGAGAACTAGCTGTGAGCACAAGACAAGAAGGCACAGATGGGAGAAATAGCCAGCACGGTAGGAAATCAGAACTCTAGTGCCTGCAGCTATTCAAGCCTGGTGCGCAGCAGCAGTCACTGCCGAACAAACTACCAGCATTGATCTGAATGAGGAAATGGAACACTCAGGAACAAAGCGGGAAATGAGAGAAAAAGAGAGAGATAACAACTAGCTTAATAATCATTTAATTACAGAAAGGAAAATACCACTTAAGAAACAAGATGTCTTCACTGAACTGAGAAACAGAAGCTACCAGCCTCTGCTGGATTCAATAATGCTTCAAGTTTTGCTTTCAAACACTGTGAGATGCCTGCTGGTAACAGACCGGACTTCACTACTTCTGGAAATTCTGAAACCAAGCCATGACAATACATGATACTTTTTCTGAGAAGAATATTTTCTTTTATTTTCTCAAATCTCCAGAGCGTAAGTCAATTAGGACACAAAAGAAGTTTCTCAAACTGAGAGGTCATACTGTAGGGCAACTTACTCCACAGCAGAACGGATAATCATCTTAACTACCTTGCAAAGCCTCGAAAGAAGCTTCTTTGGCTATCCGAAGATCAATACTAATGTGCCAACCCTCCAGCCAAGCTAAGCACAATGTTATTATTGTGCAAAAAGGAAAGGAAAACTTTATTAGGCTGAAGGGTTTCATTTAGGAATACAGCTTTCACAACACTACAGATTGCAGAAATACCACCTTATTGTCCTGGTTTCAGCTAGGATAAAGTTAATTTTTTTTTCCCAGTAGTAGTATAACGCTGTGGTTTGGATTTAGGATGAGAATAATGTTTCTAATGCATTGATGTAGTTGTTGCTAAGCAGTGATTAAGGGCTCTTCAGCTTCTCATACTGCCCCTCCCCCCCAGAAAATAGGCTGAGAGGTACAAGGAATTGGGAGGAGACACAGCCAGGATAACTGATCCAAACTGGTCAAAGCGGTATTCCATGCAATATCAGGCCATGCTCACCATATAAACTAGTGGGAATGCTGGCTGGGGAACACTGATGAGGAACTGACTGGACATCTGTGAGTTATGGACAATTGCATTGGGCATCACTTGTTTTCTATAATCTAATTGTTTTAATAAAAGAATTATTTTATTCTTGTAATCATTATTCTTCTTTTCCCTTCATCTTCTGTCCTATTAAATTGTTTATATCTCAACCCACAAATTTTACTCTTTTTTTTTTTTTTCAATTCTCTTTTCCTTTCCACCGGGGCATGGGAGGAATGAGCAAATGGCTGACGTGTGAGCTTTTTGATGTATATACTTGTATGCATCTCATTCTATGCAGTGAGCATCATCAGAAGTTTTATATATTGGTGTTTTTAATAAAAGACTTGCAGAAGAACATCAGACTGAGGTTTCTAATTCCGTTGGCCACACCCCTAGGCCTGTCTCACTTCTGTAGGTTTTGTAGCCAATTTTGCCTTTGATTACTTATGCATAACTCTCACTGAAATCAATCAACAGATTTTGCATATATATATGGCCAAAGGCAAGAGGAAAGGCATTAGTGTTGAATTTTCAGAAGTACACCATAGAGATTCCTTTTGTCTCATTGAGGCCAAAGGCAGTTTTAGCACTGACTTCCAGTGAGGAACACAGATAAATCAATTGTGAGTGCTTAGAAAAATACCATCCCTATTTTGCATGTACTGCTGGTAACATAATATCAATATTGCAGCAGAGCAAACAGGTAAAAGTTTTGGGCTTGTTGCCCATCTAGGCTACAACTTCTGCACAAAGCTAGTGCACTAGTTAAAAAAGTCAGCAGTTGAACATAAGCATCCATTGTGCAGAAAATCTTTAGTTCACAGAGATTTTCCAATGCATTGTGGCTGACAATACATGTAATCTTTCAGGGGAGTACTAATCTGCACCATATTTTTCAATATCTTCTATTTCTCTCAGACAAAGAGTTCTGCACTAACCCATTCAGACACAAACACCTCACACCTTCTCAAGAACTGGAAAGCAGTGTCCAACAACAAGCCTCCATATATGCTAAAGGAACCACAAAATAAAGCAATTACCCAGCTTCACACTTCATGTTTTTCAATTCTTCAGTAATTCCTGGAGCTTAGGAATCCAAATGCTGAGCAACCTTTTAAATCTGCTCTTACTATTTCAAGGTACATTATCATTAACACCTATTGTGCATTGGGCCTGAAAACTTTTAATATTTCAGTGACTATGTTATCTTCTTTTTACAGTATAACTTGTCACTTGAATTAATTTAAACAAAATGCTTTTTATGTTTCTATTTTTGGCACAAAATTTCCATTCAATATGTTAGCAAAAAGAACCTACCTTTTAATTTAGTCAGTGCCCTTTATCTCACTGATGAGAATTGTCTAAGCCAACAGTATTGTTTACTGTGTTAATGTCTCATTGCCTGCTCTGCTTTAGTTCTCTCTTGTGCTGAAAGCTGACCCAGTCTGAACTCCAGATCTGCAGTTGTTCATTCATCACTTCTTATTAAGCAGTGAATAGTGGTTTGCTGCTCATTGCAATCCAAGCTCCCAAGCCCTTTTCCATCCAGTGACTAATTCCACCATCAATCCCATACTGGCTAATGAAATGTACTCGCCTTCTTGGTTGGTACTGTGTCACAAAGCCTTCCTGAAGTCATAATACTTTGTATCTTTCTCTTTATCCCTGTCAAGTCTCATTGACCAGCTCTCCTTCTCGGAGAAGTTAATTGGATGTGTGAAGCATGACCTCCCTTTCATTTACCTGCACTGACTCCCTGTATCTGTCCAGTTTTCCTTAACTGTGGCAGTGAACAAACAATATCAGAAATGGAAAAAATCCTGTGAGAAATGGGCTAGTGAAGAAGGAAAAAAAGCTAACCTAAATACCTTAAAAGCAAAAGCTGTTTCTATTGTTTAAGATGGAGTCTTGTTGTTTTTTACTAAGACACTGTGTCTTCTTCCCAAAATTCCTTGGGAGGAACCGTTATCTCCCTAGCTAGGTCTGAAAGAATGTATCCTTGAAGTGTGTTTAAAGTTTCTTATTGGATGTTAGTTAACTCTTTCCTATTGGTTGTTATTCCTAGATTTCTATTGGATCTTTTACGATCCATCTAAAAGGTATAAATACCTTTACCCATGTAATAAACTCTCTCTCTGCTCCCTCTCCGGTGGTCTCTGCGTGTCTCTCTGCGGGGCACCCTGGGACCCGCCCTTTGGGGGGGGGGAAAACTAGTGGGGGGAGGAAGGCTCCCGGCAATGTAAAGGAGAAAAAGCCTCCCGCTAGCGAGACGTAATTCCCCCCATAAATCAACCGTCGTACTTAACTTTATTTTAATTAGTGGCTTGAATCTTTCCTAATTCAAAGGTTACATGTGCACCTATGCCATTTCCTCATTTACCCCTTAATGCTTTCCTAGTCATAAGCTTTACATCAAGGTGAATTCACGTTCAACTGATAACTGATCAAGACTTGAGAAATCTGTCCTTTTCATAAACACACATACTCTCCAAAGAAAACAGAAAAAAAGAAAAGCCACTTTTCCTTTAAATTCTGACATCACCAATAATACTAAAAGAAATATTATCTTGAATTAGCACATAATTAATCTATTATATTCAGTACATCAACATCATGATTGCAATGCTGGCATTTAAATTACCTCCTTGGCCAGTATCTCTCCCAAATATTGAAGATTTTCAAGAGTTCAAATTCTATTGCAAATCAACAGTCTGTCACATGAGAGGCTCAAACTTTTTGGGATTAAAGAGAAATCTATGAGATTTCAAGTGGGTATACTTTGATTAAACTACACTTTACAGAAGTCTGTTATTACATTTGCTTAGAATTTGACTTCTGTATCTATATTAAGGCACTTTAATAATACAGCTTCATTTACTTTAATGCTCTACAACCAGCAAGTTTAATTATCTTCTGGATCTTGTACTTGTGGAGTATAAATCTGAAATTTTGTCATCTTCAGTGCTGAAATCACCAACTTAGATATTACATTTTAAGTGTCTAGCTTCAGTTTCCTGGATGCAAGGGTATATAGGCTTGTACCACACTTAAAACTCATCCAAATTCTACAGTTCCATCTGCTTTCTACTGTCTTTTAACATTTTGAGACCCAGCTGACATTTGCACAAGATTTACTGAGGTATTATCCATTCTATAAGATTGATAGGAAGACATCTATAATTCTGAGCTATTATGGTTGTAGGAGAAATGTTGCAAGTACTGACAATTTTGATCTAAGCCTCAGATCAAATATCTCTTTATCCTCAAAGCCAGTATTCCACAGATCCAGTATTCCACCAGCCCACCTCCAAAGCAGTTTTTAAAATGAAATATATAATAAGGAAAAAAAAAATCAACTTTTTCTAAATTGTGCATTTGAATCCAAGTTACAAAACCCCTACCCTGCTCTCCACCAGGATTTTAGAACCTCCTGAAGTAAAGAGGTTTCCCAAAACTGGAGCTTTGTTCATTGTTATTTCTACTTAGAAGCAAGACAAAATCAAAACTTTTCCATAAGTTTTACAAAGTCCTCTGTTTTCATCAATTGGTACTACTTGAAAGTTTAAAGCTGTGTAGAAGAAGTTATCTTCCGAGCTATCCAACAAGCTACATAAAATCATACAATCACAGAATGGTTTTGTTTGGAAGGGACCTTAAAAGATCACCTATTTCCAGCATCCCTGCCATGAGCAGGAGTGGTATTCACTACATCAGGCTGCTCAGGGCTCCATCTAACCTGGCCCTGAACACTTTCAGGGATGGGATATCCATATCATATTAAAAATAAAATTAAGTTTCTGATTCAAACCACCAAACCTCCAAGCCTCTTTGCCAATCTGCCTCGTGAGCATTGATTTTAAGAAGTCATTCTGTTTCATAGAAATATCCACATCTTCTGTCGTAAGTTTCCTTTTGGTATTCACCCACAGGGCCTGCAGTCTCTCTCATCAACCTCTTGCTCTTTATACTTTACATTTGTATTACCATTTATTATTCATATTTACACCCTATGTAATTTTAGTTTCATTTTTGATCTCAGCTTTCTTGATAATTTCCTTAACTTTTTTCTCTTACCTTCCCTTTCAGAGCTAACACTTCTAATTTATCCCCAGGGATTTCTTGGAAATGGAAAGTTGGGTCTCAGTGGGATTCCCGTAGCAAAACATTTTTAAAAAAAATTTATAAATGTCTTGACTGCATTTCGCCTGGCCTTCATTTCTTCCTATACTTCCCTGGTCATCCATATTGATCATTTCTACCATTTCTTGAATATTTATGCCTTGACTAGATACATATTGTATTTGCTGAGCTCACAGTAATCTGCCTTCCGTACTTTGTACTTATTTCACTTCCTGCTGTGTTTTGCTCAGAGGTGTAAGCACAACTACATTGCTGCAGAGATACTTAGCACTGTGTTTGCCTACATAAGTAGAATGACTATAGGTTATCTATCATATAGCAACTGAAACTGCTACATTTTGTGCCTGGAATGTCTTGTTCTCTCTGACAAGATAGCAAGGGGCCAAATTCTCCCTTTCTGATTCCTTGACAAGAAACTATATCAGAATATCAGTTTTCCATTTGTCAAACTGTTCTAATACATACGTACTGCAGTAGATAATACACTCTGCGTATTATCCCCTTCTGTGAATTTTGGCATCATACATGGTGAATTTTTAACATAGTCATACTTCTTAAAGAATGATTTTCTCCAGAAGAGAAAAAAAAAGATTCAAAAAACCACAAAAAAATGCAAACAACAACAAGGAAAAGCCAAAATTATCCTTAGTGCAGTTCATCTGACTACTGCGCAGTATTTATACATGACATATTTATACTGTTACATTGTGGGAGAGCTATTATTTGACCTTCACCACCCCAAAAGGAGGAAATGTCACTATAACTTTACATTCCTCAGTTCTCCCAGCTGTAAAACTACATGAAGAATCAACTTGGTATTTCAGTGCTGGAGTGTGGTATCATTACAATACAGACTGTGTGTTTCACTGTTATGTTCAACTCTCATCTGGAAAAAGAATATCAAACTCTCTTCTGAATTTAGTTCTCAATCTAAGACAACAACCCAGATTATTAAGCAGAGCTCTTCACCAATCACTCACCCAGCTACAGCATTTGCATCTGGGGAGCAGGGAATACTACAAGCCCATATTACTCATCCTGACAACTAAGAAGAAAATTTTGAAAATACATGAAAAATTCATATACTCTAGAAGTAGTGTTGGATATCTAAAATGCCTTTGCTCTACATATGATTTTTTCTATTTTTCTTATTAGTTGTGTGATGGGTTAAAAGGGAGTACTGAATGAACAGAATGATGTGTAAATGGGAAATGTGGGTGCAGGGGAACCATGTATGTGTGGATGGATGAATGATGACTAGAGAGGTGGCGAGAAGAGAAGCACTTGAGTTTGTAAAAAATGGAGACAAAATTGATGCTGAAATTTTCTTTGATACTTCTTACAAACAATAAAAGTGGGAAACTAGCATTTTCATGTTTCCCCAGGAGATAAAACAGCATCTGTATTGCACTCATTTCTATTGTTTAGGTTCTTTTATTACTTCACTACTTTTGAAATGTTGCCATTTGTTCTTTGTTCAACTGCTGACCAATACAGGGGAGTTCTTCACAGAGGGCAGACAGACAGTGGAGTCTGCAGCCTCGTGCCTTTCACATAATAAGGCCACTGGATTCTCATCGCAGACAGCAGCAAACACACCCACATTTGGCACCTGATGCTGCAAAATAATGTTGAAGGATGTTGCAAGGGTTCAGTATCATTCAAACTTAGCCTTTTTTGTCCCAGGATGCATTTTGGCTGCCCTTGCTTTTCTCCTACCTGACACAGACTCACCAACAGGAAGGGAAGTAAGTCAGAGATCTTCAGAATCTACAGTCTGCAAGACACGGGCAGTTGATTCCGGGATTCCGTTTTTCAATTTTGAATCGTTTCAGCAGATATTGGTAAAATGATTATAAGCAACAAATAAATAATCACAAGTTAAATATGAAGTGTGCTCATGCTCATTACCAAAGCAGCATCACTGAAAAATTGTTGGATTTTTGGCCTATTTTGTTTGATTTTTTCCCCCTCTTTTTTTTTTCCACATTTGTAGTCACATTACCCAAGGGGAAGATTTATTCACTCCTTAGAGAAGTAAGTAGAGCGGCTAGTGTTTTCCACAGAAGTGACAACATCACATTGTGAGACTTAGAGTTTCCATAACGTAATACTAATATATGTCCTTCAAGTGAAATACACCATCAATTTTACGTCAGAAATGTTCCACATCATCACTATCAAATGATGCAATGTTAAACATAATTTTGGATATGAATTGGATAATTTGGAAGAATGCAATGTGAGCAATATGACCCTCAGGGATTTTCCTGTTTAAAGAGTACTATAAAGGCTACTAAACCAGAGCTCTCATTTAGACTCAGTGCTGTATTGTATCATCACCACGTAAAGTGAAAATATTTGTCTGTGCAAATGACCTAGTCAGAGCCTATTCTCTAGCTAAGTTACCTAAACAGGACTTCAGCACACTATAATTGGTTTACCCTTTGTGACCAAAGAAGAATTTGGTTTTATATTCTTGTTCATTTTTATATCTTGAGAGGAAAAAAACTCATTTGCAATGCAATGAGTGGTAGGAGACAGCAAAAAGATATTTACAGAGTGAGCAAGGATGTTTCAGGAATATGAAGTAATTCAAACATACATTAATTTTTATCCTTCTCCGGTATTCTGTGGTTTTAATTATTGTGGCCAAAGATGCTTTCCATGTTGCTGTTTGATTGAGAGTAAAGGGGTATAGGAAAACCTGGTCTCTTTAAAAATAAATAGTTTGGGGTTTTTAAATCACTGTTTATGTTCTCATGTTATAAAATACAACTTGGATGCAGGACTGGAAGGGATACTGAGCAAGAATGCAGATGACAAAACTGGGAGGAGCTGTTGGCTCCCTGGAAGGTAGAGAGGCCCTGCAGGGAGACCACAACAAGTCAGAAGACTGGGCAATCACCAATCATGTGATGTCCAAGAAGGAGAAGTGCTGGATTCTGCACCTGGGATAGGGCAACCCTGGATATATGGGCAGACTGGGGAATGAGAGTCTGGAAAGCAAAGCCAAGGAAAGGGACCTGGCAAGTTGAATCTGTGGCAGCAGTGCCCTGGCAGCCAGGAGGGCCAACCATGTCCTGGGGGGCATCAGGCAAAGCATCGCCAGCTGGTCGAGGGAGGGGCTTGTCCCACTATGCTCTGCACTGGGGCAGCCTCACCTTGAATATTGTGTGCAGTTTTGGGTGCCGCAATATAAGAAAGACATTAAGCAATTAGAAAGCATCCAAAGGAGGGTAACAAAGACGGTAAAGGTCCTTGAGGAGAAGCCTAATGAGGAGTGGCTGAGGGCACTTGGTCTGTTCAACCTGGACAGGAGGAGACTGAGGGGAGACTTCACTGCAGTCTAAAAGAGGAAAAGAGATGGGGCAGGCACTGATCTCTTCTCTGTGGTGACCAGTGACGGGACCTGAGGGAATGGCCTGAAGTTGCGTCAGAGGTGGTTTAGGCTGGATATTAGAAAAAGGTTTTTCACACAGAAGGTGGTTGGGCACTGGAACAGGCTCCCCAGGGCAATGGTCACAGCACCAAACCTGACAGTTCCAGAAGCATTTGGATGATACTCTTGGGCACATGGTGTGACTCTTGGGGATGGTCCTGCGCAGGGCCAGGAAATGGACTTTGATGATTCTTATGGGTTCCTTGTAAATTGGCATATTCTCTGTTTCTGTGAAATATATAGCCAAGCAAGTTAAATTTTCTGAATTTTCCTTTTGGAGAATTGTTTACCATACTTTATCTTATACAATTTCCCAATAAGAGTTTATTCTTAACAAGGATTACTGCTCTTATTGTTCACTGAACATGTACAAAAAATGGCAAGTTCATTTAATTAAAAATAATTTCAAATTAATAGAATAAATTCTGCTGAACACTGAACGAGTATTTAAGAATTGTCCCTTTGTGGACATTTTTTATTTGATTGACAAGGTACTGTGTAGCTTTTTAAATGCTTCAAAAATGTTTTCATTTGTGGATCTCCAGTAACTCTATAGCTTGGTACTTGAAGCTAAGAATATTCTAAAAGTAGATGAAGATAACCAAACATGCACATTTGATAAGCTGGTGCTACATTGCCCAGTTCTACTAGTAGCATTAATATTGTCAGGTTACTGGCATATTAGACATTGGAAATACAATCTAAATCTCAGTTGCCAGCTCTAGTAATAAATTGCAGTGTGTTTATTTTACCTTCCCAACAGTGACCATATATATCATTACAAATCACAAACTATCAAAAGCAAAAAGAAACCCTAAACAAAACAAACAAAAAAGAAAACACAATAAAAAATTGCACAAAATATCCCTGATCTTACTGTTGAATTCAGAAAGCAGTGCTTTTGTTTGGTTTTTACAGGTTTGTGGGTTTTTCGTGGGTTTCGTTTGGGTTTTTTGTTAGGTTGCTGTAGAGTTTTGGTGGTTTGGTTTTTTGGGTTTTTTTTTGGGTTTTTTTTCAGTTTTGAAAAAAAAAAGAACCACAAAACACTAAAACCTCACAAACAACAAAAGAACTTTCCAAGCACAATTTTCTTGGATTTAATCCAATGAATCTGACATGTAACAGTAATAGGTGTCATGGCACTCATCCCAGTCAACCCAATTACTTGAAGTATATAGCCAAAGAATCACATCTTAACCCAATTTTCAACTCTCAAAGCTTAAAAAACTAAGAAACTTCCTATCAACCATTCTGTGATTCTGTGAATGTTTACTGTCAGGTTTGGGTTTTTTTCTCATTTCACTCCTTATGACAAACAATTAGAGAATTACTCATGTGCCTATTTCTGCCCTGAATTTCATTTTGTCAACAAATTTCTAAAATAACTGTCATATTTGCCCAATCTAAGTCATCACAATGCCTCCTAACATGACACGATGTTAACCAGTCACTTTCAAATTTTCTGCACTAATCTGAAACAATAATCACAGGAGAGAGCTCGGCTCACAAGTGTTAGCCCACTGTGTGCATCAGCAGAAGGCATTTTGGCTCACTTTCTGAGATGAGTTTTGGGTGAGCTCTAGTTCACAGGGAAAAGAAAAAAAGAAAACAAACAACAAAAACGAACACAAGAAATGAGAAACAATAAGCAGGAAAGTTGAAAAGCTCATTCCTTGTATGTACACACACTTACTATCCTCAACATATGGTTTTCTGCAGAAGAACCAATTTTAGACAAGCCCTTGGGCTGTTGTACCCGCTCCCAGTGCCGTGCCTGGCTGTGCGACAGAGCTAGGTGTCTGTCACATGCTGTAACCTCTAGGGTGGAAAACGACATCTGCAAGCCCATCACGGCAGTCATGGCTCACCACCACCCCAACTGCAACCAGGCCAGCGCCACCTGCACCCTGTGCTCTGGGCCAGATGCCAGCCCTGCCACAGCCACCCCTCACCACACTGCCATACACCTCCCTGGCACAGCGATGGGGTGCCAAGCCACCCTGGGATGGGCAACATGTTTGGGCCGTCTGACAGCAGGGCCAGTCCCAAGGTTGCTCTCTGCTGAGTGATGAGTTCAGACAGGGCACTGCAGGCCCCTTAGTGCCTCATCTGTGTCCTTATTGAAAGTGGCACCAACAAGGAACCTGAACCTGCACCATGATGTTTGGACCAAGTGAAACAATAATTTTAAAATAATTGCTGTGGCAGAGGGCTCACGGCCACCGAGGGTAACCTGCTGTGTGCCATTTGAGAGGGAGACAGAAAACGCTGCAGTTGGGTGTGCACAGCTCCTTCACCCTCCACATCTCTCCCACCAGCCTCACCAAGAGCAAACACTGCTGTGCTGTTCTGGTTTGCTTTCCTCACTACACTGAATGATTCCAGGGATGATTCTGCAGTGCTTTGTATTTAGTGAAAGAGACAACTTTTTTGTTCCTAAACAGCCTTTGAAATAAAGCCAAAGTGATTCATAATTAGGTGAATTAAGAAGAGCTAGGAACAATTGTGGCTAACAGCACAGAACGGACAAGATTGTCAGAAACTCAAAGATTAGGGACTGGGAAGAAGAAATTATTGTTGGGGGAAAGAGCCACTTTGCAACTTCAAAAAATTAAAATACATACACAAGTCTATATGTATGTATGTCTGTATATATATGTATATACATCTATATAATCATACAGAGTCTAACTGTGAGACATGAATCATCTAAGAGGGGATGGCACCCTCAGTGGAGGAAGCTTACAAGAAGTTAAGTGATGATACTTCCAAGAAGCTGGGAGCTTGATGAGGAAGACTAGATACTCTCTTACAGAAAAGGATCCATTTTACCAGAGTACAAGACAGTAGACTCCCACACCTCCTACCTCCCTGCTCTGTGCTGCAGGAGTCTGAAATTATGTTTTTGATTTCTTTTCCCTTGTCTTTAGCACTGATTGTTTCTAAATAATGCACAAAATGTGTGCACTTTTGAAGGAGGAAGCTGACCCTGGTAACAGAAATACTTTCAATCTCCAGGGCCAAATTCTCGAATTTTCTGCAGATGTTGCTCCAAAAAAGATACTGTGTTAATCAACTGGAAGTATATCTGAATATTTTAATGAGTTTTTATCAATAATTTAAGCTTTATTATTATTGCCATTGTTTGACTTCCCTTGCTTCAATTACTTCTCATTGTAGTCTGACATTTTAAGAGCCTCTAACTATGTTTGCCTAATGTCAAGGCTCAAAACAAAGACATTAGTTAAAAGTATTGCAAGTACCAAAATGACACATTTTATTTCAGAAAAGAATCCAAATACTAGAAACTTTTTTCATACTATATTACAGCTTCTAATCCATTCTCTGGTGCTTCAGAACATCTGATTTGGTTGGGGTTTTATAAATTATTTTAGTTCAACAAGCTCTCAATACAATAAAGTATGTTCATTTCCCTAACCTGAAACAGAGCCAGTATACACACTGGAAACAGGCGACACTCACACAATAACCCATAAAGCAGGGCTCCTTTTTAAATAAGTTATGCTCATCTTAGACACGAAATTTGATCCCGGGCCAACATAACAAACAATGAAGCACAAGCCTTTGAATCAACAGGCGTACATATTTTGGTCTACAGGATATGAGCTGCAGCACTTTGCAGTACAGAGTGTATGATAAAGTGATTATATTCACACACAGTACACCACAGACATAGCTTTTTGCTGAAGGTATTAGTTTTCACTGTGTGAAAACAGAAGATGACAAAATTACTTTTCTTTGTTCTTGTGCAATTTCTGACCAAGTGATGTGCATCAGGAGTGATGTATCCTCACAAAAAGTAGAGCAGAAGAAAATCTGTTCGGAATTCAGGTTTGACTCATCAAGTGGATTTTGGGTCTTATCTGTGAGTAGGCCAAACAGTCTACAAAAGAGAAATGAAGTGAATCTTGTTTGCGGGAACGTAAAAAATGGAAAAAGCTCTGAAAAGTTTTCTCACTGAGGCTTCCCACAAGATTAGACTGGGCTTAGTTCCCTAGTCCTTGAGGTGGGCAGCTCAGACCCAGAGAATTCTTTATGCAGGTTTGAATAACAGATGAGGCTGGTGCTTACATCTCGCATTCCCTCTTCATGGACTAAAGACCATAGGAGACCAGAAGCAATTATACCATGGGTTGTTTTATTTGCTTAAGACTGTGGTTTTACAAGGAGATTTTAACTGATGCTTTTGCATTAATGTTTTGTGCACCCTTTTGCACAATTGCCCATGACACTGAAGGTTTTACAGGGAATTTTTCAAAGAGAAATCCTATGACAACCCTTTTCTACCTCCTCTTCAATGGGAGCACTGCACTCACTCTCCACTTTTACCCAGCTACTCATCAGAGGATCCTGAACTGATCATAGAAGATAACACAATGTGGCATTCTTAAAAAAAAAAAAAAAAAAAAAACCCCAAAACCAAAAAAAGGCCAAAACGAAACAAAAACCAAACCAAAACCACCTAGAACAGAAAACATTTAAAAGTGATTTTAAAAATTGTTTGTTAGTTTAAAGGAAATGAGAAGACACATAAAGTAATTGCCTTGCCTTCCTTTCATATTACTTTTTTCATTGGCCTCTGGTCAGACTGTCATGACACATTCCAATTAAAATTATATATTATCACAGGTACCCTTTCACTATTGCCAGAAGATTCTTCTGATAGCACTTTGATGCCCACTATTCAGCATTTTAATTTCCTGAAAAATTTATCATGTGTAATTTATCATCAGGGTGTTCAATCTCTCAGTAATAAAAGGCAGAGCTTGATATTTTCTGTACTATTTAATGTATAGACTCTTTGATTTTTATTTCAACTTGTATTAAAACTGCAGAATCCTCTAACACATTTGTTTCCTGAAATACACACGTCTTGGCAATTGGTGGTGTTTAGATGTTACTGGTCTATTTAAGTAAACAAATCTAAGAAAATATTTCATTATTGTTTCAGTGCCAAAAATCCAACTTGCATCTAGTCCCCAAGGACTACATCAACAACTACATTTGTAGCCTGAAAAAGGTACGAAAGTGTCACAGAAGTAACATTTTCCCCATTTTACAGTGTGATAACAGAAGCAGGCAGAGATTAATAAAGGAAAAAAAATATATTAAAGCCATTTATAAAGTTCCACTGGAAGTTTGCAGGAGAGCCAAAAACTTGAATACCAAAGTATAGTTCTGTAGTTTTACCACAAAGCTCATTTATCCTTTCTTAAATGCTAGTGTTAGAAAAAGCAGGTGACTCTCATAGCACTTGTATTTCTTCCTGACACTCATCTACAGGCAAAATCCTAAGTTCTATACCAGTGAATATTTTTCCAGAACTTCTTCAAAACCATTACCTTAACCTTAAAATATTTTTTCTTGAGTTCTGTCTGCCTGCAGAAGTTTTTCTTCTCTTTTGACTGAGAATGCTGCTTGGCATGTGGGATAATGCACATTTTGAAACAAGGCAGAGGCAAAAGACAAAAATGAATCCAAAGGAATCACTATGCTCTGCTGGGATGGTGATTCACAAAGGAAGATGAGAGTCTATGACTGCAGTTCTGGGTATTGTTTATCTCCCAACATGTTTAAGTTTAATTTAAAGACTCTTTCACAGGATATTTCCAAACTTAAACAAACTACCTGTGATCCAAGAGAATCTTCCTTACAGTTTCTGTGCAGCAAGCTTCATGTAAAACAAAATGGCAATATGTCCAAGATCAGCCCCAAAAAGACCTGGGTTTTGCTTGTCTACACAGAAATATACTGACATGCCTGTACATACCTTCATATTAACAGCAAGAAACATCTGCATAATGAGTGTGTCCCAAAAAATTAATCTAAAAAGGTCAGCACATTATATTGATGCATTTCATTCACCATTAAAGATTTTATAGCGTGATTTGAGAGAAACATTTGCACCACAGCACTTGGTCCTCTACTATTTAAGAAGTTATTTTAAACAGCAGTGTCCAGAACGGTATGCAACTGCTACTAAATTTTAGTTGAAATTAGAGGGTAAAAAATACATAACTCCTTTACCAAACTTCTTAATCAGTATTCACTTCTCTACCCCTCAATTATCCTCATCTCAGCCTACAGATACGTGAGGGATCTACATACCTAGCAAATCCCCACAGAAACATGTTTTCTCTCTTTTATGGAAAAAATTTTGCAAACAAGATTAAAGAGTTCTAAATATGTTTACTGATTTTCCATTATAATTTTATGGTGCTTATAAATTTATAATTCCAAAAACAAACTTATTAAGATTGAAGGCCCATAGGAGATTCTTTTTATGAACAACAGTTTTTTTATAAGCCTTGACTGGAATGATTATGAAAGAGCCCAAGACATTTAATTCCTACGTGGTAGCAGCTGAGGCTATGAGCAAATCCTTGTTTTGGACAGGATATGTAATGATTAAAAATATTACTTCGGGGGCCACCTATCACTGTGTGCCAACACAAAAATTCCCATTGATGAATCCATGGATTTCCTTGTCCCAGCACTGTGAGGTCAAGGCTTGATTCTTCCTTTCTCATACCTCAGTTATGCACTTTATTTGTACCAGGATATGGAGTTCAAAGTTACTTGATCTGCATGTGATGGTGGTTACTTTTAACAATTTATGCATCATCCCGGATCAGAGTCCCTACTTGTATATATGCTATCAGTTCAGCTGGGTCAGCTCTAATACACAGCCTCGGCCTCAGTGTGCATTGCCTGACATTTACCTATGCCTGTACCTGCAAATAGCCTCATGTTGCTCATAGGTACAAGTAGTAATTCTGAGGCTCTGTCCCCTGGCACAGAAATATTTACTGATTCATTGCACCCACCCCTTGCCCATGTCAATGGTGAGTAGCCTGAAACCCACTTGCCCTCGCACTCCTGTTATCCTGTCAGCTGCAAGGCAAGAAACGTGCTTCTGGACCTTTCCAAGTCACAGATGCCACTCTAAGACAGAAAACAAAACAAGTCAAATCGCAGGGCAAGTACCTCTGGGTCACTGCAGGAGCAGCCGACTCACAGAAACATTTCAAAGAGGCAGAGGTGCAGGCACACACAGCCTGACCACAATTCACTTTCTCCCCACAAACAACAAAAGCCAAAAGGCACCTGCTGAGACACACGAGAGTGACATGGCCAGAGACAAGGGGATAAACAAAGGAAATAAGTGTATGAAATATAAAACACAGAGAAGGCTCTTTTACACTGAGAAGTGTGTCAACAAGAAGAGTGATTCCTAGACCTCCCAGAAACTGATGGAGATGAAAGTCAAAATGCAGGTGGCTGCAATCCAAGATGGGAAGGGTTTTGAATAGGAAAACCCTGAGTGATCAAGAGATTTCAGACCTGTGGCAGAACCAAAATTAATGATGGGGAAGCAGGGGAAATTAAAGAAAAATAGTGGCATAAGTATTTTAAAAAAACATGGAAACAAAGACTTCAAAAGTCAAATTGGGAATTGCCATTTCTTTACCTTCCCACTTTTAACTCTTTCCCAAGATCCTATTGAGTCACTTTGACCTTTTATATTTTATTTACAAGTACACCTTTACAGTATTTAGATTTTCATATTCTTGTTTTTTTTCTAGTATTTCACTCATCTCTTCTACTATAATTTGTTCTTTGCAGTCAGACATGAGAGAAATAAATGCTAATCAAAGCTGAGTAACAACATGCCTTTTGTATTTAATTACTTTCATTCAGTTTATCCTATTCCTGTCTTTTTGTCTCTCCGTTGTTTCCCTTCCTCTCTATTTTATTTTCTGTAATAGCTGCTACTTTAATGCTTAGTTCTTTGCCTTTTTTTATAGCCAGAGCTTGTCGCCTAATATTTGGTCACTACCTCTCTTTCTCCTTCTCTTTGCAGTTTACAGTGCAAACACACACACACACCATAGACATGCTACCTTCTCTCCTCCCTGTATATTGCTGTCACTCCAGCAGCGTACCCTCTCCACTCTCACTGTCTCATCTCCATCCGGCTCCCCTTCTCATGTGAATCCAGGCACCCCTCCATTGAAGAGTCATGTCCTCTACTGTGGCCTGAGCATCTCATCTGACTCGCTTGAAGTTACATTGCAAAAACCAGTCAAGAGAGGAAGGAGTAGTTGGAAACTCACGAGCGTCCTGAGTGTCTTGATCCTAACTCTTGCCCTTTCAAATATGGAATCAGCAGAAGGGACAGCCAATAACTGCAGAGGATTCTTATTTTCAGAAGGAAAGAATAGCTAAATAGTAAATATTACTTTAGCTCAGAGGAAAAAAAAATTGTTTTATTTAGAAGTAAAGGGGAAAGAAGAAACATAACCTAGACACACATCATTGTCAATCTAGATAAGTTGTACTGTGTTCATGGAAGTTATTTCAGAAGGAGCATAATTCCTTTAAGCACCCAAAATTTTTCCTTTTCTTTAATGTACACTGTAGGGGTGGGGTTATATGTTAGGTGTACTGAAGACAACTACATGAGCATTGAGATACGAGATTTTGAACATGCAGCCTGGCAACAGCTGAAACTTAATATTCACAAGCTGACTCATGAAACATGGGAGAAGAAAAGAGGCAACTAAAGAAAGAGCATAATTTTTTCTTGACAACATTCTGACAGATTTCTTCAGTTATGGACAGTCATTTATAGAAAAAAATATGTAGTAATTAGCATTTCACTTTTCTTCAGCATTGTCAGAAATTTAAATATACCCAAGATCAACATAATAACAAGAAGCAGCTAATTCCTCTATTACAGGTAAGTTTCCGGAGGCTCACAGAAGCAATTTATTTCCTAGTGCGAAAAATATATGGTGGTGGCAACAGCTTGTTCCTTTCCCACCTTCTTCATCTACAAAAAATTTTTCCTTCTACTTTCAGTTTGGTGTTTCACATAATTCATATGGCATTCATATCAGTCATGTAAGATAAAAAAAAAGATCGTGTAATAAGCCCAGCTAGCTAGACCTCCTGGGAAATTCCTCAGTACTTCTTCCAGTTCCCTCAAAACAGACAATCTCACTCCCTTCTCAGTGTGCCAGACCTAGCACCAGTGCCTAATTTGTGGCAGGAATTACAGGCAGAGAAAATATTTCATATTAATGAAGCTGGCATACATAGATTTTGTCCTTATTTCCAACATAAGATTTTAGCCCTTTTGAACTTCTGGCTGCTAAAATGCCATGTTATTAACTTCCTCTTTTGCAGTTTTGGAAGACAAAATATGTATTATGACAGAAAAGAAATATGAGCCATAACCATTATGTCCTTACTCTACAATTACATATAGTTATATTTTCTTCTGCCCCGGTCCTTCTTAAAACTGCTTGCATTAGGCAAAATCTACTTGTGGGAGTGAGAAAGAAAGTATCCTTCTGCTTGCAGAAAGCTCTACTAAAATTCAGCCAGGGTACCAGGTGGGAGGCATGGAAAGGGAAGATGGGGAAGATTACTTAGGAATTAATTTATTTTTCTTAGAGAGTACTTTTACTTTTCATGTCTAGAAATCTTACTTTTCCATCTCCTTTTGTTTTTTAATAATTCTTTCAGTTGTAATATACTGGTTGTGTTTAAATGACATACTGCATAGAATTCCTGATTCTTACAGACTCCTTTTACAGGGCCATGCTACTTCCTAGATCATCTGTGAACACGCTATATTAATCATATTTCATAGCACCACAATCACAGAGTACTCACAACAAGTATCCTGAAAAATGTGCTAAACTTGAGCCACTGAAAGCTCAGCATGTCACCAAGTCTCCTGCAACATTCTGAAAATCTCTGCAAAGCTTTCTAAAGGCCAGCTATAACTTCAATATGCAAACGGCTATATATGTTTTACAAATATACAATTAAGTTCTACTACATACATAGGTGGGAAGTGAATCAATCGTGCTTAGAAATAATAAGCAAAGACAAAGTAATGGGGCAGAATTGCTTATAGCTCCATTGGGAGCTGCCCAGGAACAAGAAGCACTTAGTATCGGCATTAGACAGAGACAAAATAAAATTTTTCTGTTTAGCACCAGTATCTCTCACCTGGATAAGAAGGCAAAACAGTGCAAATAAAAAAAGACATCAGAATAACAAATAACTGCAGACAGCCACTCCGGACCTATTCTGAAACAACAGAATACACTTTAAAAAGCAGTAAAACCAATAAAAATCCAGTCATCTTGAAAAAGGAGAGTCTTTACTGCAATAAAGGCAGTCAATAAAGAAGCTCTCTCATTTAAACATCAAATGCACATTGTTTTGCAACACCTGTTATTCAGCCATAATAGCTTTCTTAACCTGTCAAAGTGTTTAAGCTGAGGAAAAGAAATGGGCCTCCAGCTGTGCACTTCGGTGGAGAAAGTCTGCGCGAAGCAATATTAGTTTAATGAAATGTGTACAGATTGTAATTGTGGTAATAAGAGGGCAATTCCCAAAGGGGCAGTAGGAAGGCTGAGAGTGCAGTCAAGCAGCAAATAGAAGCTGGTGACTGGAGAGAGAAACTGATATCCTGTGCATGGGCCCTCCCTCTCCAACCTCCTGCCTACTCCACAGCACTACCAGATCCCCCCAGCGAACCTCAGGACTGCCTCTTGCCCCACCCTTGCCCATCCTTCTGGTATACTCCCCACAAAAGAGACAAAAGACAAGCCAGTTCTCAACAGTGGATCCTACCAACATCCGTAATACAGGCTCATGGATAAGTGTGGGTATGGAAAGTCAGGAAAAATTAAAAAATTAGCCCTAAAGTACACAGGCATGTCTTCCATTGCTCCGCCCTGCAAGCCCTGAGACTCTGCAGTTTCCAGCAAGATACAAAGCATGTTTTCCCAGGAAAACAAATTGTCAAAGTCCTGGAAAAATAAGAAGCAACACTAAGGTAAGAGATGAGAAAAGAGCAATATCAAATACTTAGGGACCTTTCCCTTCATTTTCTTAAAAGAAGGAAAAACACTCTTGCTTCAGCTTGCTTGTCCATGCAAGTACAGCAAACCCATTCACACCAGGTAGATTCCTACATGAAAGCTGTCAATGCCTAAGTGGAACCCAGGGTTAACCCAAGAGAAAACGTCAAACCCAGCAACACTCATCACTTCAAATACTGTTTCGAAGAGCTTCTGAGCTATGAAGTCTGTCAGCTGAGCTACTACAGTAATTTAACAAGGTAATTCAATAAATCTGTCCACACGGTAGTTAAGCCAGCCAAGTGGGCATCATAGAGATCTACCAGTTTCTACTGGTGTTTTTGTAAGGAAACTCCTCTCTCTGACTCTTCAGCCTGTGAATAGTTCAGTAGCCAGTAAGAGCTAAGGCAGAAGCAAAGAAAAATAAAAACACAACAAAAGGAGAGGTGTTTGGAAAATAAGAGCAAAAAAAGACAGTTTTGCTCCTTCTAGAATACAAACAATAATTAGTGAGGGGTGAAGAACAGAAGCTATTTGGGAGAGGTGAAGGAGCAAAGTTAGAGACAGAAAAAGACAACAATGAAATCAAGGAAGAATATAATGGTCATAAGAAAGAAAGAACCTATTTCAAGAAGGTTAGGGAAAAGGTATGAGAGAAAAGTAAAGAAAAAGTTAAGGCATTTTAGACTGAAAAAACACAGCCCAGGAAAGCATCCAAACAAATAAAGAGTCAGAAAATGGGAAGTATTTTATTTACAGGCATAAAGGAAGAAGCTGAAAAGAGAAGGAAAAATAGATGTCAAGTTAAAGGATAGTCCAAGTTAAAAGCTGTGTTCAAAGTTGAGGGCAGTGAGAATTTTTAGCAAGGGTCATGATTCA
Source organism: Grallaria varia (assembly GCA_013396735.1). Taxonomy (NCBI): domain Eukaryota; kingdom Metazoa; phylum Chordata; class Aves; order Passeriformes; family Formicariidae; genus Grallaria; species Grallaria varia. The sequence continues at coordinate 1,162,352 of VWZG01007624.1, forward strand.
GGGATAAATAATGATTCATCCAGTTTCTCCAAGCAGTACAATGCTGCAAATGCTATGCTGCTTTCCTATTCTCAAAATTTTTTTAGTTGCCAGTCATACACTAGGAAAAAAATTTCTCAGCTTTATTAGATGACTTGCAAAATAACGTTTTTTTCAACATAGGCAACTCATCAACGTTGTACTTCTGTCAGTCATCTGGAAAACATAATTTGGAAAGCAACCACTCATCTGAAAAGGTGAAACTCGTGTGGTGAAACCCATCTTGCCTAGCCTTGCTGAGAGCACTACTGACACCCTTTTACAGAAAATGTTTCTGTGATACACAGTAGGGAGAGCACTTCTTACAGCTGCTGCAGGTGAGCACAAAGAGATCTTGCAGGCAGCGAGGGAACCTCAGCTATTTGTTTTAGATATAATTGGAAGGTTAACAAGAGCTATCACTGTTCCAGCCCTTCAATTTTCCAGCTCTGCAACACATACTTCTGCTCCATTAATACAGGAACCAGCCGGAACTGCCTGTTGTTATTTAGTGACATTAGCAAGCTGCAGACCTCTGACAGTGCCCAAGGGAAGCTTCTGAGCTTTCTAATTCATCTCCCTGATTGTAAGGAATAGCTCGCAACATGATCGCTATAATTAGTTAGGACAATGCTGAGGGCATGCCGACAAGGTTCATCAGAGTGAAGGCAACTACAGTTGCCCATAGATAAATTTATGCCACCAGTACAGACGTCATAGAGCTCCTTTTTACATGCCTTCAAAACTTCTTCAGCTACAACAGCTCGATCCAGGCTAATGTGGGTGACACAGCTAGCAAAATATGCTTTGTAAAAGGGACTGGACAGCAAGGAAGGGATGTAAGGCAGAGCACTGCTTCTCAATCCCATGTCCCTTTTAATGATGGTTGAGAAAATTGCTCAGATTCCTCCAGCTGAGGCCTCAGTTCTGATGTGACACTATCACCTCTCATCAGTCACATCTCCTTCTGAGCCAGGTTGTCACAGAAGACAACATGACTGATGCAACCTGACACATCATGTCACCATGCCAGGTCTGCCAGCTGGGAAACCAGGAGGACACAGAAAGAATTATATAAAAAAAAAAAAAAAAAAAAAAAAAAAAAAAGAAAAAGGAAAGAGTCTTCAGAAAAGGTATTCCTCATCAGAGTTGCCATGCCGAGGAGGGGTGTTTTGTTCTTAAGAAAGGTCGTATTTCCTGCAAAAACCAAATTTCCAAAGATACTTATGAAGGAAAAAAAAAAAGAAAAAAAATAAAAACACAACAAAAACCACCCAAACAGACTGAGGACTAAATCAGTGACTACATTGTCTACAGAAGGCCTACTAAAAGTTTAGACAAACCTTCTATACTGAAGGAAGAGGTACAGCAAGGCCAACAGATGACTCTCTTTTACCCCACTAAAAAACTGTGCAAGCAAATGGAGATTTTCCTCAAAGGGATGATTCAGGTTCCTATGGGCTAGTCCAAGACACATGCAGCATATGTCCTGCACATGTCCTCATTTTCCAAAGTGGGAAATAAGAGAAAAGGACATTTGCTCAGCTTTCCCTTAAAATAGAGTAAAATATTTTTAGTTCATTACTGTGCATAACCATGAAAATAAGTGTACACTCATAAATTTCTGCAATATATATATTAATACTGGCAGGGAGAGCAGAGAGAAGTTAGGATGCAGCACTGTTGGAGATAATCCCATTGCTTCTTCACTACAAACTGGTGAAGAAGCTGTGCAAAGCAAGATGATTTAACTTGTAAAAAGTGCCCTTCTACATTTATATGCTGTGACTACAGATCTTAGGAGTCACAGGAGCTTTAGTTAATGGTATCAGCCAATGCCTCTTCTGCCACAAGTACAGGATTTGCCTCAGTCATGATCTAACAAATCTGAGATGGTTATATAGACAATTTAGCAAAGAAAAGGCACAAACACTCTGAGCTAACAGTGCAAATCAATTTCGAATGACTTGCTGCTTTTATTTTCTTCTTCATATTTCCATCTAGCCCATAATTCAAATAGCAAAAATTGGATGCATATAAAATATTGCAGCACCCCACAACCACACAAATGAGTTTACACTACAACTTTAGCTAAGCTATAATCTTATATATTGACCGAGATTTTACTAAATTTAGTCCCTGCTTTTGAACAAGAAGCTTTTTGACACAAAAAAGGCTGTCACTGGAATGCCAGAGTAATTGTCTGCAGGCACAATGTGGTACATATATTTGCAATTTAACAAGCATCATGCTCACCAACAATCACAAACAGAAAAAGTTTTAGTTACACAAGTTCAGCCTGAAGTTCTGGCACAATACATGTTGCAGTATTTGTTGCTATTTTCATAGCTAAATGCAAATTTGAATTAGCAAGAAATACCATTTCTGCATTGTTACCTATTCTTCAATTTCCTAACATATCAAGGACCAGTCTCAACACTGGAAATTTCCTGATCTTCTAATGCCTTAATTACAAACTCTTTTTTTTTTTCTTTTCATAAAAAAACAGGTGAAAGCTAAACATTAGAGTCAGCACATCTCTCTTCTTTTTTCCTGTCTTGATAGTGCTGGAACTTGCAGTCAGCCTGAATTGCTCTGACCAGGCAGCCTTGCACTGGCAGGCAGACATTGCTATCTAGTCCTTCTCACTTATCAGTTGGCTCTGGGCAGTTTAGCTGTTGATGCCAGTCACTGAGTGAGAGGTTTTATAGTGACATCTGCCTGTCAGTGAGACTGACTGCTTGTGTCTACCTTCCAGGGCAATTTTTCTTCTCTTTGAATGTCAGTTTGCTTAACCACACTCCAGTCACAGCTGCCAACTACATACCACAGTAGCATTTCTAGCAGCAAAGAAACAGAATTAAACATCAAAACATTTAATTCTGGCTTAGCCTCAGGCTGCACCATCCTCAGGGACTGGCCCAAGCTTATTGTTGATATCAAGAAATTCTTTTTATTGCCTTGTTGCTCTTTCACTTTAATTGATTTTTTTGTTAATATCACACTGACCATAATTTGTAGATGACTCATAGCCAACCAGAGTGGTCTAGAGAGCCCACTATTTCAGTTATGGTGCGGTATCCTTCTCTTCACTAATGGATTTCTGTCCAGGAAACGTTCACTAGCTTGCCTCAGAAAACAAGGGTTTCATTCCATTTTGTAGAAGTTACCCAGCTCTTTCCTTAGGTAGACCAAAAGCCTATTTTATTTGCTTTACTTCCTACCACTGGTGAAGTACTTAAAAGCTTAACTACCTGAACAGCACTGACAATTTCAGTATTACCTGCACACTACTTTAAAATTAAATTCATATTTACACTTAATTTTCTGATTTCTTACCTTGGTGTTAGGGATGAAATGTTAGCTCCCAAAAGGTACTAAATATTAATAGAATTATTAAGAGGAAAAACGGAGGAAAAGGGAAGACCAGTGCAGATTTGACATAGGCCAGTGCTCCACATACTGCATTAAGGGCCTCCAGAATTAAAATCACAGCCCTTAGAAGAGATGCAAACAGCCACGGGATGTACTTTCTATGTGAGGGAGACTAACGCCTCCCATGTAATCCCTTCCCAGTGGATCAGCAATTAGTCCTGCCATGATGAACAGGGTGGCCTCCCAGCTCTCAGGACTCTGGGGAGATGTGCACTGCCACTGTCAGTAACAGCATCATATGTTGTGATACAGAGCAAAAGTCATTTACATGCACTGTTATGACCATCTCCCTCACACAGGTGACCAAGGGATCACATGTGGCCACAGCTTTCACTCAGAAGCTGAACAACATGATGAAGATACAAATATTTATCAGGATTTTTTTTTAAAATGTACAAATGCAAGTTTGCACATTCACTTTCAGCCCTACATTTGTTTTATTTTTGAGTAGCTATTTTTGCAAATAAATTTATGAACAAGATCAGTCACCAAAACTCAGTCTGTAACTGTGATATTTTTAAAGTGATCCAACAAATCATATTTACAAGCTAATGGTAAGCAAAATTTACCACTTAGAGAGAAAACAGAGAGTCAGAATAGAATCCACTGAAAATACTGAATGTTTAGAGGAATAGCAAAATCAAGTAAAACAAAATTGGTAGACAAAAGGAAAAATCTTCCTCATGTATATGAAGTGCACATCACCACTTCCCCTGATCCATCATGAGACACATGAGACATACCAAAAATGACAGATTAAGTCTCTAAGCAGTTTGCTTAAAAGAAGCTGAAATTCAGGTCAGGTCCCAGTGTCCAGATATCAGGTCCACAACATATCATCTTACTCCTTTATCTTTACCACTGAAGGAGACTGAAGTCAGCAGCCTGCATATGAAATGTTGCCTCTACACAGTCACACAGATTTGTGCTTCAGATTATTTTTCTTCTCTTTCTTATTTTTAATTTCCTCCTTTGAAAAAACCTCCATTTTATCTCAAGCTTCTAGCTAGTCTGCTAATTTTTCTGTCTTTCTGTGTATTTAGCACTGGACTGAAATGAAAATTATTAAATCCCTATGGACAATGTGCATGTACTTGTATGTACTACTGAGGCCAGGAGATCCTAATGACAGAGTGGTTTATTAATATTATGCAATTACAAAACTATTTCCCAAAAATAGCAGTACTTCTTTATAGCCCAATTCTTTAGAAGACCCAAACTGTGCAAGCCACAATCCTGAACTACTACCTAGGGCCAAACAATAAGTGAAGCCTTAAAGGGAGGGCTGATTGCCAACAGGCCTGCCTCTTTACTTTCTCTATCATTAATCTACCTTTTCTTCTTTCAATGCACTATTTTAGTCACTTCCGAGCTTTACTTCATTTTTAACTTCTGGGACTTGGCTGCCTTAGTCTTCCTTCCCTCATGATCCACTTTTTTTTTTTTTTTTTTAATTCTATTCTTTTTCTTATTCCAACAAATGCTCCGTAGCAGACAGATTCATTCATCTCTAGCACCTTATCTGGTGGAGCATATGTTTCTTGTCTTTGAGGTCAGATTAACTATTCCTTATAAACGTTACAAAGAAAAAGTATGTGTTGGCAGCAAGTCCTGTTACTCTTAGCTATCATTTTTGTCCACTGCATTAAGCCCATTTAACATGTTTAAACATGCCTTTTGTCAACAGCAACAAAAGCAAAAAGCAGCTGAACTCTAGTTAATAAATCATTTTCTGGAAGTAGAAACCACCTGAGAAATATGATGCCAAGGAGTTAATGCATGTTACTCTTACAGAGAGGAAAAATGAGGAGAAAAAGTTTAACCATCTTTTGTGATTATAAAAGGTGCTTTCTATATATATGTCTATGTGTATTCTCATTGAACTATTTGAAAAGATAGGCTTCACACTGAAGTGCAATACATTGCCTTAGATATGGATTCACCCATCCCCAACTGGTCTTATTTCCCAATCAGAGAACAAATTAGTATCTAAACTTGAAACATGTCTAGTCCATTAAGATAACTCTAATAAGGTTTATACATATATACACACATCTATATGCACATGTTCCATAAAACAATAATCAAAACACTATACAGTATGAAACCCTGGAATCACAGAACAGGAAACCACTGCAACCCTGAGATTAGCTCTGTTGGTGAGAGCCTGGTGCTAATAACACCAAGATTGTGGATTCGATCCCTGTATGGGGCATTCGCTGTAGAACTGGACTTGATGATCCTTGTGGGTCCCTTCCAGTTCAGAATATTCTGTGATTCTGAAAGCATTTTCCACTAGCTTATAGCTTTCCCTGTCCACAGGGAAGATCCAATGACCATAATAACCAAGAAGCAGGTAAAAATAAGTCAAGGTGTTTAAGAAGTTACTGTTTTAAAACTAGATAATTATTTCAATGGTTGGGATGGACCAAATGTAAGTGAAAAGCAATGAAAAAATAAAAGCTGATTAAGCACAGTATTATGGTTTGTCATTAATTTGCCTTGGTTATCTGCAAAGATCAGGAAGAACAGACAGTAAGGATGAAAGTAAGAATATGTCTTTCTTTGTCTTTTCTATCTACTGTATCCTTATTTCATATGGTCAATTTAAGCAATAAAATGTAGATTTCATACCAGAACTACTGTGCTACACCCTGTGCAGGCAAATATTGTAGGAACAAATTAGCATCTCAGCAAGCCTGGCTAGACAGACATTACAAACTCCTGTAATCTAGGACCCATAGAAGGACTCTTAAACATAGCAAACAAAAAGAATTTTTAATCAATTTATCTGCCTTATCTACCTCCTGTCAAAAATACTGCCCAGCTGTCCTATCTTCTGAGATGGCTACTGGCTTCTTTCTATCCTCAGAGTGCATCTCAGCCACTGAGCAAGACTAAGCAGGTTGTTTCTGAACATACAAGTCTCTATTCCATTCCTCAAAACCAGCACCTGATCCCCTCACTGAGGAGAAGGAAATAACTCTTGCATATTTGTTATTGTATGGTATACATGGTACTGAGCAAGACACAAGGAAATTAGCCTAGAATTTTAAGATACCATTAATTTAGTGACCATTCTGTATCTGCTGGGGACTGGCATCAAGAAGTGGATAATACTGATAAAGAGAAGAAATACCCAGAGTTGTTCTGGTTATACTGTGTTTCTAGCACAGGAAGCTTTCCTGTTTTCTCAGAAAGCTTTAACAGACTGGAATGTTCACACTCAAGTCTGTAACAGTATCATTTAAATCACATACAACTACACCATCAAAACAGCATTATTTTACTATATCCCTTTCTGAGGAATTTTTTTTTTCCACTTTTGTTCCGGTGCTAACCCTTCTTTCCTTCTGATATTACAATGGATTTAACCTCCCAAAAGCAATTAGAAGGGAAATTGGATGTTCGTGTATATTCAACTGAATTCTGTAAAAACAGGAAAGTAGGCACTATCATGAAGTTTTTAGAAATATTGATTTAAATATATATTAAGAAGTTATTAGTTTATGAAGTGACATGGGAAAGTCTACATAAGAACTTGTTCTAGAAAATTGGAAAAAGTCATCAATGAAAAGCAAGAATCTGGCTTTGTCCATGCGCAAAGTAATTTGTTTTTAACTGTGTTTCCCCACAAACTGTTGCAGGTCTCCTCGGAGTTTGAAACAGAGTTAATGAAAGAAAAGAGTAGAGAGCACTGTTTCCTACAGTTTAACAGGTCCTTTCTAAAACACAACACAGCTGCAATGAGGGGTGTCTTGCAGCTTCCAAGCAAAGTGATTATTTGCTGCCTGTCTTCTGTACCTCAAGGAATGTCAAGTCACTCTCAGGAAAAAAAGAAAACAACACAAAAAAAAAAAAAAAATATAAAAAAACCCAAAAAACCAAGCCCCCAGTGCTTCCACAGATGGTACAGAAAGCTCTGCCACCAAGGAATTTTGATGTATAGCGAGGATTTAGTGAGGATTTCTCCAGGCAACTGAAAGAAGGTATGTTTGCATACACTCAAAATGAGAAAAACTGAAGTTGGAAGACAGCTTGGCCCAGACCACGAGAAATGCTCAGAGCGTTTGGTATAACTCTGAAAAGTGGTATAAAAGTAGCCTCCGAATATTTGAGTGTTTCTGCCACCTCTGAGACCACTCATCATCAGGTGGATCAAGTAATGAACTTGAGAGGTACTAGGTTTGCAGGGGAAGACCTAATACAACAGTATAAAAGTGACCACATGAAACTCTCTTCTTTTCCCTCTTCTATAGCCAGAGGTGGGAGATGAAGTAATGTGTGCTGTTTCTGTCCCACAAAATAAAGTTTGAAAGAAATTTTAAGTCTCTGAAACACTGAGATTAGGTTATCATCCCAGACACCATGAGTTTGCACAGACAAGCATAAATTCATTATTAGGCTTTCACAAGATAGCGAAGTTTAGTCTCTCCCACTTCTACCCCCACAGAACCTGAACACCTCCTTACACTGCTATGAAATTTGGGCTTTTGAGTGCTAACCTAGGTCTAAGCCAAAGCACAACCAGCTATTCTATACAGCGCAACCTGCTTTGCACAAGAGAATAAACCCTGCTGTTCTCACCTCCAAACACTATTTTTTTGTACCCACTCTTACTAGGATCACTCAAAACAACAAGTTGCCTGCCTAAAATAAAGGTAATTTATTGAGATTACAGTCTTTTGGTTTTTCCCCTTTACAGGGGAGACAGGTTTAGATAGACAGTGCTGCATTTATTCGTACTTTTCTTGCAGGTAGTTGTCTCACTAGTATAAAGGACTGATACAGTACATTCTCATCAGGTTTCCCCATAGATCTGAGTGGATGAATGCAGGGGTGAAACTGTCCCAAGCCTTTACATTTGCCAGCTGCAGCAGTTTTGACTGCAGGAAGCAGAAGGCAAACCCACCTCCATGTCACAACATTGACAGAAGGAGTAAGCATTGGTCACAGTCGTGACAGACTGGTGTATTTGCAACTGGAGTTAATTCAAGGAATAGTTGTGTGTTTGGGGAGACCTGTGGCACTTAATTCAAGACTTATCCCTGCACATGATGTCAGCAGGAGGGAACGAGTATGGAATGTCAAATGCCCACTCCCTTCATGCTGTCCCACTTCCAGAAAGCATGGGCAAAGGCCAAAATAAGGAGGACTGCGTTCCCCTCGAGCCCCAGTCAAGCAACCAGCACAACCAGCACATCACCATGACACAACCCCTATGACGCAGAGACTCTTAATGGGGCTCTGAGAGGCATCCACAGGAAACTTAGGTAGACTGATAGACTGCAATGGAGTTGCTGGTCTCTTCTACTCAGGCAGATTTTGTGTTCTCACAGAGTGCACTCAAGAAACACATAACCAATGCAGAAGGACAGAAAAACTAACACGTAGCCATCTCAGAGTGGTGGTTTGCAGTAGTATTCCCTTCAAATACTTTTAGTGTTTGCATAAGGTAGATAACTTCTGCTGCAAAGACATGCCTTTTTGAGCTGATGTCATTCCATAAACATTCTTACCAACTGCAAATAAAAGACGTAGAGGGGATTTTGGTGCCTCTTACTGTTTGCTCTCTATGAAATAATGTTAAGTTTAATCTCTCTTTCAAGGCAGCACGTGTTGTCCCTTATTCTATTCAGCTAATCATAGATTCATAGAACAATTTGGGTTGGAGGCAACCTTGAAGACCATCTAGTTCCAACCCCCTCCCGTGAACAGGGACACCTTTCGCTAGACCAGGTATCTCCACGCAAGATGGCCTTAAACACTTGCAGGGAAGGATCACCCATCATTTTCACTGACAACATGTTTCAGTGCCTCATCATCCTGACAGTAAGAATTTTTTCCCTATTATCTAATCTAAACCCACTGTTAGTTTGAAGCCATTCCCCCTTGTCCTATCACTAAACACTCCTATAAAAAGTCCCTCTCTTTCTTTCTCATGCATTCCCTTCAGGTACTGAAAGGCTGCAATTATGTCACCCCTAAGCCCCTGTTTTCCAGGCTGAACAAATCCAATCCTTTCAGCTTTTCCTTATAGGAGTGGTGCCCCATCCCTCTAATCATCTTGCTGGCCCTCCTCTGGACTCGCTCCAACAGGTCCATGTCCTTCCTGTTCTGAGTACCACAGAGCTGGATTCAGCACTCCAAGAAGGGTCTCACCAGAGCAGAGTAGAGGGGCAGTATCATCTCCCTCAACCTGCTGGCTATGCTGCTTTTGATGCGGCTCAGGACACAATTGACTTTCGGGGCTGCAGGTGCACATTGCTGGGTCATGTCCAGACTCTCATCCACCAGTATTCCCAAGTCCTTCTCAGCAGGACTGCTCTCAACCTGTCCATCCCCAAGTGTATATTGATACCGGGCGCTGCCCGGATCTAGGTGCAGCACCTTGCACTTGGTCTTGTTGAACTTCTTGTTAAATATGATTCCCATGGGCCCGTTTGTTTGAGCTTGGAGACGTTCCTCTGAATGGTACCCCATCCTTCAGGTGTGGCAACAACATCACTGAGCTTGGTGTCACCTGCCAATTTGCTGAGGGTGCTCTTGATCCTTCGTCTACATCATCAATGAAGAGACTAAATAGCACTGATGTATGCGTGTTTGTAGAGAAAGACAAGTTTCTTTGATAGTATAGATATAAGGGAATATTCAAAAATTTTTAAATAAAGATCTCTCAAAATAACAGTAATTTTGTAAATATAATTACACTGCACTTTTCACTCAAATGAGATTTTTGAAATATGAAAAATCTTGCAATCATTGCGCACAGATTCAGCAACATTTGATTTGATCCATATCTGACAGAGACAAATATGACTACACAATTTATTTCAAGAAAAGAAAAAGAAAAAAAAAAGTCCTCTTTCAAAGGTTACTGCCTTACTTTGGGTCTAACTTGCAATCTTATTTAAAATCATCGAAGGAAAATCCAAATTCATAAGAACTGCAGAATATTGTATCGTGGGATATGGAAAAATAAATCTGTTTCAGCTTTCTATATCAAGTCAAATAAGCCTCTTCATTTACTGTATCCCCTACAATAAATAACATATGATTTGACCATGCAGACAACCTCATAACCATTGTGCCATACTGTTTACTTCCAATGTTTTATGTTTGATAATAAAACATATTATGTTAATAGCAATTTATAGTATCACAGAACTCAGTCGTGAATTTTCATATCCAAGTAGAAATTATAAAGTGCAGTTTGCTTTTATTTTTTCAGAAGTTTTTTTGTGGTTAATTTGGGGTGGGGTTTTCTAATGAAGCAGTCAGTATTAGTAATCTTACTGTCCTGGTATAAATTGTATTTAACATGGTGCATCTTCCCAGGATGTTGCTCTTGTCTGAGTGTAAATCAGCAAATGCACCAAACATCCAAACAGCATTTTTAGATCACTTCCACTTAATAAAAAAAAAATTAAAAGTACCTTCATAGTAACATTCATGCCAAACAACTCATTTTTGAAAATAACAAGTATGTAGTTACTCTATTTGCATTAATTCTCAAAATATAGCTAAAGAAATAAGACAGAACTACTATATTTTTTCACAATGCAATCTGTGATATGCTACAATCAAAAGATTATATTTCCAGTTGTTTCTACTGCTAAAAACAGCAAATGCCAAATGCTGTACAAAACAAACTAGTGCACAACCTTCCATACCAGGTTTACCAAACTGTTTAAAAAGGAGAAATGCAATTGCTGGCCCAAAACCAGAGTTCACTACAGAACTATGTGCACTTTCCCCTCACATTTTGAATAAAATTATTAATAGTGACTCTCTAAAGGAGATGAGAGCAAAGCTTCAGGCACCAGAATGTGTGATTAGACTGACTGAGTAGCTTTTTATCTCAAATATTTTTTTTAATTTTCGCAGCAACTTCAACATAATTTCCAATACCAGATTTTAAATTTTCTCTTTACCAATCACACCAATATATCTGTAAACTTAATCCCACCCTCTGCACAAGTATTAAAACAGATGGTCACACCTCATTTAATTTAGCACTTCTTGCTTTTTTTCCACTTTCCTTCTGATGACCCTCAGTGAATCATAGCTGTTAAACTAAATCACAGTATTTAAACTGCTTTTGAGCCATAAACAACACTCCCTTGAGCATCCATGACTCTGACCTTTACTAGATACCATAATTTTAGTTTATACACCTGACCGCAAACTCTCATCTCTATGAAACCTAACTGGTAAAGGATTACTGCCTCTGAACAGACCCAGGACTACTAGCAGATCAGAACAGTTCATGTGCAGCCAACATGCTTTCAAAATTATGGGGCATCAGATTTCTATTCTCTACTGCTCCTTGTTATTATGGAAACATCCAGCAGCCATAAAAAAGAAATGCAAATAATTCCATTGAATTGTAAGTGCAAAATCTTCCAAGATAAAACAAACAAACAAGCCCCCACTCAGTTTCTTCTTTGGGAGACAATACTTAGATACTGAAAATACCTTTCAAGTAATAGGCACTCAAGTTCCTACAATGAAGTTCCATGCAAATTTTCTGTAGGGATCTGGGGAGAGAAGACTTGATTTGTAATTGAGACTAGGAAAACTTTCGGCCCTAGAGGGAAATGTTGCCAGCTCACCAAAATGATCTGAGAAACCACTTCCTTACTAAATGCTAATGCAGCATATAGGATTGGAAGACATGACCACAGCTATGTTTGGGGATGAACTATCATACTAAATCTCTTGATTGACCAGTTAATCAGAGAGGGGAAAGTAGAACTTGTAAGAGGTTTCAGCAAGGTCCCATAGACATTGCTTGTCTTCAAAACACCAGGAATTTTTCTAAGATATTTTGTTTCCTTTTTAGTATTAAATGAAAATAACCCAAAAGCCAATTATAAATAGGATTGCTACCCAGATTAGTCCAAGCCTTCTGTAGCTTTTCATATGTCTAAAACATTCCATCCAGAGATTTTAGTGTAGAGTTCTGTACATTTGATTGAATGCAAGTATCAGATGTGTGTAGCCAGGCAGAAAAATAAATTACAAAACCTTTTTATGTGTGAGATTTATTTTTTAATCAATACATAAACAGTTGCTTAAAATATTTTTACATAATTCCTAGACAAAAAAAGCTTATTTTAGACTCATTGTAAATATACTTGCAGTAAAACCATGTAGAGTGTTTCAAAGCCTACAGCAAATAATGCTCCTCTTGAGTATTCAACTGTCTCTAAAATATTAGCAGGGGAAAAGGTAATAAGACAAAAATAGAGATCCATTTTAAAAAAATACTTCCATACAGATGGAAAAAATAATCTATTTTTTTTTTATTCTCTCATGTTACAAAGCTGCAGATCTGACACAGCTCAGATTTATTTAAATTACTTTGCTTTACCAGTGTAAAATATGTGAGACATCTTTGGTATACTCAGAAGCTTTTTACTGGAGATGAATATGATACTCAGCTTTTGAAATTGTTTGCAATGTAGCAGTGTTCACTTCGTGGTTCCCAAGGCTGTGACCGAGTTTTCATTTACATTTTTACTGTAGTTTGGTGCAATTCAATTTGAACTCTAGACAAGATCTTTCATGTGGTGAAAAATCCAAAACTGACTCTGAAGAGAGCATACAAATCTGAATGACCCAACCTTTTTTTCTGTTTCCTGTATTTTCAGGCAAATAAGTTCACATGTAACATCCTTCTTTGCAGACCATGGTAAAATATGCATTTCGTTGGAAAACAGATTTGTGCGTGTCAGATGTGCCCCAAAGGTACGGAGCATGTACGAGTGGAGACGTCTGACTGAAAAATCTGTTCTAGTCTCAACAAAGCCACAGCAAATTCTGCTAGGCTATCTAAAAACTAGACTGTATGTGAAGGGACAATAACTGTGATATTTAAGCACTGAATATTCTCCTGCTTCCTGAGGGCTACACCTACACAATGGCATCACTAATCAATTATAGTACCTATTTGATATAATGCAGTAATGTCACTGAAAATCCAACATATTGTTTTCAGGGAACAACTATTCATTTATATCTACTGTGCTAAGAGGTTCCCTTTCCCTAGGTGGGAATTTTTCCATACGAGGAGGGGAGTTGTTTATGAAATAGAAGGGAGTTTGGCAAAATCAGAGCTGATGGGACAAAGAGAATGTCAGGACATATAGAGAACACCTTGTATATTATCTCACCTTTTATCTTCATGGTACTATTGGTGGTTTACAAAGCCCTCTCCTACAAATATCATTTTAGAAGCACAACAAGTATATTTTTCTGCTGTAGTAGCCATCAAGTCCTCAATAACTGGGAAAGGAGAGGTAATGTTTTCACTTGAGGTAAGAGGGTAATGCTCAGAGAGCAAACTGATGCTGGTTATCCAACCAAAAAAAGCTCAGAAGGGCAGCTCAGGGCTCCTAAAATTTTTACCTAGGGAACAAAAAGCTAACATTTCAAGTTTCTAGTTGCATCCCATTAGTGAGAGTTAGTTACGGCTGGGGCTGTCAGAAGGGCCTACAAAAGCACAACAATGAGAGGCTACATGCACCAATTCTTCTGAGTCCCACCCAGTTATACCAAAAATGCGCAGTCACACACAGTCTTTTCTCATCATCTAGATCCATGCACTGATGCTCTCAAATTCTATTAGTATTATTGTATGATTTCCCCACACATTACATGCCTCACTCAAGAAAAAGGTAAGAAGTGGGGGTCTACAAATAAACAGTGTTTAACTCCAAAGAAAAGTCACCCAGTGTGGTTGTTCAGGGATCTCAGCTAATATAAATGTTTATTCAGACTGACAAAAAAGTCAGAGCACACACACACACACATATATATACAGTGGTATTTATACACATGCAAACACAACAAACAGTTGTCAAACAGTTGTCAAAGTGCCTAGCCTAATGTATTCACAGATCTAGTTACTTAACCCTGGTAAACTGACGTATTTCAGGACACAAATGACTCAACACAAAAGTTCAGAAATCCAGAAAGTTCTGCTTGTACAGGTGGGAAATCATGGGATGATCTTCCCAGTTGTGGCAACAAAGTTACAAGAATTACCCACAGACATGTTGAAAAGTCAATTTTAAGATAAGCAAACTAATAAGCATACTTTAAAATTACACTGTTTTAGCACTAGTGATGCATTTGGGCTCGCTGTTTAAGCCTTGTTTCTCTGGTTAAAGATGCATCTTTGTAATCTTGTTGAAATAAAACACCTCACTGCATTTATGTGCCTAAATGGCAGCAGAATTTCATAGCTGGAAATGTAATGCTAACACTTGCGCCCTCAGAAAATCATGGCTACAATAATTTAAATTTCTACTATTTATAGCTACATATGTTCTAAATAAGTTCTTCGAACCAGCCAGAAATAGAAGTCATTAGACCAATAGAGCATTTTGTAAGGCAATGCCACTCAGAGAAGTTTCAATCCAGAAAAACATGCTAGAGTATAACACATATTTACATTCTTTCAAAATGCTACAGAAATCTGAAACAATGCAAAAGAGATATCACTAGCTGCAACTCTTGCAGTCTCCCCAGAAAGTGTGCAATACACACACAGAGTCCTGCACACGTGTCCTAGCCAAGCAAAATAACTGCTCCCCCCATGGTACTCACCAAACCAGCCCCTTCTGCTGTGAAATCCTGCCTTCCATCGTGCTCAGCTCAGATGGCCTCAATTCCACATCTTCTCAGATGTTTTTAGGAAAATACCTGCCCAGGTGATGCAGATCACCACACCTCCAATCAAGGTCAGCAATACTGCCTGCCATCACAGGCTTGTTTCTCTAACTGTAAGTTTCTAAATTTTGATTTGTAACTGAAGGTATCCATTTATGATCACAAAATTTCAGCTGCCTCTGAGTCAAACAAGTAAACCAAAGTTGCACTGTCCTATAATGTACTCAAGATATTCGGCATCTGTGATTTTTGAAAACTCATCTATGGACTGACATAAACAGTTTATCCTGAAACCTGATGTTCCCAAAAGGCTTATAATACTAATGAGAAGCTGTTAATGTTTAATTTTGATTGTAAAACACAGGTGAACAAGTGCACTTTAAAGCATAAAATGAACTCTTAGAGGTAAATTATTTTTATTTATTATCATAAGGCTTACCGGACTTTAAAGATTTCATCTCCATATGAGTGGATATCTTTGTCACTCTCCCTAAAGAGCTGGTAACATTTAGCCAGGCTCTAGGAGTAACCTTTAAGACGCTGTTTATAAGAGTGCCATGAGGGATACTTGAGATACACAGGCTGAAAACTTTTCCTTGCTAATGGGGGAGGAAGGAAAGGGAGAGGGAGAACAGAGCATCCAAAAAGTGCTGTTCTTCATTTGTACTGTATTACATGCAAAAGACTTGTTAATCTAAACCAAGACATAATGTAGCTAAACATTTTAATTATGTCTCTTAGGAATGTCAATTCAGGCTCTCAGAACACAATATTAAAAAAAAAAAAAATCACCTTTAGAAGCAGGAATAATCATTAGCTCGATGAAGTTAGATAGACAAAATAAAGATTTTCTCCAAAGAATTTACAGCCTAGAAAGAAACATGGGAGATTATACAGAAGAAATATCTGTATCTGCAAATCAGATGTGCACAAGGAGGAAAGATCCATCAATCAACATTTATACAACTGTAACTGTGCGTGTTGGCGCATTTTAGTGGCAGAACCATTTTACCTAACTTCACATGAGAAAAGTCTGTCCCTACAAATGCAATTTTAAAGGCTAACTGCCACCTAGAAACTGTATGTTTCCCAAATGAAGAAGTTTGGTTCCTGATGAGGAGCTATTAATAAAAGCTATTAACTTCTCCCTCAGGAGTGGTGGCAGATGTGACACTATCATGTCACAATTTACATGGTCAGCATGCCTTACTGTGGGGGTACATAGCTCTTTTCTGGAAGATACTGCTACTGAGGAGGAAGGCAGTTTTCACTAAGGATACTTTCCAGCCTGGAACGAGGCATCTTTCCCAGACGCAGCTTTGGGAGGTTTCCCTGCATGCATTCCGCGGAAAGTTATTCTCCAAGCACAAGAAAGATAACGCTCATAGATGTGCTGCAAGGTCTCGGCAGCCAATGGGGGAAACGATGATAAAGATCAGAAAAGAGCAAGGGCCTGGCCTTTGCCTTTGCTGTGAGGCCAGTGCTGGACATACAGCACCATAAGGATCTATGAGTTTCAGCGTCCTCACATCTGAAATAAACCTTTTGGATCCTTTCCACTGCTTACCATTCTTTGCAGGAATATCTGCATGTATTCAGCTTTACACCTACTTTTGAATAGGCTACTTTAAAGGGAAAAAATAATTAAGCCTTTAGCTCTCACCAGCCCACAGAAAAAAACTGCAAGTGCTTGGATGTCATTAAGTGCCTGATGATGATTAGGCTATTTACTAGATCCTGAGGTTTCAACAACAAGGCACTTCCTCTCACCAGATGTGACATTATAATGGAAAACTAAAAAAAAAAAGAAAAAAAAAAAAAAAAAAGCCAATGCCAATAACATTCTGAAAGTCCTGTTTAACAAAAAACAGTACAGGTTCTAAGATACAATCATGCAGCAAGCCTCTGAATAATTTGATCACAAGGACAATAAAAATCATGAGTTACAATTGATGGACCAAACTCTGTCGCATGCCAAAATTTCTTTATAAAGTCTGCCTTAGGATGTCTGTATTTGGTGCTGATATGTTGCATTTAACATGTCAAAATAAAATCTGGATAATTTTGGATAAGCCAATTCACTCTTTACCTTTGCTGTCAATGCCAGCAGATCATTCATACAGGTAAATTTGCCCTCTAAAAGTCTGTAACAGTTTTACTGACACTGAGAACTGCAGAAAGAATATTCAAATATTCAAACCATCCACAAGTTCCAAAAACCACAGATGCTTTTCATACTCCAAAACTGCACCAAAGTTCACGTATCTGGACGAGAGGCAGAAAACAGATGAACAAGTTGAATACATTGGGAATGAGGCAGATACAGTGAACAGTAGCAGAACTGCTACAGACATGTGAGTTGTTCTCTGTCACTTTGGTGGTACTTATGAAATGTCCAAAGTCTACAAATGTTGTTTGAGAGGTAGGGCTAGAGAAGTACAAAGTATCTGAGCAATCATCATGTCTTGGACCTGAGCATCCATTGTAGTTAGTGTAAATGCGCTTACAGGCTCCCCTGGACTCTTCCAAAAATCTCAATCTAAGTCTTTCCAGGAATAAGGATATAAATGAGGGATCTACTTCAAAATAACCCACTGCCTTCTGTCAGTCTCGATGCCTTCCATGTAGTGCAGTTTTTCTGCACTTGGTGTCGCCTGCTTCAGACTAAGAAGAATGACATCACACTCGTGTCATTTATGTGTTCTCTGTGATTGTCACTCTGGATAGATCATCCAATGCCCTTTCCTTGACTTCTGGCAGAAGAGCATAGAAGATTTTAGGATAGGAAATATTTTCTAAAAGATCTTTACAAATACATGTGGAGGAGATCAGACATGTAATCAGTAGAAGTTCTGCCTTACGGTGGTACCTGGACATACATTTATTTGTATGCTGCTGTTGTCAAATGTCATCTGGCCTACAGATACTACAGTATTTCTAGTACAAAGGAGTTATTGTCATAATCACTGTCCCTATTTAAACATTGATGTGTGATACTAACGTTTCATAGATTACTCCTGAACATAGTTATCCACACCATTTTATAAAGCTCTCAAATATTTTCTAATGAACTCCAGATTTGCTCTTTCCAAGACACAGCCAGGTGTTATAAGAACTGATGCTTTTGGAAGACCTTCATCAAGTAAGCACTCAAGAGAAAAAGAAAAACATGCAGTGAAATGTTAGTAGTGCAAGTGTTATTTCCTACTTGGAGTTACAGAAGTAATTTTACACTTGCCCCTTTCTTTGGCACTAAGTAACAAGCCAGGTCAGTCTGAGCATTCCTATTTAGTATCAATGGGCAGCAATTGTCCAAAAAGGTAGACTAGCAAGTAAAAAGGAGCACGCAATTATAATTACAGACAAGCAAAGTAGAATCTGGGCACGGGCTATGGCAACAGTCCTGTGCAGAGAAGTCGTTATTCAATGTCACAGTATTTTTTAAAGGGAACAACTGAGGAAACATCACAGGTAATTTGAGTACACAGAAAAGAACAGAATATGAAGAAGGTGGCTGCATACTATCCATGAAAAGACCAAACTTTTGAAAACAGTGACAATGTCTACACCTTTTCATTGTATTGGAATCTGAAAGTCTCACTGTCATCCAGACTACTTCACAAAACCAGTTTCATGCATGTGGGCTGTTTATGTGCAACTTCGTCATGTTGTTCCTTTTGTAAAACATGCTTACATGCTGATTTGGTTTGTATGACCCAGAGCGACTGACTTGACAGCACTGGCTGCTGCTGTAGCCAGAATGGGAAGGGAGCTGACACACACAGTGCCTTTGTTTTTGCAACGGAGCATGTTAGTTTGTTTGATATTCCTTAGTGATGTAGGTAAGATATACAGCATATATGTCACCTGGCATCAAGACTCCGGCATGTCCTCCACTACACAGAGACAACTTTTGTACATTGTACAAATCCAAACCCACCCCCTCATGCAGGGAGTTTGTGTTATACCAAGGTGAATCATAACTGGTCTTCTCTGCAAAATATAATTTTTTAGGCTGCTTCAGCATGAAAGATACAGTCGTAATCCCCTAGTTTTTTTCCTTATAATATGAAATTATTCTTAGTCCTTTCTGGTTAGGATTGCAGATAGCTCAGCTCTAAGAATCCCTCCTTCTTCCTGTGGCCTATTTGCTGGATGATGTCCCAATAAGTATTTCAAAATGCACACTCTACATACCAGTAGGCTGTCTTGAGTTACATCAGCCACCGCCATTCCAAGACACAGCAAAGAACAACTTGGTGACATGGAAAACAGCAGTTTTAGAAGGCTACAGCAGAGCTGCAAGCAAAGCATTACTGTCCTTGTCCACCAGCTCTAACACCATTTCTCCCTCCCTGTGATTAACACACTCTTTCTTCACTGAGTTTTCTGGATGACCTTCACCGAGAACACCCAGAAAAACAACGTAGACCTCAGCACCACATCCCAGCAGCAGAAATCCTACCCTAAGCCAGATTAGGACATGGAAGTAGGCTGAGGACTCCAACCAGTATTTGGAAGGTATTCAGTTTCCTACCACACACCTTGTAAAGCAGCACTGTATCAATCATTTTGTGTACCCCTTGCACAGAGAATCTGTCAAGGCTTCACCTTATGCACAGTTTGCTCTGCAATAATATCTAATCAGTTTGCAAGTCACATTTACCAAAAAAAAAAAAAAAAAGGAAAAAGAGAGAGAGAGAAAGGCAGTCCCATGTTTTCAGCCTCCACAGGGAGTAAAAATTGTTTGAGTGCCAAAAAGAAAGCTGACAAAATTATTTAGGAAATTAAGAGTTCTGAATATGTTTCTCAAACTGCTTTTAACATCTTCAATGTTTGAGAAAGTCAATATAGGCTAGACAGACAGAAAACAAAAAAGCAAGCACTAGCCTGGAGAATATAATAGAAAATAAGTGGTCAAAAAAACAGCAGGGGGGAAAACAAAAGATGTTTTCATGAAGGAACGCCGCTCACTTGGGAACAACGAGAGAGAAGCCAGAGACAACATACTGGGACAGGACACAGAACAGGGTAAGAGAGGAAGCAAAGCGTAATTATGTGGAAAGCCTTATGAAAGGAAAAGTTGCCATGACTGGGGACTCAATCAAAAGGCTGCATGTCCATACAACAGAATTGCTTGGTTTGAACAGTGCTTTGCACGCAAAATAAAATATACTACATATAAAACAGCCCGAGGAGGGGAACAGTGAAATGGATCTTATTTGAAACTGGAAAGAGCCCACTGTATGAGAGATGTACTCTAGACAAGAGCAGGAGATTAATAATGAGTAGGTATATTATTATAGGAAACATGTGATGCAGATCAGTTACTTAGCAATTCAGAAAGACACACAGCTTTTTTATTTAAGGTAGGCAACTGGCATGTGCTGTTCCATTCCATAAGGTGTTGCACACCATCAGTCTGAAATTTAGCATACAAGATAGCACCACAGAGGGTAATGAAAACCAAATATACTAACTCCTATGCCCCAGTCTATTTGACTTAATGTACTGAATATGAAGGCATTCCTATTACTCCCTGTTTAATGCTTTCAGAGAATATCACAATGAAGTTGTATATTTTAAGTTAGACTCTCAGCCGGCATAAATAGCTGCAGCCTCCCTGAAACCTGTAATTTTCAAGTATTCCCCCTTCCTCCCACCTCCTTTGGAAGAAGTCAGCTGAATTGCAGTTTGAATGTTGAACACCTCATCCAAAATGTCCTGATCAACTTGGCCTAGAGATATGCTTTCTTTTTCATTTAGCATGTTAAGTATTTTATTTTACAGACAATTTCCTTCATCTGTAGCTGACTCTGAACCTGGTCAGCCTTCTATATTAAAAATCTTTTAACTCCCCTGCACACACTCTCTATAATGACTGAATGTTATAAAACAGTGCCTGCTTTGAGAGTGACAAAGCAAACAGAACTGACTCACCCGCCCACTGATTTTCCTATTCAGTATGATTAACCGTTTGAGTCAAAACTTCTTATCTTTTCAAAGGCTTGCAGACACAAGGGTTATCACCAAAACACTCTAGAAATTATTGTGTATTTATTATTGGCCGTTAAACCTAAATCCACCACACTTCTACCCCCCACACACACACACGCCTGCTATCATTCTTGCTGGGCTGAAGCTACAGTACGCCTTTGCACTATGGCAACTACATTGTGACATTGTTATCAGGCAAGAGCGACACACAAAGGCATAGTGGCTTTAAAGCTTCAACAAAGTATCAGCAAAGAAGAACTACAAAATCATTTTTCCCATAAGCAGCTGACAGTAGCTTCTGTAAAACTAATGACATTGTTGTGTCTCTCCAGTCAGTTAATTTTGGGCAGATTTGAACTGTATTTTTTTTTCTCAGTACAGTAGTTCATTGCCCCAGTTAGAAACAAAAATGAGTTACAGAAATGGGATGGATGAATCTTTTTACAGAAAGCTTCTAAGTTGGTTTGTAGATGCATTGTGAATACTAAGGACCTTAAAAAAATTAAGGGGAAAAAATAAATAGAATAATTCTACATGAAAAACAGCAATTCTTTATCAGGCAATTAGCTCAGTAATATGCTGCCATTTCTCACTTTGGGAAATTTCCATGAATATTTGTAATATAATTATGATAAAGGTTAAAGGCACACTACAGTACTCAAGTGCTAACAGTCCACAAACAATTTGTCTTCTCATGACAGACAGGAGAGGTTCTAATTACCCTGAACATTTCAAGGAAAGATTGAATGTTTGCCAGACAATTCTCCATTGATTGCTTTTAAAGCATAGTACTGGACTGCTGAAGGGAAAATACAGATTCTTGGCTCCAGGTAATTAACTTGCATGCTGTTCTCTTCTTAAACCCTAATGAAGCTCCCTTGAAGTCTTCATTACCAAAGGGTACTTGTTAATAAAAAAGCAGAGAGCCAGACAAAGTTCCTATTTCCCTCTCCTTCTCCATAAATTTCTGTCTATTATACATTTCTCAGGACTCAGTAATGTCTTTGAAGTGAGTAATGATGGCCTGAAAAGTGCAAAAGGTGAGGGATACCTAATGAGAGGGCAAAGTAGAAATGTGAAAAAAGCTGTGACCTGAAGAGAGACTTAAAAGAGAGAATCCGGATGTTAGACAGAGGAAAGAGTTGAAGGAAAGGCAAGGCAGAGATATATTGATATTTGGTGAAATGGCATTACCATGAAGTTAAACTGATGAAGGTAAAAAGCAAAACTTTAGGAAATGCAGCAACTCAGCAGCTTCTTCTCATGGAGATAAATTTCTCAGAGGTAGTAAATAAACCAAGTCTAGATTTCATAAGGTAAGGAATAAAATTGCCTACTGACACTGGTGGCAGTGCTTTCTTCCAGGAGACATCTGCTCAGATATTTAAAGTGCTTAGTGTATCTGGCAGGGCTCTATACAACAGACTCCAGTCCAAGGACAGAGAATCCCTTTGTTCCAGCCACAAATAAATAGTGTTGAACGAGATGAGATATATTGGCTACCTAAGGGAATGTAATCTCTTCTGTTGGCTCTACTGAAGATAAAGTCTTTGGTTTGCACTGGCTGGGTGGTGATATTTCAATGTATCCTAGTGCTATCCAACAAAGCAACAGAGTGCTTCAATACAAGCTTCCTGTGAAGTCACCGAAAAGCGTAGTTTGGATTACTCTTAATTCCCAAGACAAAAATACAAGAATTTGCATTAAAAAAAATTGTCCACAGTATTACAGTAGGAGACTTCATTGACCAATGCCTGAGTGCTGGAGAGAAGTCAAGACGTACAGTCCATTTCCTCTTTCACTGTCCAGTTGCCTGAATCCAAGCCATGAGCCACTATGAGAAAGGAATAAATAGGAGGGTTTTTTGTGATCTTTTTTTTCATGTCAATATGACTTTTCAATATATTAATTGATATCCTTCCCTGTGTCTAAAACCTACATTAAAAACAGGAGCTAATTTCTGTCCCTTCCTCATGCATTGGCAAGAGAATTTGGCGTATGAAGTGCCTCAGCACCATTCATTAGATAGTCTATCCCCATGCAGGAGACTTCCCTGGAGGTTTTGAGTTTGTAGAGTGCATTTCTGCTGGCTTCACATAGAAGTCATGGCCCCCTCACAATTTCCACCCTATGACCCCATTGCAGTTTTGGAGGAGCAGTTACCACATTATAATCAGACCATATAAATTGTAAATGGCACATACAAAAGCACATCCTAGCAATTTACAGAAGGATTCAGACAGTAATACTCACTAGTCACTCTTCACAATTATTGAAATGACCTTTTTGGGACATTAAGCACCTGAAGAGATGAGAATGGTTCCAAGTCGATGAATAATTTTCATTTCCCAAAACCAGAATATTTGTTGCTAAAAGTATTTGAGGGGTTTTAGGTTTAAAAAAGAAAAAAAAAATGCACAACTCCCCCCTGTACTTCTGATGATCTGAAAATGGCTCTTACTCAAGCTATTTATTCAGTTTTTGGAAGCACATCTGAATTTTACAAAGTGTCTTACATTTCCTGAAGTTCCACATACTATTATGATATAGTGAAGAATGTTATTAGTGATTTCCTTTGAAAGGCTTATGTCTATGGTTTCTATAGCTTGCTGTACTAGTTAAGTCTCTCTTAAGCTGGGATTTATCTTTCTAATTTCAGGATTACTTTTTTTCAGTTGAACCTGTACCTGTTTTTAATCAGTTGCTGCAAGAGATGTTCTTTTACAAGAAAGGGTATTTTGGAGCAGGTAGGGACTAGTATAATAACTTGCTTTTAAAAGCACCTATGAAAAATACAGTCAGAATGTTCCATTAAACAGCACAGAAGTCCAAGCTCCATACGACATAATTTAGTTGAAATGTGATAACAGAAGTGCAAGTAAATCCAAATAATTAACTGTAGCATACACATCAAAAACATTTACACAAAGGTGTCAAACATAAGCAAATACCCTATCAATACAGGCAAGGAGTTTGCATTTAGATTTTTCAGTTCAGGGGTATTTGTAACAGCTCATATATATTATGAATTACCATAGACCTAGTCTTTGCATCCAAAGCTCATTATTACTCTGCACCACTTAATTTGACAGAGGAAATTGAGTTCCATTTAGAACTGCCTAACCACCAGTGATAAGCCAAAGTGTCCATTCCAGATCTTTGACATTACAGATATCAGAGAAGAAACTGATCTTCTGATTGTAGCCTAAGGAGCAAAATGTTCTGTAGTTCCCTGTTAAGCTGAACAGGAACAAGTCACTGATTCAGGAACAAACAAATCAGTTTGGATCAGCCTGAAACTACATTTTTCAGTTTTCACTTGGAGACAAGTACTATTTTACTTTTTTATTCACTTATCACTAGCTCCAAGATAATGCCACATAGTAATTTCATAATAATGTTGATCACTTATGCCACAGGACAACACAGCTGCTTCTATATTCAATCAGTCTCTTTCTCCTCAATCTTTTACAACAGGCACACAAGACCATGCTACTTAGACACTTTCATTAGACAGCTAATGAAAAATTCTCTCTAGCAGGAGAGGCCTTTGCATTCCTACACTTGAAGTCCCAAGTCTCAATACCCTTCCTCACATTGCGGTCTAAATGCAGGCTGTTATGACCTTAGGAGATTCAGGTGTGAAAATTAACTAGTTTCTCATGCATCCTGGTGGGGCACATCAACAAGATTATGCAAGCTGATAGGAGACATGTTACCCTCATAATCACACTTCCCAGTGGATGCGTCTATGCCAAAACTCATTGCAGCAGGGACAGCGCCAAGAAAGTGTTCAGTCCTAGGAAATGTTTTTGTCATGCCGTTTGTACATGGTTTGTGCCTTTCCTCGGGAGTGTACTTTCATGAGCTAAGTATATTTTAGGCTCAGGAATAATGGGAATGGTTGTCAATTTTCTATTCCATTTTCTTCTATTAAGGTCTTATGTCCACACCACCACTGAAGCAACTGTTTTCTCATAGTTCATGAAGAGATGTGATTGGCATTTGTCATGAGTTCATGCCCTCGTCCCCTTTCCAGGGGTAGGAGTATGTGCAGTAGAGTTTTGTATTCTTTTGCCCTTTTTTTTATTTTATTAGACATATGCATAGACTGGCATATGTTGTGTTAGTAAAATCAAGGTAAAACATGCACTTTTTACTTAGCATGGAAGGTGCTTTAATCTGTATTGGGCCTAGGTTTTGTGGGAGTTCAATCCACAGCCTTAAACCATGTTCAAGAAAGACTTTATGCTAGTTCATATCCTGCTGGAGTGACTGGTCACAGTAGTCACCTATAGGTCTACCATCAAATCCTTTATTTTCTTGTAGTAAAGGGATATATGACCTCTGGTTTATTGTACCATAGGAAAATATGGAGGGGAAACTGGCAGGAGAGAGCTGGAATGTGAAAGGACCATGATCTTTCTCCTAACTTCAGCATTTGGCTACACTCAGCAAAATCAAACTGGTCATACTCTCCGAAATAGATCTTTATTTTTTAAGGCATTGTTGCAGGCCTTGATCCTTACATACTTCATTACAAAACAAGGACAAAATCCAGCCTTTTCCTAAGGGTTTATTATCAACACAAAAAACACGATGAGATTTAAAAACAAAGGCAAATGATGCTGACCCATTTTTAGATGTTAAAACAAAGCACCAGCACCCTCTATCAGGATATTTCAGACACTGGCAACAGAACAGTGATTTATTCTGAATAGAAAATATGCCTTCAGTAGATATTTAGTATGTACTGCAATCTTCGTAAGTCTGCTGTAATTAAAAGTTCTATTTCTGTTTTAAAATTGACATGAACTACTACCATCCAGAGCTCTGCTCTGCACAGATATTTTTCAGAGCTGTAGAGCAAATTGTTATGCAGTATCACTCAGATAAAGGCCTGCAATAAGGGAAGTGATAATGAAGACAGCAGCTGTTACTAAATTACAAAAACAAGACAGATTTGTTGGCAAACACAAACAATCTGGGAAAGTTTTTTGCAAGTTCAACACTTCTGCAAACAGTCCCCTTTTGGGTTCCCTCAATGGTGTGTGATGACGCTGGAAAAATTGCTTCACCAGAGACTTAAGGCCTTTCTAACACAACCTGCTGCTCCTCAAACTGATCTCCTTCACAGGGGAGGTAAATAACATGCATCTTGACCCCTTGCAAACACATGCAACCCCTTTTTTAGTGGAAAGGAGTAGAGCATGCAGAAGAGGTTCAGAAAGAAAACCTAGATGTTCAAAGCATGCCCTTTCCTAATAGGCGCTGCACAATCTGCAACAGAATGCATTTCCCTATTGTGCCTCACCAAAATCCTCAGCCACTAGAGAGGCAAACCTTCTTCAGTCCAGTGTTTCATCAGTTCCTTGCATCTAAACAATTGAATAACATCAGCTTCCAGTCAGTACAAAACCATGCCAGGTTTCAAGAGGAAATCTCAAGGACAAATATTTCATAGCCATTCCTCCAACTTGTGGCAACTGCTCTAATGTCACTGGCTTCTTTAGTGCATTGGCAATTTAGACAACTGGCATTGTTGTCAGATACATGATTTGTCCAGCACCCTCTGGTTATGTGTGCTTTATCTTTGACAATGACTTTACATAGTGGGAGAATTTCCATCTGAAAATTATCAACTCATGTTTTTCCCAATGCACTAAAAAAAAGGGCATAGTGTAGCACAACTACTTATCCAGGAGGATTACCAATCACTTCAGGCTTCTCATGTGTGTGCAGATGTACAACATGGATTTTGAAAACCATTTTATTTGCTTCTTTTTCCCCTCTCAAGTCTCCCTAGTGGGTGGCCAAGCACATCCTTCTCTCCTGAAAGGAATCTCAAGAGCCGCATATTTTACTTTTACTGTTATCATCGTTAAATCGGCATTTCTCAAAACTTTGCTTGATGTCATGCAGGTTCAAAAAACCTTGCTGAAAAAATTCCAGTCGCATTTTCAGTGAAGCACTGGGGCAAGGTTACCAAGACTATTGAAAAGGAGAGTGCTGCTGTATGCTTGAGTAAAGAGGCCAGGGAAAACTCACCCCAAAAGATTTTATTACTGTTGCACCTCATCTCAGTTAAGACTCAGTAAAAAAGCAACATAAAGGAGATATAGAAAACTGTCATGCATTTTTTCAAATATGCAGGTTGATATAGGATGCAAAATCCATGAAAGATCCAGTGATCTGCACTGAAACATGCAAACTGGACTTTTGTACCACACTTAAATAAAGCCATACTTCTTTGAAGTTTCTAGCCCAAAAGAGAGGGCAAAATTTGCATGACTACCTAGAAGATCAAGTTTTTAATTAAGGAAAGTGATCAATCTCTTTGGAGAAGAATTGAACAATGTATTTTGGAAGAAAAGTTTTAATCTGTTTTCAATTCTGAAGTTATTTCATAGGAGAGGTTTCTGTAACAGGTATCATAATTGCCTATGAGTGTTCATTGACTTCCTGCAGTATTTTTGAGGGCTTTGAGATGCAAAATAGTACTACAAGGAAACAATTTGCTTTACCTCAGTTGCTTTGTGATAACTTCCCAAATGCATGCTACCACCCCATTGTCTCATGTCAAAGGGAGCTTAGCCCTTTTGCATTAAGGGGGCTCAAAGCTTCCGTGGCACACTAAACAACACAAACACAGGTTCTGCAAAACATGATTGCACTTTTCTCTCAAAATCTCTATCCTCTGCGACTATTTGCCAAAGAAACTTAGTCTCCTACTTCGTACACTGAAGCTCAAAAGTTATGAAAGTATATAGTGCTGTAGTAATGGCACTAGTATGAGAGACAACTGCCTAAGAATAGATTAATTGGTAAGACTTACTGGACTCTTCTGTAAAAAATGATGAGGGGGAAAAAAAAAAAAAAAGAAAAGGATAAACCAGGACAGGCCACAGATTCAAATGACAGTCACATCGATGAAGAAGATACATGCAGTATTAGGTTTCTTCACAGAGATTACCACGAGCAGATACTCAAAGGTAGAAAGAGACTTTGCATGTTACAGTGTACAGCATAGTTACCCTCCTCCATCATAACCAAAAAAGAGACTGTTACTGAGGAAGTTGTTCTGTTCTATGTCAGATTTTATATCAAGTGACACTTCTTGGACGAGAAAGTTGTTTTTCAGAAAAAAAATACTTTAGAAAAATGGTATTGTAAACAAAAGAGAGAAGTGCAGAGTAGGTAAGGACAGAAAATGCGTCTAAACACAGCAGGTATAAAAATGTAGAAAATTTAAAAAAAAACTTTCTCAGCTTTTCTCAAGTTGGTAATAAGACTACATTGACCAGGGTGTAATGGATCACTCAACACTGACATGATGTTTAATTTTTTCAACTATTAGATTAAATCATTTTTTTAATATGCAATTTTAAAACTATCATACTCAATAAACAGATGGTTATCTGGGGTTTGGCAAGATGGAAATTATCTCTGCCTCTGCTAAAACTTTTGATATAGAACACATGCTTAGTCATTTTTTTCCATGTCAACTTCATTTAGTAGTTGCTTCCTATCCAAAACAAAGCCAGTCAAGTCAAAATTAGTACTGCATACATTGCAAGCTTTTCTACCAGATCCATTTTAATCAATAGAGAGTCCACACCATCTAAGCACAGTCTGGATCCAAACAGCTCCAATGGAAGGATTGTTTCTGCAGGGTATAGAACACAAACTTGCCCAGCTCCATACTTGCCTGATGGACTCCTTTTAATTTTTTGGTGAAGGTAAGTTTTTTACTGATAATCACAGAAGACAACTGGCTGCCATCACCAACATTCTTTCAGTTCTAACAAAACTGAGAAGACCTATTCAGACTCATTAGAAGAGTAGTGGAGAAGGGGACTAGGATCTGATCCTCCAAACAGGGGCAATGTACAGAGATCAGATTAAGTGAATGCATGTTTTTCTAAATGTCTTACCCGGGTAAAGCACAAAGAAGTTAAGCAGCTGAAGCAACAGTCTGAAGAGTAAAGAAGAAAAATTCTTCTACAGGCACTGTGTAAATTGCAGGTTCCTCCATGAACATGTTGCAATTCAGTTTCCCCAAAAGCAACATGAAGAATGATGAGATATTCAGTACTGGCTTCACAGGGGAGATATACACATTTGGATATCAGGGTCCCTGAAACTGTAATCAAATCTGACTCTCATGATCATGCAACACTTAGGTGCTATCAATGGAACTTTTGATGAAGATCTTCACAAATAAATTCTATAGCTGCAATGAATACATGTAAAATTAGTGAAAGCATTGTAAGTGCTTAGTTTCTGGGGTGACAAGTGCAAATGATTACTGCTACAGAATATCCATCCTGAGAGAACAGAGTGACATTTCTGGAGCTGTTCTGGAAGCTGAGGTGAATAATAGACATTTCATAATTTACCACAAAACATCCATCTATCTTTAAAAAACAGCAACAAGGAAATGCAATGGGAAAAAAAAAAAAAAAAAAAAAAAAGGAGAAACAAGAGAAGTACACCATATTTACCTGTGAACTGTAGAAAAACTGTTGGAAACCAAAATAGTCCCAACCAAATCAGTCAGCAACTGGAGGTGGCAACTGAACAGCATGATTTGATAAAGTAACCAGCACTGGTAATAGGGTAGTAGGCATTTTAGTAGCATTTTAAAAAAGAATTTAAGACAATTATACAAATATTGTCCAGACAAGTATAGCTGCATCTATTGCATATTGAATTTCACTCAGCCCTTCATTCAGTCCTTCACTCAGTCCTTCAGGGAATTGCAAGGTGGTTTGTTGCTAGTTGTAACCTTAGCAAAACCCCTCAGAGAGTCTGACTGATGGTGACTTGCCTTTGAGGAAGGCACGATCTCCTGCCTCTGAGCTTCCCCTGAGCTGGAGTACCCCGGCAGGTACATAAGCAAGAGCTCGTGTTTTGTGAGATTGCTGCTTCTCCCCTTCAGCTTCCAACACAAAAGAAACTGAAGCAACACAAAGGCTTCACCTCCCCAGGCACGGTTCTCCTCAAAGGGAGCAAGGTGACTCCCTGGCTGAGGGCAGAGAGTCTGTCTCTCGCCGAGGTATCAAGGTTTTTGACAGGAAACAGCTCTTTTCTAGCACTGGGTAGAATTAAACTCCACAAGCCCCAAGCTTGAGAGGTTTCTGACCAGCTAAAATCTTGTTTAGTCATTTTCGTGAGAAGCAGTGTTTCCTGGCTGTAGCTGAACTATCCTCCCGAAACACTTTCCCCCTCACTGCAAGTACTGAGATCAGCTGTGCCAGCTGCCCATCCGCCTGCTCACAAGAGAGGATTTCAAAGCCCTGTGGGAGCCTTCGGCAGGGGCAGGGGTTTATTTTGTTACCTCAGCGAGCTCCTGAAGGCCTGTGAGAACCGTAGTCTGGAGGGAGCAAGTGAGACACATTTCTCTCCCTCACTTCATCTTCATGAATAGCTGGGCTCTGTTCAGCCAGAGAACAGTGTTATTTTAGGCATTTCTAGCTGAAACAGAGCAATGGAGATGCTGCCAGGGGGTCACGTGGGATCACTGCCACCCCACCGCTGCCCAGGCAGGAGTGAGGCCATGCTCCCCACCAGCGTGGGGACATGGGGACGTGAGGCAGCGCACACTCCACTGCCCCGTTCTGCTGGAGGGAGCAGTTCATGGCTTCAGCCTGGCAGCTGTCTGCCATCCCCCAAGGGGCACTCTGTGCTGTCCAGTCCCACCTGCCTCCCAGAGACTGCTGTCCTGGTCAGGTCTGTTCAGCCCTCCTGCTCTTCAGGGCACTGCTTCCACCCTCCCAGCTGCCCCATAAAGCAACAGGATCCACCGAAAATGAAACTGTGAGCAGCTCTCACCAGGTGAAAGCCCTGGCCTGGCCTGTGCAGACAAATTTATAACCCCTCAGGGTTACCTTTGGACCCATTCTGCGGGTGCTTAAACAGGGACATCAGCCCTCACTGCCGGGTGTGCCCCAGCCCTGCGACTTGCCTGGCTTCTGCTGGGTCCTACAGGCAGCTCTGCTCCCAGTCTTTGCACTCAGACTCTGCTTCAAAGGCCACTCTGGTGTGCAAAGCATGGGGGTTATTTCCAGTAAATAAGAAGTGTGCATCAGTTCTTGCTACAGTGCCCTCGTGTGTTTCCATCAAGAGCTGACTCGCTAACAGTTTCCCTTGTGTAGCTTCTCTGGTTTTTGATGGCCGTGAGCATGTCAGACTCCTGTTCCAACTCCTCAAACGCAGACACACACACACACACACGCTGCTCCCAGCATCAACCCTTTTGGAAACAAGTCTGGATCCTATGCATCACGGCAATGACCGGACCAGTCTCCGTAAGCTGCAGACTGAATTTTGCCCCATGAGCTGTCAACACAGCTGCCATCCTCTGGGACAAGGCAGATGACAGTGCTGCAGTGGCAGCGGAGCAGGGAGCCAAGTGTTGCCAGCTGCAGGGAGGCTACAGCCACAGCCCCAGAGGAGACTTGGTGCTTGTCGACTCTGCCTTCAGAAAACCCTGCAAAACCTCCTTCTGTCATACTGCTTTCTCAGCGTAACAAAGATGACATTTACCCTGTGGTATCCCAATGGTATTAACGACAGCAAAAAACCACTCACTGAAGTAAACAAATGCCCAGAAAAAATAAACAGATCTCCCAAAGTACTGTAAAAGAGACTCCAACACTGCTATAGTCCAAGACCAGGATTTTAAACCTTTACAAAGTCCACCGGGTTTATGAAGTCCAGTTGGTGCTTTTTACCATATCTTAGATTCTATATAAAATTTATTCATATAATGCCATAACAATTTCCATGGAGTCTGAAAGACACACTGCTTTAAATGTTATGGACTCAGAGAGCAAACAACGCTACTACCAGGTAGCAGAGTTTATTCTCACTATATGAAAAGTGTTCATGTAACTACTCTGAAAACCAGCGAGGTTACTTTTCCCTCGTCTAGCACCAGGCACACTGTCAGTGTGAGGCTAAGTCCCAAGGCTTTTCATTGAATATTTATTCTGTAGGAGTGTCTGACAATCATGGGTGAATGCTGGCTCCTGTAGTTATGAACATAATACAGTGATAGGATTCTTGCTCTAGGAAAAGGGGCAGGAAGTTGGTATTCCTCTCCAAGCTAATTTTAAGACACCATTTTCCATCTGGGATAATTTTCATCAGTCTGTCTTTTCCCTCCATTTTCCCATTAGAAGGAACTGGGAAGAACAAGAAATTTGTTTAATTGTCTTCTGTGAGATCAGCTGAATTCTAATGCTGTTTGATTACAGCTAGTCGCAAAAATGTCAAGTGCATTTCCATTTAGAGTGCTTGCTTAAACAGCCGTGCAAATGGGGACCACCCGAAAATCAGCATACATCATGAGAGATTTGAGCTTCCTTATGGTGTATACTTGTTTCAATCCACTCTCTTGCTCTTTAAAATTATGTATTTTCACAGCACATCGTTTCCCTAAATGAGGATGATACATCACTGCTGCAGATTGACTCATGAGGCCCATTAATAAAGGCCAGGGTTTTTCAGCAGCTTTTCTCATTTGGAAGGTGTTATCTTACCATCTAAATTTGTAATGAATATGATGCTCTTAGCCTATGCCCAGCCCGCTGTTTCAGCTCCCGTTGTCAATTTGGTTGGAGGTTTTCATTGCACAGGCAGTGGCAACATGTTAGAGAATAAATAATGTATTGTTCCTTTCCCTA
Organism: Grallaria varia; assembly: GCA_013396735.1. NCBI lineage: Eukaryota > Metazoa > Chordata > Aves > Passeriformes > Formicariidae > Grallaria > Grallaria varia. The sequence continues at coordinate 1,195,171 of VWZG01007624.1, forward strand.
AGTAAGTAGCTATTCATTTTAAATGCAGCAAAAATGCTTAAAGTGAAATTGTTACCCTTGTCATATGGGATTCACCTCTTATAAAATATCTCTGCCCTGAGTTTCAAAGCCATTATATAATTTCAAGTACTACACTGCTGCATGATGCACTAATATTCAGAAAGTCTCTGATTTTATGTTCGTAGTTTTCCCACATTCTTTTGCTAGCCAAAATGAGTAAGACTGATCAGAAAATTGGACAGGACACTACAATAAAGTATGCAAAAAAAACCCCTAAATTCTCTGTTTGATTAAATGTTGCCTATAAAAATGTTTTGGGGTATCATTTTTTCCAATGGAAAAAAAAATCTGCAGCTTTTGATGAGATTGTGATGAAAAGTGAAATGTTTTGTTTAAAAATCTAGGGACTGTAGTATATTGCACTGGAACAAAATATTTCTGACATAGTCTAGAAGAGTAATAGGTATTAATTATCTGATTGGGACCGAGAATTTCAGAAGTGCCTATAAGGATCAAGAAGTTATATAGATGTTCTCTGAGTACTAGACATCTGATTCCCTGATTGTTTAAATTGAATTATTAAATGTTAAGCATATTCACCTGAATTGACGGGGCTCTCACAACAAAAGATTTTGCAGAGGAAACAAAATAATTAGCTTTCATCATCTCCTTTAATTATTAGTTTTTGTGGTCTTCTTTCCTCTTTCAGTTTGGGTCTAGGAATTATTGAGAATGGTATATATAAGAAATTATCCCTGCTTTGGAGCCCAGAAAGGCTTTCTATACAAAAGTTCACTAAATTTTGCAGGTGTAGAGTTGCACAACAATCTACACTGTACTATCAGCTGAAAACTGTTGTAGGAATGGTATTTCACATGATGGTACTTCCACTTCCTCTTCTGGTCAAAATTAGGAAGTGCACAGATATTTTCCCATCCTTTCATGTTCAAAACAGCGTTTTTGAATCCTCAGATAATTCAACAGGCTTGAGCTGTGTTCATTTACCACAGGCTCTTCAGCATGCTTGTGCAAACTAATTCTTGTCAGTGCATGAAGTATATATGAACTACTGGACAGCAATAGGCCTCCAAGGAATACACTGTCCAAATATAAAACTGGAGAGATATTTGGAAACATCACTTCTCCATTCATTTGATTCAGTATAAAAAGCTGCATCTCAAACCTAACCTGAAGAGGTTTAGGCTCCTCTTCGGACTGGATGAATTTTTAGCAGTTGTTGCTGGTTTCAATGCAGTTACTGACTGTATTTATCACTGAGTGGTAATAAATAGTAGTTAGTTTTGGAACAAATTTTTCTGTTTTTTGTTTTTAAAAGAAAACTCTAAAATAACTAGAGAATAAAAGCCAAAAATACTAAGAGACTCTTTACAGGTATACAACATTGCTACAAGAGGAGTAACAAAGAAGTAGGTACTCTTTTTTACATTGAATCCAATCCAATTCAGAGTTAGACTGTCCAGATATTTTGAAAAAGCCCCAAACCCTAAGATTTGCCTAGTTAATTGGACACACTCTTTCTAGGTCTAGATAAGATTCTCTAGCCTTACTCTCACAATTCCCTGTAGTCTGCTAAAATTTCAGATCTAGCCTTGTCTGATGAAGTTCAAATTAATAACAGTGTCTTGAAGACACAAGAGGTTTGACCAACTTTGCAAAAGGCCAGTCTAATAAATGGAAGGTGCTGGGTCAGTCAGACCTGCAAACCACATTAACAGTGCACACCTGCAGGCTATATAAGACCCAGGAGAGGAGTAACCAGATAATTAGGTAGACTGACATTTCACTGCAGGTTGAAGTAATTAGGGAACTGGCGAAACTGGGGAATGACTTTCTAAAGCTTACATTGTTACGTATATTGCCTTGGGTTTAAAATTAATATCATAAAGGAGAAAACTTGATACCTTCTGATGAAGGCAAGATTACCAGATACAGACAGGACCAATCTGTAACATTTCAATCCAGCTCTGATTTTTTTTTAAATGTGTAAGGGGCAGAGTTGGCATCCTGGCTTGAACTTGCATACAAAAGAGTGGCAAAAATGCCCGCAGCAACCCACAAAATAAGACTTTAATGCATTTTCAAGTGTTGACTATATAGTTACACCCAGTGCATCACCAGAGATATAAGACAAAAACACACCTGGCACCAGCCTTTACTCTTTGCTCCACTTTTCATTCTATAAACTTTGTCCATGCAGAAGAAAACAGGACCAAAGTCCAATTTGATCTTTATCATCATGCCTCCTAGCCCTTCTCCATAATGTTTTATAATCATGCATCAGCCACAAGTGGTGAGCGTATTTCCCATCTGCTGGGGCTAAATGTGCTGCGATCAGTACCAGCAAGGAAAGACAGAGAGACACTGAGACTCTGTCCAACTAGATTAAAATCTGGAAAACTATGTTATCTGAGGGTGTACTGATTCTGAGGAAATCCACAACATTTCATGCTGCAGTGCCAGTCACGAACTGAACCACGGCACATTGGCACCAAATCTGAAACTTGTCTCTTTAATCAAATATCCAGTGGTAAAAACAAACTAAACACCAAAAATGAGAAAAGCAGACTATATAAAAGATGCTTAATTGTTTGGTAAGTAGTGCCACTCCAGAGAAACAGTGTTTGCTAAACAACAGTCCACTTATCTTCACCTAAAAACCTCTTTGTGGAATTTAGATAAAATGCATTTGCCTCAAAATAAAATATATTGTGAGAAAGCCTCTCTCTTCATTAGAGAGGCTGAAGTACAGATAACTCTTCTCCTGTTTAAATTACTGTCCAGAATTGATCAAATTCAGCATGGATGGGCAGATGTGGAGATTTTGTTCTCTTAGTAGTTTTCATTATTTCATTTTACTTCAAACTCTTTAAGAACCAGCTACTATCCTGTGTTCATGACCAAAATACTGAGTCAGACAGTACCACAGGTACCTCAAAGGGGCAACTCATTTCCCGTAACTTTTCTGTGCTTTTGCCTGCGTTAAGAGCCTGAAAGCCCACCTTCACAGGAAGGACACCTGCCTGGAAGGAGAAAGCGAGAGCAGGACCCCCTGTCATGCAATCGGTTACCCTCGATTTGTAATGCAAAGATCTGTAATAAGAGCCATCTGTCTTGCACAAAGCCTCTCTACACTGAACACTTTTACCAGGGCCCCCAAACCACAACCGAGACTTATCCTGAGGCAGTTTGCAGATGAGAATAAAATACTTGGATTAAAGAGGCACTTCCCAGGGATGCTTTCTAGATCCTTTTAGGAAACCAGCCAACGTGCTGAAGTCATTACTCACCTAAGACAAAAATCAGCCCAGCTGACAAATATTTTCAAGAACCAAGGCTTACTGACCAAGCTGTGTCCATTCCTCTTCTGCAGCAGAGTCATCCTCTCATTATACTCACACCATCATATTCTGCAATAACAGGAGGAATCCCTCTGTGGCAGTGTGCATTAAGTAATCACACTTTCATGTATATACTTGTCACAGCAAAATTTCACAGTTCCCAAGATTCTACACTTAAAACACAATAATGACAAGGAACAAGAACAGAATTTTTTTATAATATTACCTTAAAGCATCCTTACAAGAAGAAGTCTTTCATAAGACTGGTCAATGCTATATGTTTTCATCTAAAGAAAATGCAGTGTCTTAAAATGGTTTAGATTGGATGCAAAAAAACAAAGTAGATTTTTCACTTCGGGTGAATTATCAAAATCTACACTAGCTCAGGATTCCAACCATTAATCCTATAAAATCCATCAAGCTCTTGTTAGATAATCCAAGATATTACACAGATTTGACAGGGGGGCGGGGGGGGGAAAAAGGAAAAAGGTGTATTGTAGCAAAATGGGGACAGGCTCTTTTCACAGGCAACTAATGACATGACAAGAGGACATAGTCTAAAGCTGTGCCAGAGGGTGCTCAGGTTGAGCACTAGGAAGAAATTTTTCACTGAAAGCATGGTTAAGCATTGGAACAGGCTGCCCAGGGAGGGGTTGGAGTCACCATCCCTAGAAGTGTTTAAGAAACCACTGGAGGTGGCATAGCACTATGCTTTAGTTGTCGTGGTGGCATTTGTTCAAAGACTGGACTGGATGACCTTGGAGGTCTTTTCCAACTCAATGATTAAATGTTTCTATGACTCAGTGATTAACACAGGACATGAGCAATGCTAGGTTACTTTTTGGTTACAAATGAAACTCTGACAAGTTTACATAATCACATGGGACATGCTGTTTGTGTCACATGCCATACTGCACTGCATCCCACTATCCACTTAGCACAACACGTGGTGTTGCCTGCAGTGGGATGGGGGGATATTTGTAGGCAGCTCCTTGGCAACAACATCTGTGGACCAGCCTTCTACAGTCAGCAATAACTTGGAAGAAATTTCAGAAACATCCCCTACACCACCACTGGAATGGCATTTGTGTATTGGTATTGCGGGGGTTGTCTGTCTCTTGCCTGTGTGTGTGTACCAAACTCCTGAATGACTTGTGACCAAACTGCACTAAGAGGCAGCATAGGCTGGAGCCTGGCAGTGGTCCCGCAAGTAAGAATGCAGCTGCATATGTTTCCTGAAGTGGAAAACTTGTTTCCTGTTGTTTCCAGGGCAGTGGGATATGCTCCAAAATCAGTGAAGGAGCTATAGCTTTCTGCAGCTGGTACTATTGCTAGTTATCATCTGTAATAACAAAGATACTAAGGTTTAAGCTCGTGCTGTGACTGCAGTTAGGACTGGTGGCAGAGAGTTCCGAAAAAATAGAGGGCAGATTTCAAGGACGCAGTGGTCATTTTGATAAACCAGTTCAGTAAGGAAAACGATGACTATATGTATGCCACTGTGTCTTAAGAGGATTGCTTTGTTCATGTGCCTACATATTCCTGGAAAGAGGGCAAATCTGTTGCTGGGGCTAGCTGACCCATCCTCTGGTGCTAAGGAACAAGAAATCATGGTAGAGTAAAAAGAAAGGATGCACAAGGATGATTGGAACAGAGGGTCAGTGAAGCGGTGGCAAATCATGCCAGTCCTTATGTAGGATGGTGTGATTCTGATTCGCATCACACAGTATCAGTAAAAGCATTCTTCATAGTGGCCAAGTGAAGCCGTGCCAAGGGTACCCTGATGCCATTACCGCAGGAGCCACACTCAAAGCACAGGCAGGAAGAGCAATCTGTGCAAGTCTGGCCGGGAGGCCTGCCAAGCTGGTAAATGACAGAGGACTGCTATTTTTATCTGAGAGATACAGTTCAGTATTTCAGGCCCTAATGCATAAGCTGAGAATTAGTGAGTGATTGAGGATATCTTGAGGCTGGAGTTGGAGGAAGAAAGGAGCAAGGGAATGACAACTGCCTGGATGTACTTCATGGCATGAATTCAATTCAAGATAAAAACTAACTAGCTGAAAATTGTTCAGCATTTCAAAAGACTGTACTGTGCAAAGAGGTACAGTGCAAAGCATGACCAACATGATCTGGTTTCCTCTTTGGTAGTTAGTTTGTCAAGACAAGACCACTCAACCAAATTAAAACTTATCTGAGGCCCCAAAACAGGCTTCCTTATGTGACACCTAGTTATTTTCTGCATTATAGGCATCTTCTTCAGTGTTAGCTGTAACCTAGGATTAGTTCAGTCTTGTGCTGTTCAGCTACTTGGTACCTAGGGCCGAGCCCTGTTAAGATCCACTGCATAACCCACCTTTACTGTAAGAAGTTGTTGAACTGTTGCATTGCACTCGCATGTAGGTAAGAGAGCACGTATTGGTTGCAAGAGTAACTCAAATGAAAGCTACCAGCATTAAAAAATATAAAACTCTGAGGAAAAAGAAAAGTCAGAAGGTAGCAACTCAACACATGCGAGGATCAGCCACTACGTTTCCCACGCTATCAATTTATTAATCTGAGCTGTGGATAGGAGTCCATTATGCTTATGGTTGTGAGAATTTATATGGAACAAAAACATCACCGTCACTCCATGTTTTACAATCTTTTATGTAGGGGAAAAATATCCCAATCACTTCTATATTTTGTGAAGTCTGTAAATAATAATACAGATCTATCCCTTTATAACACCCAGGTATGCCCAGGAACTGACACAAAATTGACACACAGGAATTCAGAACAAATAAATAAAGGTGACTGCAAATTCTAACAATTCCCGAAGAATAGCTGATTACTGACATTTGGCTTCAGGGTATTCTGTGATTTTCACAAAATATTATTGCACCACATTTTATCAAATTCACGTGTTCATGATAGCGTAAACTCAAACAAATACAAATATAGCGTGACCTTTTATTTCCAAGGCACAAATGACAGTGATTAAGTTTTGTCATAGTCTGCCTGTAAGTCACAGATAATTATATACTATATTTATATGGAAACTAGTCCACAAATCTTTAAATATAACACTTTAACCAAGTTTCAAGGAATGAACAACTGGATAGACATGTAGTGATATATAATATGGGAGCATAAAATTTGAAGCCTTACATTTACCCAGTAATTTTTTTCAATTTTGTATTTATGTTCTCATCTATAATTTTTATTATATATATATGATTTACTTTGGTACTAAGTTTCCTTCTTCTTAAGTATACCTATATACAGAGGACATCCACATCTACGAGTATGGTGAGTCTCAACTGATTTGTAGATACAAAATATGTGGTGATTTTCTTAAACACTTTATAAATGCAAAGGGAGAACTTCAGGATGTAGGATCTCAAAGTCTGGCACTTCACAGAGGTTAAGGTCAAGTAGACCTGGTGGTCTCCTATCAGTAGCAGCCTTAGAGGCTCAGCTAGGATGCAGAATTTGTCCACTAGCCCAGCTAACTCCAGTCACCTGAGCATGACTGAATTATATTTCACAGACGGCATCTGGGCAAGATTCATTTCAGCCAAATTTTGACACTTAAAGAGTCACATCTGAAACATGACTCATGTCATTCAAGGATAATCTGTTACGTGACTCACTGACTGGAAGGGTCCATTTCTGCCCGTTGACTATAAAGGCAATTAGCCAGAGGGACAATATTTGCTCTTTAGATATGTAAAGTTATGTGAGACATATTGCACCTTGAGCCTTCACTTGAAATACCAAGGAAAGAGAATGCCTCATTTATGAAGTCAGTAGACTACTCCTTTAGTAGATTGAGTCACTCTCACTGCAGGAGATAGGTGCTACCTTTCAATCAGACTAGCTTGCCTGTAATTTCCAGGTTATTATGATTTTTTTCTGGCAAATGGAACATCAACAATTTTCACAATGAAAATGGTTTTATACCTGTCAATCGTATCATCAGTCTATCTTCCATTCCATCTTTCACTCAATTAAAATGTTGATTTCATATTTACCTATGCAGATGAAGTTTCCTTAGAAAACACATATCAGCTATGGACTGATGTGCTTCAAAGTGTAGTTATCCTGATGAAAAGTTGGCAGCTGGGCTTCTTTCTCCCACTGAAAGATACTGTTAATTCTTACTAATTACAGGAGGGGCTTCTGCAGCAGAAACGTATGAGTATGATGCAATAAGGAGAAAACTACATTACAAGCAAATTAATCAGCTTTAAAATAGAAATAAAAATTCATTTTAGATGTCAAACAGTGTTTAGAAGTTTAGTTGTAAAATGACACAGTAAATATTTTTGCCAATTTATTGAGCTTGGAAAAAAAAAATATTGGTTTTAAAAAGCTAGGTTTTATAGGGAGTTGTCTTATTATCCTCTGTAATTACAATAATGTAAAATGCGAAAGAGCAACTCATGTTTTCTCCTCTGAGCTTAATGGCATAATACGCACTTTACTGAGGAAAGCAAAGCAAAAAGAGATAGTCTCTTCACATTCTAATAACAAGTATAAAACTGACTATGACAAGTGTCTTCTTTGCAAAAGTTTAATAATAGGGATAAGAGAGTAAGTATAGAGCACAGCATCAGAAAATAATATAAACCTTCACCTAAAACTCTAGTGGTTCTGGGAAAATTTTTAATTCAACATTTTTTTTAAAAAAACCCCCTCCTTAAACAAAAAGAATTGATGATTTCATCATTCATGAGAGTTTCAGATTGAAATTCATTTTCTTGACCCATAAATTTCAGCATACTTTGGATTAGGTAATAAAATAAGAAAGACCCAAACAGAGGAAAAGGAAATCTGTTAATCATACATTCAATTCAACTCTGAAATAGAGTCAACAAAAATATTCTGATAAACCTATTATCTGAGAACCTTTGACATTATTAAAAGATTTGGCTTATTTAGGCAAAGCTCATAAAATGTGTTTAAACTTTGATACCTGAACTAACAGCCACTTCCAAAGTTTTTCCAAGGTCAGATATCCATACAAATTGTACCATATGAAAATTTCTGTTGAAAATATTACTGACTTTTATGCTTTTGTCCTACTTCAAATGAATCTCAAACCACTGCATACAACACAATTTGCCATCCAGGTTTAGAGGTTCCCAAGAGATGCCTGTCTCTGTACTGAACCAAGCCATTTCACCAACTGATATGACCAATGTTTTCAAATTAGTTCAAATGTGGATCTAAGCTTAACAATTAATTTCTCTTTCTGCCATATAACAAATCAAACATTGTCCATATGAGCTTATGAGCATGAAAAATTTTGAATGTTATCTCTGATTTTGCAAGAGACCAGCGTAACATTGGTTAACTCATAAACACACATTAAATTTTTTCTTCAGTCTTACTAGCAATTGACTTTGAAAAGGGAAATATTTTTGATAGAGTTTAAGGATGTGAATTTTCCTTCACTTTTAAGGTATGATAATATTATTGAATTCATTTTTCATTCTGTTTCCCTGTAAAAGACGCAGTACTGCAAAACTAGAAGTTGTTGTGAAGTTTTTCAGAAAAAAAAAAAAACAAAACAGAAAACAACATAAGAGGCAAATTATCTCCATGCAGTTGTATCCTGGTTTCAGATGGAATAGCGTCAATTTTATTCCTAGTATCTGGTACAGCCTTGCACTTTGGATTTAATATGAGCATAATGGTGGTGACAGACCAAAGTTTTAGCTGTTGCTTTAGTAGTGCTTACCCTAAGTCAAGGACTTTTCAGTTTCCCATGCGCTGACTGTGCAGAGGAGCACACGAAGCTGGGAGGGAGCATGGCCAGGAGAGCTGATCCCAACTGGCCAAAGAGATATTCCATATCCGAGTACAGAGGAGAGCTGTCACAGGAGCTGACAATCACTGCACAGGATGGGCTGGGCATCGGTCAGCACATGGTAAGTAATTGCATTTCGCATCACTTGTTTTTCTTGTGTCTTATTCCCCTCTCTCTTTCTTTCTCATTACTATGATTATTATAATTACCTTATTTTATTTATTTCAATTACTAAACTGTTCTTATCACAACTCATGGGTTTTACCTTTTCCTGATTCTCCTTCCCATCCCACTGGGAGCAGGAGGGAGGTTGGGAGGTGGTGAGTGAGTGCCTGTGTGCTACTTAGTTGCCCGCTGGGGTTAAACCACCAGTTCTTTTGAAGCAGGCTACCTTGAGCAATGGCAATTCTATGAAATGGCATTAATATTTCTTCTCAATCAAACAGACCTGTATGACTCCAGGCAAGTACTGTCTCATCCTTAGTTTTTCAGATTAAGGGAAGGTTTTAAAAAACACTGTTCCCTCATTCAGCAAGACTTGTTATAGGGATTCATTGGCAAGGAAGACTCTTAGCCAAATGAGACTGTTTTGCCCGGGAAGACAAGGATCTCATAATCTTGAATCCTTTGAAATTGAGTTTGCTTTTTTTCAGACCATCATGGAAAGCAAAATTCAAAATATGCAGCTGGGGGCATGACATAACAATGGGAAAAAATAAGTTGGGTAATACATTGCAAGTGTTCAAATTTTCATCCAGCTACCTGTATGTTGTTGGACTGATGGTATGCCTTGTCAAAGATAATTGTTCTTTCATGCTTGTCAGAATACTTCTTCCTAAGCTCTGTTCTCCAAGATGGCTCTCTGATGACAGCTCAGTAGAAGCTTTTTAAGCCCTCAGTCTCACAGTCCATTTAGGAATCCTTTTGCATATTTACTCTCTCAAAAGATTTAGCGTAGGATTCTCAAATTGGTTCAGAAACTCACAAGGAAAAAAATATTTTAAGTAAGTCCTTGTAGCTATATAATCCTTTCTAAAATTGGTTGCTCCTTCTTTCCAGCCCTCCCATTCTCACCATTCAGCTCTTCTTTCCAAGAAATCTGACCACAGTTTATTCCTAGTGACTGAAGTTTAAATAAGTCCAAATAAGATAGTGAACTTCTTGCTGTAATTATTCTTTAACAAAACCAGGACTTCGGTAACATCTCATATCTAGTTCAATAATATTAGGAAAACCAGATGACGCTAGATGCCTGTGTCTAAAATTAGTAAACCTTTCATTCTATTAATCTGAGGACCAAAAACACCGCCTATTTTAATAAATTCACTTTAGGTCAGGAAACACTATTCTTTGAATTTAAAGTATTTTGATATTTAGATCAGAGATCCCTGCTGGAAGCAACTGTATAAAGCTTCTTTTTGTGATTGTTTTTGTTTTCAACAGCCTTTAATGAACAATGACTAGGAAGGAGTCACAGGAAAGGGAATAAAATGAAACAGATGGAAGAGTCTAGTGGAATGACACCAGTATAGACTTGCAGCAGGTAATTTAGTTTAGGCACACTTGCATGGTTTGCTTAGCTGAGCAGAACAAAGAATCAGACAAGCTGGCTGGAGCTTATTCACAGGCTTTCATTGAAACAAAACAAAAAAAAGCCGGTTCCATTGAATGTGCTGAACACTGACCCCAAGACATGGAACAAACAGGAAGTATGATTTATTATAGCGTTTATATTACAGAGAATAATATATCAAGGAGCAGCAGTGGAAAAATGCTTTTTGATCATCTTGTAGTTCATCTTTTTCTCTCTTCCATCATTGGAAAAGAAATAAAACAGTGCCATTGACCTACAAGTCCCAGGTTTCCAGTAGCACAGCATTAGCTGTAAAACATGCTGTAATCTGCTGGTTCTGTTTGTGTGCATGCTCAAGTTGATCAGTCTTTCACACTCAGTAGACTAAACCAGAAGAAAAGAAAACAAGAGCAAACAGTTACTGTCAGGCAATTGTCTGAAATGGAACTTTTAATGGGTATGCTGGATATACTAAATAATAGCCCTGAAAGATAAATTATGTATGAATAAAATTCTGCGATACCCGATTCTCAGAAAGCACATGCACACTGTTTTTTACTGGCATGTATGTAAATACCAGGTATCTGAAGACATCTTACTAGAAATTCTTATAGTGGAAAAGGTGTAAAATAGGGCTATAAATGAGTTATTACATCAAGTAATGTGTCCTGTCTTATATACACATATATACAAGAAACGTGTACATTTTCCAGTCATGGAGCCTTCCAAAGCTTTAGGACTTCTACAATTGCTATAGAAGAGCTCAGCAGTTCTGGAAATGATAGATATCAGGCCCTTCTGGAATATACTCAATAGATATGTTATATTCAGTGTAACAAATCAGTAGTATTAACCACAGCAGGTACCTCTTTAAAATCTCCACCTGTTCCTGTCTTTCCAAGTGTACATTAACAATCATACATTCATCTTCACCTTTTAGATAATGTTCCTTCCACAGTCATGAGTACTTTTGTACAACAGAACTGATATATTTTCTCACAATTAAAGAAATAAAGAATCTAACTAATTCATATGATATGAATCATCTACTATGAATTTTCCTTTATTTTCCCTTGTTAGAGCTACCCAATAGGAACAGAGCTACCCTCAGGAATGCAAGTGAACAGAGCTATTCTCTAGCTAAGGTCTGCCCTTGAAAAACAAAAACAAAATTTTGACCAGGCTATAGCTCTTCTCCAAAGACACCTATGACTTATATTTATTGCAAGTAGTTTCTCTAGGATGGAAGGCCAAACAATGATTGTTAAACACATTCCAGAAACTACTATTAACCTTGCAAAAAGTATGTTATGGATGAATAGTTTTAAAAGTTTCAAATAATAAACAAAGACCTCAAGAAAATCAAAATGCACGCTCTCTTAAATCTCAAGTTTCCTTTGCTTTCCATGACAGGGTATAAAAGTATTGCTTTATCCATCCCAGCCCTGCCTCCTGACTTCTCACCATGCCCAATTTTTGTTATTCCATGCAACTAAAAAAATCTTGATAGGAGGAGGGACCAGAGGGCTTATTAGAACAATACTCACATGGTGTTTCTGGAAGAGTCAGACACACTTCATGCTCACTCATGCACATAGATATGTAAATATAGAGAGAGATAGAGAGATATATGTATAGAATCAGCTGCTGCTGCAGACAGAAAATGTTTGCTGAGTTTAGCAGGTCCAATTCAATCCATGAAGGCACTCTGCAAAACAATAGCTCTGGAAGTTTTCCAAGGAAAATGCCAAACCAGGTCAGATGTGGCTCTATTCAAACTTCAAAATAAAAACTTTTTTTCCTGCAAAACTGAACATGTGCAGGTGGGTGCATGCATGTCGGCCAATATCTTTGTCCTGCCTTCATTACTTGCCAGACAGCAGACTTCTGACAAACTCCACTGTCAAAATCACCTTCTTTTTCAAGCTTTCTGACCTTACCACTGGCAACTATAAGCTGCTCCTTGGCTGTCCAGTTTAGCAACTTCAAGCCTTTGTCATCACAGTCCCCACCCTCAACTCCATTTCAATATGCCTTTCCCAGTTCATCTTTCTGCACTCAATTCCCATAAAAATGCCAGCATTCACATTCCTAACTTTTTTTTGGCCTATTACCACCTACTAAACATTTGATGAGCAACATAAAAACTTTCTAAAGCATTCATTCCCATTGACTTAACAGTGAAAGACAGTACATAATCAGCTTTATAAGGGGGAACTAATGCTGAGCACATTGAAATACTTACAACCAGTATTCTGAACATTTCCTTTAGAACCTCTGGTTTTTGTATGTGTAAAAAAGTCGTATATGCCATTAGAGAAAATCCAAAAAGCAGCTTTCTTTCACATTTTTTCACTTTCCATGCCCAAATAACTTTGCTTGATGCTCATTCTGTTACAAAATTTAACATTCTTTTCTCATTTGTTCAAATAAATATTTCTTGCACCATCAAGATTTTTTTGTTTTGCATCGAGTGCTGGTTTTTTCCACCATAACTTTAATTCTGGTCAATATTAGCCTACTCTATAAAATTCTCCATTCTCTCCCTCAGCAGGCGGGGGAGTACCACCTTCTACTATTCTAATTAGTAAAGACAGGTGCTGCTTGGGGTAGTCTCCGGCAATACCACCAAAGGGTTTATTCTAGGTAACACATGCGTGGGTCACTGTGGTAAGCAGTTGTACAGTTCTCACTACTGAAACCATTTTGAGTACCTCTTCAAAGCATTGTTGGATGGGGAAGAGTGTTTATTCATCAAGGGGAAGGACAGGTCTGAACAGTTTTACAACAGGGAAGACTTTCTAGGAACATACGTGGCAGCTGTGGCATTTCTAGTACATGTTTACAGTACTGAGATCGCCTTTCTAAGAAAAAATGCCTCACTGCAGTTACTGCTATTATGTCCTGACAAAAAGCTACAATAAATTTTCTTTTTAAGTTCTTATTTGGTGTGACATTGATGACTACTGCTTAATTATATATGCAAATAAAGTAGTGGCCATCACTTTTCTATGATGATGTTGCTCTGAGTTAATGATGAAGAGGGACATGGGGAGGATGTGGGCCATGTCAGCGTTAATGAAGATTTATTCAGTAGTGACATTTGATCAAATCTACTTGGTGAAGTCTTAGGTTTCATTAGTTAAAGGCATAAAGCAGTCTCTCTGATTAAAGGGAGGAAAAGCTGTGGGGAGCTCACATAAATTACTACAGCTCAATTAGGTGCAGACAGTTTAGTGAGTGTTTATTACCAGTAGAAAGGAAGATTTTCCAATTAGATTAAAAGGCTTTGAAAACAACTCTTACAGTACACAGTGATTTAGACCCATTGCTGGAATAATATGTTGTGTGAAGCTGCATTGATTAAAAGTAAGCTGGTAAGTTATCTGCACTGCTTCATTGTTTATCAATGGAGCCCCTGCTGCCAAGGTACAATTTACCTCACAAGATCAATGTCTGGACTTGGCTAATTTTCTCCTTGCTGAAGATTTATATGGATGTAAAGAGCATCTACACCACGGCTGAAAATACTGATGAGATTTATTCAGGATGATCATCAAGGAAGTGAAGTTGTATCAATCACGAGAAGTGTACCCTGGCCGTGCTGCACTGCACCCTTCGGGCTGGCATCCCTGCTGCAAAGCTGGGTTTAAAGACAAGACATCTTAATCAGAAAGGAACTCCACTCCAGTGAGGTTCCACAGGCTCATTGTGAAAACTGAAAAGACACCAAAACAAAAGTTGAAGTATATAGAGTGCTCAGGCAGCGGTCAGCCAATGTTTCTGACAGATGATTGAAGGTACTCAGTGTACAGTGCAAGCCTGTGATTCATGAATCCAGTGTCTGACAGTGCAGAATGTGACTTCCAGCAGTGCTGAGCTAGCTGGAGTTCAGGTCTGCTTTGCCAAAGGATTTTTGGATACGGGCTGTGAAAGGTAGGGGGTCATTGTCCATGGCTCTGAATGACTGATTGTTTCCCATGCAGAATGGCATGGGGAAGGCAGGAGGAAAAGGAGCAGAGGAAAACAAAAAGAATGATATTTAAATTCTTTATACTCCTACTGTGCCCTTCAGATCACAGGAAGGCCTGCAGCTGCTTCTAATCCCTGTCTCCCAGAATTGTCTGTTGTGAAGACTGGATGAACTGAGAAAAACAAATGGAGAAACAAATATAATAATTCTAATTTTACAATTTAATTCAATAATGACAGTGTTCCACACTGAAGTCTTTCTTCTACTTCGTGTGTAAACAGGACTCAAAAGAATCCAAATGTTACAATATTGAACTCTCATATCTTTCTTTCTTTCCACTGCACACTTGCACATGCAGCATTTTTCCTCTAAGAATAAAATTTAAATCAATGCCATCAGAGATACTGACACTGTTCTGACCAACTGCCACAAAAGAAGAATTGAGCCATTTCTTTTGGCTCTAACAATAAGCCCTTTGGGCTTCAGAAAAGTGTATGTGCACAGAAGTGGTGGTGAGTAGAACAGAACTATGGCATAATATCTACCAGGTATGCTGGGGTTATTGTCCTTCATTGCACTAACTGCATCAATGCCCTAGTACATGCTACATGTTCTCCCAAACCACAGAAAAACACATTTTCCCTCTAAAGACTTCCTCATATATGCAGGCAGGACAGGTAGTTCTGCTCTAAAATTTTGATGTGTCCTAAAATTTAATTTAAATGCAGGTGTGTAAGCATAGACTTTCGCACAAGTGGCTCACAACAAAACATTGTTTCCCTTTTAAAATATGGTTCAATGAAACTACAACAGCATGGTACTTACTCATCTGTATAAACCCATAGTTTTACATTCATGTGCTGACTGCATGCTTCTAAATTACATATTTGAACCCTAGAAGTCTTAGTTCTTGACTAAAATGACTGGAATTCACGTAGCCCATAATCAAATGCTTTGACCTATACAGTTAAGCCACAAAGCTTTCTCTGGGAATTATCTATATTTTACTAGATATCACTGTCCTAACCATAACTTTTCACCAAAAAAGGAATAGTCAAAACAAAAAGGAATAGTCAAATCGCTCCAGGCAACCCTGGTTATTACCACTTTACCATATTAAATAACTGCTTACAAGTAAAACATAGATATTTGTTGTAATAGAAACGTTACATTGCAATGGGTTAGCAAATCTTGGCTTTTTGTTTGTTTTCTCTAGAATTGGAAGGCCATTCATTAAAGGGTACTATTAACATTTGTTATAGTAACAAGATTGTGAATTACTCTATTGCAACAAACACAATTAATTATGATTTATTGGTCCATAGCAACCTTTTGTAACATTGTAGGCCAACATCCATTGTCTCTTAAACTCATTATAACAATTCTTTGCTACATAAAGGGGATAAAAAAAACAAACCAAACTAAACGGAAACCCCAAAAATGCATAAAACCCCAAATTCTATTATTAAATGTTCAAAGGTAAGGTCTTGCAGTAGACTTCCCAGTATTAAAGTGCTACTGTTGCTAATAGGAAAAATTTCTGGCCAATATTTAGATGTAAGAAGAGGACTCAGGCTTTTGGTCTTAGCTATAGAACTGAGACACTCTTGAAGCTAAAAGGCACGTCTTGGGACAAAGGCAACAACATCCTACATTGCAGATTGTTTACTGACTTTTCAGTAGTACAATTTCCTGTGCTGTCTTAACTGCTCTTTTCCAAACCCAAAAACATTTTAGAAGGAAAAAAAATCCCTTTTTATTAGGGGCTAAATATACAGCAACAGTAGCACTTCATTCGTCCACAAAACTGGTGAGAAGCCATTAGAGTACTTTTTTTTTAATTTTTTTAATTCAATAGTAAAGAAGGTTAAATATAGAAGAGAAGGATTTGAATTATTAATCTCCAATAAACCCAGATCATTCTAAAATTATATCTAAGCAATTTTAAAGTAGAAATAAAATCTCTGAACACAATTTTTTCAAAAATGTAGAGTGACAGGTTATTTTGTTTTAAATTTACCAGCATTGTGGTTTGACGTAATTCACACAAAATATTTAATAGGGACATGGCCAAAATTATGTGTGAAACCCATGTGCTCAGACCCTTTTTTTTCTAATAGGATTTACTCATGAGACTCCTGGGTGGAGATTAAAACTTTCACCCTGCACACAAACCTTTCCAATTCTCTTGTTAATCATGAGGTCAGAGCTAAACCGCAGCCTGTCAGTACTCATAATGAATATGGTTTACACATTGGAGCTGGTTGCTTGCTCAGCAGCAGCCTGTACTATCTGGAGGCCAAAGATAAGTGCTCAGGGATTACCTTTAAAACAATCCCCCCAGCTCTTTTGTCACTAAGAGCAGAAAGTCAGAATAAAAATGGAACTGTAATCCCTGCTTTTGTGGACTGGCCAATTTTTAACAATTGAAGGTTCGGAAAAAAGCCCTTGAAAATCAGTATCAAAGCTCAACCAAAGTGCTGCAGCTGTTACAAGGTCAGGCTGTCTAGTTCAAATCCCTTCCCTCTTCCTCAACCTTTTGGGCTATTTTATTTGGGCTCAGACTCTAAGAGTTTGTACAGTGCATAAAGGTTTTTGGTTTGGGTTTTTTTTAAATAAATAAAGAAATCCATCACAAACACCTTCAGTCCTGACTATTACTAACCTGGGAAGGTAGAATCACAGAATCAAAGCATCGTTAAGGTTGGTGAAGACCTCTAAGATCATTGAGTCCAACCATTAACCCAGCATTGCCAAGCTCACCAACAGAACATGTCCATATGCAGCACATCTACACATCTTTTAAATACCTCCAGGGATGGTGACTCCACCACTTCCACGGACAGCCTGTTCCAATGCTTGGTCAGCCCTTCTGTGAAAAAATTTTTCCTAGTATCCAGTCTAAACCTTCCCTGACTCAACCTGAGGCCACTTCCTCTTGTCCTGTTGCTTTTGAACTGGGAGAAGAGACCAGCACCCACCTCACTACAGCTTCCTTTCAGGTTGCTGTAGAAAGTGGGAAGGTCCTCCCTGAGTTTCCTTTGCACTGTTGGCTCATAACTCACAATGGACAACAGAATGCTGAAAATGGAACCTGCTCTGCATGGCCCACCTGGGCTCCTGGAGCACCAAGCAGCCCTCCAGACCAACTGGTTATTACTTCACCCAGATCCATAGTGGTGCACTGTGTTGAGCTTCAGATTCCTGAGCGTTTGTTACCCGCAGGTCCAGTCACTGCTCCAAATTTAAAGTATCATTGCTGAACAAAAATTTCGGGAAGGGCAGTGTTTTTCCATCTCAAAGGGGAAGATGCCCAGAAATATTATGACTTTGTTTTGCCCCTTCAAAAAATGAAGCACTTGTTTTTTTAAAGGAATTCATAAGATAAATGGGTGGATACAAGTATGATTGTAGCATCATCACATCCACTAGTCAGTTTCCATAGAACTTGTTAATTTTTCTGCAATGTACCAGTATCTCTCAAGGGCCCTAAAACACAGTGCAGTACTCCATTCTCTTCAGTGCCTTCAAAATGCAGGAACAGAAGAATATGGATCTCTCCACACCCAAGAGATCAGGCATTAATTTACCAAGCAGATTAATTATTATTTTACCTTGCATTTCCTTCCCAGGTATTCATAAATGTTAGCTGTAACTTGTACTTGCTGTTCAGTTTTTCGTCTTCTGTTGAGCTCCCTGAAAAATCCTTTATCGAATTCACATTAAAACTAGGAACCCAATTACCACCTGTGTGCTTGAAGCACCAAAGACGGAGCGAGAAGCAACCCCGGAGGAATTAAAAGTATCCAGTGTACCCCCATGGAGTGAGGGATCTTTTAATGATGTAACTAGGTTTTCCTTACCTACAAACTTAATTGAACAGAGCTGCATCTGCTGTGGCAATAATCAGCATACCACAGGCTTCAGCTCCAAACCCAGAGATAATAAATTCCAAATTCTGCTTTGTATACTGTGTCTTATTCATATGTACAATAGTAACTTGCATATATTTCTGTGGTAGTCTTAAAACTGCAGGGAGAAGGCACAGCCCAACCACATGTCTGTTCTGAAAATAAAATCAAACACTGATTTACCATCTTGAAGGGCTGTGAGGTCTGCGGTCATATTTCTTATCCTGGAAGAATTCTTCAGGTTAATAAGCGAAGACCAACCCACCCTAAATGTCACCTCAAACCAGGAAGTGCTTCTTCAGTTCAGTCACCTGGGAATGACAAGCTTGTTGCGGACCAGTGCATACTGTGATTCCTATAGCTATTATGGCTGTATCTGCCAGGCACACACAAAAATGTCACAGGCTGTTCTACCACAACTGCACTTACACCATCAGCACTTATGTGCCCTTTTTAAGCACAAATGTGTGAGCAAATAGGCAGTTGAAAATGTAATTTTTTTCCCCCCTGATCTTTTACAATGTGTTTCCTGAACTGCTGCATTCTCGACTTTCAAACACAGTCATCACAGCAAGAGGGAAGACTCACTGACAGGAAACAGACCAACAGCTTGTTTTGAGTATTACCAGTCAGGATGCTTTACGCAAAATTAAAAGAGAAGAAATATCTGAGATATTTAAATTTTACAAGGAGTTATTAATTTTGCCTGGCAGTTAATTATTCTAATGTTTTATATCATCATACCAGCTCTTATTAAAATAAAAGGGATGATCATTAAGTCCCTTAAGTCTTAACACAGGTTTTATGACAAAATACCTTCTCTTCCAACCTCACACCAGAACCTATTATTAACACCAATGGGAACTTCCTTGCTAAGAAATTTGTGTGCTGCTTCTTTTTTGTGGTGCTTTTATGACAGAAGTATTTACAGTCAAGTCAGGTATGCTCAGAACTCCAAAGAAACATGCTCCAGATTAGTGAAGCAGGACAAAGTCAAAATGAGTTATTCCAAACCAATGCATGTTTGGAGTATATTTCACCCCAAAGAGCTATCCAATAGATTACAATGACTGTGCAATGCTGGGTATTGTTTAGTTACCTTATAAATACAGCACTTATCTTCATACAGCTCCTTTTTTTTCCCTTGAGACCAAAGATCAATAGTTTTCATGAGTGTTCTGCTTTCAAAAATGTTTCAAAACATGTTTGCATGGCTGCAGAGGTTTGTTACCAGTTTGAGTTTGCTGATTAAATTAAGGGAGTTCATGAATCTTTTTGCACTATGAATTTTGCAGAGCTATGATTGTTGAGAATGTTTTTGTAGCAGGAAGAGCTGTAGTAGCTAAGCACTGACCTTACTAGGTTGTAATAAAAAGAAGTTACCAATTGCTACAATGAATTTAAGATACCTTATTGTTGGGAATTAGAATGATATACTGCAGAATGCTTTTTAATTGGCTCTAAGTGTTTTGCTAAGACCTGCAACTCACATCTGTTCGGCACCCACACAAAGTAAGATTTACATCTGCTTTCAAAATCATTAGACAGAATTAAAAGACAAACATGTTTTCGATTTTCAAAAGTTCTTACTTATTAAAGGTTTCGGGGGTTTTTTCTTAGTTCTATCCCACAACAAGTATCAA
This sequence comes from Grallaria varia, assembly GCA_013396735.1. Classification (NCBI taxonomy): domain Eukaryota; kingdom Metazoa; phylum Chordata; class Aves; order Passeriformes; family Formicariidae; genus Grallaria; species Grallaria varia. Next base: position 1,215,427 of record VWZG01007624.1, read on the forward strand.
TATGAAAAGTTACAGAACAGTCATTTAGGTATTACATATAAGCACTTACCATCTCATCTTGCGGATGTGCCTCATTCCAGAAGACTCAGGGACTTTTTCCATGGTTAGGTCATCAAGCTTTTTTACCCCTCTTTTCAGGTGTTCAGCCCAATGTCTCCAGCACTTTTAAGGAGTGGTACCAGTGACAATAAAGATGAAGAAAAGTTATTAAGCTACATTATAGAGGTAATTTTCTCAGTGCATTCCATAAAAAATATTCTCCATTACTTTTAGAGGGTGTGAGTTATGGATTACTGTTTTCAGTGTAAATGATTAGTGATAAGAGTTAGAGATATATGTGATATAACTTTGACAGTCTGAGAATACTCTTATTGCAGCAATATGATTTTGAGACTTTTCCAGCAGTGGAAATTTGGGATATAACAAATCCTGAAAAGACAGTGCCTGAATTTCCAAGTTATTGTGGTTTATTTCGTTTGTTGGCTTATTTTTAAATTATTTAAATTCCAATATTTGAATTTTTATTCAAACTATCCTGAGAATTGCATAAATGAAAGCCATCTAAAGCCTGATGCTTTTTGTTTTTCCCTTGGTACACAGTGTAACACAATGCCATATTTTAAATTTAGTATTTTGTAAAACACAAGGAAAACTGTGATGAAAATTAAGTGGGAAGCAATAACATGCCATTATTTGGAATAGAACAATAGTACAGGCTGTCCCTGTCATTATCCACCATCTAAATCAGTAATTTTCTATTATTACTACTCTCTATTCTCTTTCAGAAACACAATGAAAAAAAAAAAAAAAAGAGTAATGGCAAAGAATGACTCCACTATTCTCTTCTTTGTCTAAGTTTACCATGTTTTCCTAGTTTAGGAGGGTGATGCCCGTAGACCTCTTTGGAGATATTTTTCCCTTCACCTGGATTGTATTTGTCATCAAGGATGAACACCTTTTTAATAGCAACAAGTCTTTACCTATGGCCAAGTAATGGTCCTTGTAGGTCTCACCTTACTTCATCATCATCATCATCATCATGGCCAGGCTTCGCGAACGACGATTTGGGAAGGGCTCTACCCACGCTTGCTGCAAGCGCACTGATGGTTAAAAAGGCCGAGGCGAGACAGGCAAGTCCGGTTGCAAAATGTGCAGAGAAAGTCTCCATAGGCAGTGTTGGTGAGGCACAGTTCTTTCTGTGTTGTATTTTCTCGTCCAGACTGATTCTGCATGTGTTCTCAAAGGAATCAGCAGCGTTATGGATGGTGTGTCTCCATGTCTCCCGATTGGAGGCCAGAGCGGACCATTGATGGTAGTCAATGTGGCCCAGGCTGAGGTACTGTTTCAGAGAGTCCTTGTATCTCCTCTTCGGGCCTCCTCTCTTGTGGCAGCCGGTGGCAAGTTCACCATAGAGCACGATCTTAGGGAGGCGGTGATCCTCCATCCTGGAGACGTGCCCTGCCCAGCGCAGCTGCGTTCTCAGCAGCATGGCCTCAATACTGGTGACTGCTGCCTGTTCAAGGACAGACACATTGGTCACGTAATCAGACCAGTGGATGTTTAGGATAGTGCGAAGGCAGTGCTGATGGAAGCGTTCAAGGAGACGCAGGTGGCGATGGTAGATGACCCACAATTCAGACCCATATAAAAGAGTGGACAGCACAGTGGCTTTATAGACACTAATCTTAGTACTTTTCTTCAGGAGTTTATTGTGCCAGTCTCTTTTATAGACTCTTTTGCAGAGTCTTCCAACCTGCACCTCAGGAAGCCTTCCATCACCCCCATGTCACCATAGGTGAATCAGAACTCAAGTCAGTCCAGCAGTTCACCTATCTGGGAAGCATCATTTCCTCAGATGGTAAGATTGACCAAGAGATAGACAACAGGTTAGCAAAGGCATACAGTGCCTTTGGAAGACTCTATAAAAGAGTCTTACCTTACAACCATGCTGCCGTAGACCCTGGTTCCTACAATAACAGGAGTTCTTTCAGTTGGCTAAGGGCTTTTCTTGGAGGTGTGGGGGAACAAAACACATGGGAGTTATTGGATTCACCAGTGTTGAGGGAGATGTCATTATTTAGTAGAGTAAAATCCACTTATGAATGTGGTTGTCAACATTATTCCAATGAAAAGTGGGCAGGTGTGTGACTGAATAAATTCCAGAAATACAGAATCAGATATGGAAAACTGTCTACCTCGTTCTGCTGCATTCATTATGCCCCATCCCTGGAGGGGATCAAGGCCAGGTTAGATGGAGCTCTGACCAATTTGAGCTAGTGAATGGCATCCCTGCCCATGACAGGGAAGTTGGAACTTGATGATCTTTTAGGTACCTTCCAACTCACACCATTCTACAGCTCTTTGTTTCTGCTCTCCAAGATTTGAATCTCTCTAGGCGTGCTGGGGACCACCCTTCAAAGAGAAGAAACAAAGGAAGTATTTCTTCTGTTTAAAGGCTGTGCAGATTTCAACATGGAAAAAACAATAGAGGTCTTCCTTTCTTTTTTTCTGTGTCTATGACAGACTTTTCAGCTCTCTCGGGTCAGTCTGGTTGTAAATTCATTCCCCATACTGAAGACAAAGAGAAAATACTTCCATATTGTGCAGAATTATAAAGTTAAACAATTTATGGGTTACTTAGAAGAATGAGAAGAAAAATCCAATGCTTTATATTTTACTGTGAGAATAGAGGAGCATGGCATCCAATAAGGGAGAATGGATCTCTGATAGGAAGGAGAAAGTTTAGAAGAGGGAAATATTCTTACAAGAACTTCCTTTCTTTATCAGGAAAGCTATTTTGAGCAGCTGGGGAAGATCACCATGAAAGGTATTTCTCCGTCAGAAGAGTTTTCAGCTTGCCTCTGTCAGTAAAGTACTAATGCTGGATTAAATTCTGTGTGAAAATAGAAAAAGATGATTCACCAAATGTAACTTAACCTGAATTGAAGAAATGCTTTCACATCCTCTTTAGCTCATTATAAAGAAAATTCTTTAAGTCAAATTGCATCCAAGAGATTTATCCAACTACTGTAGTAATTAGTGAACCACATCAAGACCTATGTGTATTAGGCTTGGCTGTAAATCTTTACTTGCAAATTACTAGCCATCCTAAAATTAGCAGAAGGTATCTGGTGGACCACAAAACAGAGATGTTAAACTTGAACGTGTCTGTAGTCAGCAGTTTTAAGCAGAACTACTACTGTGAAAGGAACTGTAAGAATTCAGAGAAGAAATTTAAACCAAAATATTTATTGTGGTGTAAAAGGTTAAAGACTGATTGGACAATTGGATGTTTTCACAACATACCTTCATATTCAGAATCTTAAACTTCTAGTCATCTTCTCCAATTCACACTCCATTTACATCATTTAACAAACCTCATGTGCTTACTGTCTTTAATCGTGGTTCCTCAATATACAGATTTGCATAAATTTGGTGCCAGGAAAATAAGTTACATCAATCTGAGGTTCAGCTGACTGGCCTTGATGCTGAATGCATCTCATATCACTGAAATCTGCAAACATTAGAAGAAAAATACAACAATTAAATTCTACTGTTAGTTACAATGCAAAGTGGATTTTACAAATAATAGACAGGACATGATAATCAAACTACATTGAGAAAGAAAAAGTTTGTAAACTGGAGGAAATATTTCCAACTGATTTGAATGAAGAGGAGATATAACTGGTATCAATATATCCAAATGTTTTACCAAAAAAAACCCAAACAACAACA